>BLSH010520290.1:730108-778664 GCA_018402905.1 Glandirana rugosa | reverse complement strand
CCTCTAATGGAAGGTGGAGGAGCTCTAATATTGGAGTAGGTCTCTAACATTCACCAGCTCCGTGATGTCATCATGGAGGAGCGGAAGAGGACTCCAGTGGCAACCTGTGAAGCTCTGGTGAACTCCATACCCAAGAGAGTTAAGGCAATGCTGGAAAATAATGGTGGCCATACAAAATATTGACACTTTTGGCCCAATTTGGACATTTTCACTTAGGGGTGTACTCACTTTTGTTGCCAGTGGTTTAGACATTAATGGCTGTGTGTTGAGTTATTTTGAGGGGACAGCAAATGTACACTGTTATACAAGCTTTACACTCACTACTTTACATTGTGGCAAAGTATAATTTCTTCGATGTTGTCACATGAAAAGATAGAATAAAATATTTACAAAAATGTGAGGGGTGTACTCACTTTTGTGAGATACTCTCTCTCTCTCTCTCTCTCTCTCTCTCTCTCTATATATATATATATACAGTTTATATGTATATCTATAGATATAGATATATATATATATATATATATATATATATATATATATCTCCATAACCGTGTCGATAATAATGTAAAAAAAAAATGTATTGATAAGCTATTTGTGTATTTGTAATCAGTGTTATAACGAATGGTTAAGTAGGTTTCCTGTTTTTTTTACATTTATTAGCTTTTGCAAGACAAAATATATTATGAAATCAGCAATAAGAGAATAAAGTAAAGGGCACCCTCTGCTGGAGCAACATTGGAATTAAAATTTTCTTCTAAGAATAGGAAAATATTTTCCTAAAGACTAGGGTTTTATTCCACCCCAAGGATTTACTTACCCTATGCCCTTTCTCTCCGGGGAGACCTGGAAGACCGTCAAATCCTCTGTCACCCTGTAAAACAAGTACAAAAATTGAGGAGTTCAACGTTATTGCCAAGAACCATCAGTATTGTGCCTGGCTATACCCTGTTTTACTGGTTAAACAGAACAGAATCACTCTATGTAATAAGTTTAAGTATATTTATAATTATATTAGGGTATATTTTTCCTATAAATGTTAAAATAATAATGAATACTATACCTTTGAACCAGGTTCTCCAGGCATACCACGAGCTCCATCAGTTCCAGGACGTCCCTGAAATTGGACATGTCATATTAATAGATAGCAAAACCTATATGCATTGGACAGCATAGCATTACTAATTCCTTTACCAGAAGCTTGCTGATTCCCAACGGAGGAAGAAAAGAGAAAATGTGTACCTAATAAACTTTAATTACAACATTTAAGATGCTGAAAGTTAAACTAAGTAGAGGTTGCTGTATGTTTTTCTCTTGCATCCTTCTGTAATTAAATTAAAAATACAGCCTTGTAGAATGTTGTACCTTGTTAGTCTTCAATCAAAGCAGAAAAAAAACAGTTATAGTGACTTAAAATGCAAGCTGAAACATTCAGTTTGGTTTTCAGGTTTGCTGCAGAACTGACTACACCCAAATCAAATGTTTTGAAAACTTGCAATTAAAATTGTTGTGTTAGCCAAAATAAATGTATCATTGAAACACCAGAAATCTGTAAAAGAGCAGACCTGATACAGTATTAACATACTTCCTTGCTGCAATTTCTATGAACCAAAGACCAGCAATGGTAAATCGATCAAAATGAACAAAATGTATGTACTTAAGATAGAAGCATAACAGACTGAAATGACCCAGAGTTAAACTTAGGCCCCTTTCACACTTGTGCGACTTGAAAGTTGCATGATTTTAACGCAATTTTGGCGCAATTTTTGCCACGATTTTGCCACTATTTTAATGCGAATTAAACAAATGCCTGTGTAATCCTGAGCTCTATGGACCTCAAGTCGCATCAAAGTCGGACCAAAGTAGTGCAGGGACTACTTTGAAGTCACACAGATATGAATGGTACTGATTGAAAATCATGGGGTATGACTTGCCATGCGACTTTGCAGTCCCAAGTCACAGGACAAGTCGCACTAGTGTGAAAGTGGCCTAACTAAAACATTTAATATGATATAGTATCAACTAGCTTTATCTATCTAGATAGATAGATAGATAGATAGATAGATAGATAGATAGATAGATAGATATACATCTATAGATGGTTATAGAATAGATACAGTAGGGTAATAAGTTAGCAGGAAATCCCCAGAGTTTTCAAATTCCCTAGTTATCTGAATCACAAGAACCAATAATCTGAAAAAGTGGATAAAACCGCCCCTCGGTATAGAAGGGTGGGCTCATAGCAGCCATATTTTCAGTGTGTATTGGAGCTGCATAGGGAGAGATACAGTTTTTTGGGCAGTGGTACATCCCCCCCATGTCAGTGTTCAACTTCTTAAGCTCTTTGTTTGACAATAGCTTATTAGCCCTAAAATGGTCATATGTGAATAACAGGATTCAGCCCCATAGATTTCAATATGGTTCACTGCAAATTTCACAAATTTCAAACAAGGATTGCAAAACTGTTTGCAATGCAAAGACATGCAGATTCACCCCTCAATAATTCTCAGTTACTAATGTGATTACTATGCCCACTGACGGTGAACATCCCTCTAAAACTATAGGGAGGGATAATTCCCTAGATACCCCCTCCACTGCACCTTACTGGGGAATAGGGGAACTCCAATTATTCAACTACAACCTAAAGCAATGATTACAAGAAATCCATTAAGCATGAACATGTACAGCAGCTGGATAATTTTCTATCCATCTCTGCACAGGGCCCAGCAGAGTGTAGTATATTACTGCTATCACTTTAGGGTATGTACAACGCTACCAATAGTGACAGTCTATAAAGATACGATCTATTGAAATAGAACTTAAGTCAAATTTTTGGGGAAGGGTTTGAACTGTTGCTTTGTCTTTGTTAGCATACTTTCCTCCCTGTTTTATGTGAAGTCACTAGAAGAAGAATAGAGAAAAAATCTCCACGATCTGGGCATTAATTACAATAAAAGCATGTTTAGCAATGTTTGTAAGGTATTGAAGCTCTGAAGATTTCACCTGCTATCTGCTAATTGGGGAGAGTTTGCCCCATCTTGTGTAGTCACCCGGACAAGGAGTGAGGAGTAGTAAAAAGAATCTGATAGGGCTTTCCACTTTTTACCCAAATTGGAATAAAAATACTTAACATGCTTTGTCCACATGAACTGTGGATTCTATAGTGGCATTGTACAGCAACCATCTGATCATTCAGTATTAGGGGACATTCAGTAAAACAAGGACTGCACCATAAGGTTTGACCAACACTGCAGCATGAGCAGTGCCTCATGCAACACACAGTGGGGTTCACAGTTTACAGAGTGCTAATGTGTATGTAGGCAGGTGGTGGTTAATACTGTTAACCAATTAGGAAGGTTGAGGTTAATTGTATTTCCCGGTTCTTTTCTTGGTGGGCTTTTCTGTGTCGGACCCACTGGTTCTGTGCATTATAAAAGGGGACAGTGGTCCATACCCAAGGGGGTGAAGGCCGAAGGAACTCAGAGGTAGAGAGATGTATTGCTCATCACTGTAGACAGAATCTGGAATGCCAGCATAATGTTGAAATCAGAGTTCACGCTATTAGAGGGGACTGCTGGGACTTGCCGTCCTCCCTGAAGAAACCTCCTATGTACTCTGCCAAGCATGGATTTTCATCCAATGCAGGTATGCTGGGTTAGCCACAAGCCTGAAGTTAGGGACTAGGGATGTTAGGTAAAGACTGCACTTATGGTGGACTGTTGTCTGTGAATGTCATCATGCTAAGTCATTTACGTAAAAACATTGAAATGTTGTCCTTGAGTGGGTTGAAGTTACTCAAGGGGTGTAATGCAAGTAACCGGCACACGTAGTTTACAGCTTGGGTCACTAAGCACATTGGTGTATGAAGATATCTGTGTAGTTAACACAGTGTAGAGTAAAGCAAGTGGTTACCAAGGGTAATGAAGGTTTACCAAGTGGCTTGTCATAGGCATAGTGTACATGTGGCAGGTGGGGCAGCTTCTAGCAGGAGGAGTTATTGTCAGCACTCCCTCTGTGAGCAGGTCCATCTCCCATAGCAGCAGGAGAAGATCATCACCGCAAGGGTCCCCAGCCAGTACACAGGTATGGAAGAGGAAGAGTTAAGTAAAGTGCAAGCATGGAGTCCATACCAGGGGCATGGTGGGGCTACATACCATTACTGAGAGTGAGGTAGCGGTGATATGCTGGAAAGGTGGAGAAGGCAAGGGCTCTGCGTGTCCCTCCTAAATGCATCAGTGATCATGGTGATGTACAGTGACATCAAAGAGCTTATTAGACACCAGTTGTCTGTTCCAGTAAAGGTAATTCATGTTTAAGGCAGTGACCTTTACCAAAGTGCCCAGTGTAGTCCAGATGAACCCACCCTGGGGTAGGCCCTCTAATTGAGCCTAACTTGGTGCGCAACAAGGGGGGAAACATGGAGGAGGTGTCACTCACCTAGCCTTGCATGTATTTAGTTCTTCTGACCAATACACTCGTTCTGAGTGTCAATGAGTACTTGTCAGCCTTTATGAACATGCATCAAATACCCTATCTTGAAACTTTTTGAGACTTGCTTGACATCTGTTTTGACGCTTTATGTCCCCTTGCTCTTGAATTATTTTGACATTATGTAATAATGGGGCAGATAAAAAAATTCTCACTTACTCTTTTACCAGCTTTTCCCATTGAACCAGGTGCTCCTTGAATTCCTCTAGGACCCTGCAGCACAAATAGTTAAGGTTACATATGTGTGTTGTATATATAATGCAGGAAACATAATGATTATTGCGATAATAATTACAAAAAAATAGTGAGGAACAAAAACGACTTACCTGGGGCCCTGGATCTCCTGCCTCTCCTTTAATGCCTGGAGCACCTGGAGACCCCTAGAACAGAAATAAGAAATAATTATAGTCAAGGATAGATTGGAGAGTTGGGGTAAATCACTTGTGTGCAGCCCAATAGGCACTTATCAATATATAGATAAAATGAAAAAGAAGTTAAGAAGGAGCTGCAAACGCTGCACTCTTCATCATTAATAAAAACAAATTGCAGAGCTGAGATTTTCATATATGCCAAGCAACACAGTCCAATACAGATGACAAGGGGAAGGCTATGCTCTTAATAGAATAGTGCCTTATCTCATGACAATAGTCTATTCAAAAAATTGGAATAATGAAAGCTGCTAAGTTTCAGTGGCATAGTGCTGTCAATCAAAGCTAAGGCCATTAAACAATTTTGTGGTTTATAACATAGATTGACAGCATAAATGCTGCTGACAATTATCCTTGTAAATGTCCATATTTTATAAGCTTCCCTGCTGAGTATCACAAAAGTTCCATTGCTGATGAAAACGGACACTCGTCCTAAAAATAGTGTTTCATATATAAACACTGGACAGCTTTAGCTACTGGTTTCAGAGATCTAAGTGACTTAAATGGCTACATATTCCTTCCTGCTGGAATTCCCAACTCTGTATATTCCCTTTTCAATTGGCCATGGTAGGTGGACGGAACTGGGAACACATTTACAGCATCTCCATGAAAAATATCATAGGCTGGAAGGATATTTAAGTCATTAGCCCTGAATCAAAATTGAAACATCAACTTTATGAAGACACACTGGGGCTGATATCCTAAACAAGTAGAGTCAGTTCTCCTGGCAAAGTGAATGTTCCCTTACAAAGTAAGTGTTTCTTAATAAGGTGAATCTGTGTTTACATTGAATATCCAATTATGTAAAAAAAAAAACAGTATTTGATTAGGTAACCTTATTCATTAACATACGCTTTATGAAGTAAAAATATACTCTGCAAAGTGTACAGCCTCTTCTCATCTAGTAAATATATCCCACTGTATTTTGGTCTGTATGAAAGTTGTAGTAGAGCACATGAGTGTGACCATACAAGCCTAATTATACTGGATATATACTTATCTATTGGTAGTAGGCTGCTTTGATTTTGTTTTCAAACGCTGGCTAAGAGGGTTTGAAATTGCCTGTAAATTGCCTGAAAATAAGGGAAAAGCTCTATTGATAGACTTTTACTGAAACAATATACGCTCTACATGGCTGGTCTTGTAATTGATTGTTGTACTTTAACACAGGTATTTTGCTCCTTTCATTGGTTGCAGATCTGCATTTAAAATGTCCTCATAAAAATATGAGTAAAAATATGCAGAAAGAAAGAAAAAAGTAAAACTGATATATGTGGTAAAACATTACCAATAGGTAAATGTTTGATTATCCACTAAAAATAGCTGACAGTATCAATGTATATCGCTACTAAAAAAAACTGACAGTTTCAATGTATTTATCTACTAAAAATAGCTGACAGTTTCAATGTATTTATCTACTAAAAATAGCTGACAGTTTCAATGTATTTATCTACTAAAAATAGCTGACAGTTTCAATGTATTTATCTATTAAAATAGTTAACTGTTTCACTGTAAGCCAAAGTAGAGGCACTTGGCCAAAAGTCCTTTACAACATTTTTAGGATGCTTCTGTAATAGTGCTACTTATCTGATAGTGGCAGCCTTACTACTGTAAACTCTGTAATATCGGCATTTAAAATACCTTAGGATGGAACATTGTTATCTGTTTATGAAAATACTACACGTACAAAGAGTAAGATCCCCTTATACGTTTGGTTTGGTGATAGCTAGTACAATACATGAGAAGACTGTGGAGTACAATCCCTAAGGGGCTATAGACAGACATTTGCAGCTGCGGTAACAGAAGTAGCACAATGTACCGCGTCTCAGTGGACTTGACATCAGCCTTTAACTCAAAGAAGTGCTGCATCTGGAATGTATCCTGTGCAGCCTGGAGGCATTCATATATGAATACGAGATATGTTCAAGGTCTATTTGGACATGTGCCTTTGGAAGCATCTTTTGTTTGCGCAGACAAAAGTATTCAATATAATAAACAACAAAGTAAACTGAATAAGTGATGGCCCATTGCCGTTCACATACTGTATACATTACAAAAGTGAATTATGCATTTTTGGTCTGTCTGAAATATATGTGACTGTATAGTTTTATGCAGCGAGGGAAAAGTGGCTGTAGAAATGCAATGAGGATGTTATTTAAAAGGGCCAAAGATTCTCTTAAGCCTAGTACACAGGGTGAGATGATCAGACAAATGATCGTCCATTTTTTTGGGGGAGGGGTTTTGGATGGTAATCTCTATATCAAAAACAAATAGGTTACTAAAGTATGAAAATTCTTGTACAACAGAAAAAAATTTGGAAGTGTAATGTATTGTAGTGTATTCGTATTGTATTTTCGTACGAAAACAGTACTGATTAAACGAAAATCGTATGATCTGATAGGAAAATTTTGGATGACAGCACTGTGTACTAACAATCAGATTATCAAATGATCGCTTCGAAAGCAGTACTTTTTCTACAGTATTCTGATTGTGTGTACGGGGCTTTAGCTTAAAGCTGAACTCTGGACACAAGACCTTTTATTTAACTACTTCAGATCTGTGCCATAGCCGATTGACAGCTACAGTGCAGCTCTAAAATGCCGGGATGCCATCAATAGATGTCCTCCCCTTTGGCTCGTGCTGGATGCGCTCTTGCCGGCAGCAAGCGCGCACTGCTGCACGAGCGTGCCCGCGGATCAGAGAGATCCGGTGTCCGCCGGAGACCCGCGATCTGCTCACAGAGAGCCAGAATGGGGAACCGCCGATGTAAACACGATGGTTCCCTGTTCTGTGAGGGGGGGCATGCCAGATCTACTGATTCCTGTCACTGGGATCAGTTAGATCTGTCATGCCCCTGCCAACCCCGCCCCCCACAGTTAGAACACACCTAGGGAACACATTTAACCCCTTCACTGCCCCCTTAGTGTTAACCCCTTCCCTGCCAATGACATTTATACAGTAATCAGTGTCTATTTTTAGATCTGCAAACGCCAAATAAATGTCATTGGTCCCAAAAAAGTGTCAAAAACGTCCGACATGTCCGCCGCAATATCGCAGTCCCAATAAAAATCACAGATCACCGCTATTACCAGTAAAAAAAATAAATAAATGAAAACGCCATAAACCAATGTCCATAGTTTGTAGACGCTATAACTTTTGAGCAACCCAATCAATATACACCGATTGCGTTTTTTTTTACCAAAAATATGTAGAAGAATACATATCGGCCTACACTGATGAATAAATTATTTTTTTTATTTTTTATTTTTGGATATTTATTATAGCAAAAAGTAAAAAATATTGTTCTTTTTTCAAAATCGTCGCACTTTATTTGTTTATAGCGCAAAAATAAAAACCGCAGAGGTGATCAAATACCACCAAAAGAAAGTTCTATTTGTGGAGAAAAAAGGACACCAATTTTGTTTGGGTACAATGTCGCACAACCGCGCAATTGTCATTCAAAGAGTGACAGTGCTGAAAACTGAAAATTGGTCCGGGCAGGAGGGGGGTTAAGTGCCCAGTAAGGAAGTGGTTAAAGTATAACTAAAGGTAAAACAAGGTAAACATAAAACAGGACTTAGTTTTTATTGCTGTCTGTGCCCCCGTTAATGAGATTCACCCTCTCAATTTGTTCTGTTAGCCATTATCATTGAAAGTGAAATTAAAAGAAAATCCCAAATTTTGGGTTGTCCCCAGAAAAGTAATAGAGGGGAAATCTTCCAATGGGGACACTAGCTCTGGTGACCTGGGGGTCCCCTTAATTTGCAGGGATTTCCTCTTACTTCCTGTTTGGCTATGGGACAAGAAGTGAAGGAAAAATCTCCACAATGGGACAAAGATGATGAAAAAAAAAATCTGTTATAATCCTCCCTTACTCTATCCAGAATGAAAAGAAAAAGTTTTGCCTATAGTTCTACTTTAAAAATATTCCTCTGCAACTACAGATAAAAAAAAAACATGTTGAGCACAACAAACATCTCTGCGTACTCTCTATCTCGGTGCTGGTGTCAGTGTCAAATTAGGCGGTTGCGAGGCCCCTGTGAGTTCGAGGCCTTAGGCGATCGCCTAATTTGCCTAATTAGAGAGCCGCCTCTGAACCTTACTATACATAAGTAACAATGACATCATCACTGTGTGTGCTCATAGCCTGCGCAGACAGCAAAGCTGTGGGAGGGACCAAGCAGGCCCAATCCACTACAGGCTGTCTGCAGAACAAAGCACAGGAGGGGCAGAGACAGGGCCAGTCACCCTGCACAAGAAGTGAGGGCAGCAGTAGAGGACTGTATTACAGGAAGCTTTTGTGCAAAGGCAATGCTGGATTACAGCACATTTGTGCAAGAACTACACAAAGCATTCCAAGATTCAAGAGTATACATGCATCTTACTATATATTTAGACAATATTTGCTATTCCTGGAATTCAACTTGATCAACTTATCTGACAATACCGAAGCACTCAGATACAATAATGAGGGGTTTGGGACTTACTTTCAGGGCCATATTTACAGATAATGCCTCTACGAATAGATATATACATACATGGTGGTACATTTTCACAGGCTTCAAGCCATTGGCCCCACACAGCCACACTGATTTTAAATTGTGACGGGGGAGAGGATCCCCTGCCCGCTGTCACAGGGAGGGAAGGATCAGGGGGGAGAGGAGGCAGGAGCTGGAACATGTTACGTGTTCCCTCTAAATATTGGTGGAAAATGTAACATTATCCAAAGATGAACTTAGTCTTTAAAGTGGAAGAAAAGCCGAACTATAACTATTCTTCAAAAAGTTCCATTCCCCATCCACCTACCTATCCTGCCTACTCTGTCCAAAAAAAGATGTGTATAAACATTCCTATTTTAAATCCACTTAGGTCTGGTCATTTAATCCTGCAGCTCCAGCTCCCCTATGTCAGTAAGTGGCTGCTGTAAGGGAGAGGAGGGGGTTTCAACAACAGTTGGGCCATGGGAGCCTATTGGTGATGTTACAGGTTTGAGAATTCACAGCCGTCAAGAACTCCCTTACACAGGAAAGCTGGAGCTGCAAAATGATGTGACCGGACCGAATAAAAAAATAGATAAGTACACAGATCTTTTTTATACAGGGTAGGCAGGATAGGTAGGAAGATGGGGGAGGGAACATTTTAATTAACAGTTATAGTTATGCTTTTCTTTAAAGCGGTTGTATACCCCGCTTGCACATATTTACCTACAGGTAAGCCTATAATAAGGCTTACCTGTAGGTAAAATGAATATCTTCTAAACCTGTACATTTAGGATACATTCAGCTTGCACGCAGCGGCGCATGCGCTCTGAAGATCTGTCGGATGGTGACGGATCTTGCCAGAACAGAGAACTCCAACACGCAGTGATGATCTGGAGGTGTTGCGGGCGTGTCGTTTTAAGGTAAGTATTTCATAATGAGCTAGTATGCGGTGCATACTAGCTCATTATGCCTTTGTCTTACAGGTTTTTTGAGTTTTTTGTTTTTTTCAGGGCATAGAACTGCTTTAAGCATGCTCTTTACCTTATATTAACAGCTACTTTTTTAATATACAGACTAACAAACTACACAAAAGAAGGATGTCTGTGTGCTTCTTAAGGTATAGTGTGTCTTCTGGTTACTCTTAATACCTCCTTACTACTTTAGGTCTCTAGCTAAATATAGCCACAAGTTTTCAGAGGGTCCAGGGAACATAGTAATTAAATAATTATCCTATTTTGTATACATGGAGACTTAGCAATACCCTTTCTAATCCCGCTGCATTAGGCATGCACACATGAGTGCCTTTGAAGTAAATGCAGCCTTGTACATACTATATGTTGAGCTCCACTGACCTATACAGGCCATCAGTCAGAACTTAGCATAGGAAGACAGATATTAAGCCAATGTATAACTTGAGCTGCAGAGTCTTCCCATTCTTGGCTGCTGCTAAACCAAACCTCATCTAAATGCCGGATCAAAGTTTTGTTCTGATGGTTAGAAATGGGATAAAATGAAAAAAAAAAGGAACATATGCATTTTTTCTTTACATTTTCCCCTCCTACCCAAGTTCAATGGGCAAGGGCAAACAAAGGCCTGTGCTGGAATAATGCATAAATCCCAACTGTCCCTGATTTGAGGGACAGTCTCTGATTTGGAACAAAGTCTACCTGTTCCTCTTTTCTCCTCATTTGGTCTGATCTATATATTTGTATATAAAATGCACTATTTATCTTTCAAAAAGTGTTTCCCAGTGCTAAACCTTTCATTCAAATTCTAAATGGTTGCATTTGTACATTTCAAAAGCAGTATAAAGGAATAGTAGTGGTAAAAAAAGCACTTGTGGGTTTAACTAACCCTTTTTTTGTACAATTTTCTTTTAAAGGGGTGTGAAATGGGGTGTGTCCTTATATATGCCTACATACGTTTGCTAATATGTGTCCCTCATTCATTCCCATCTCAAAACGTTGGGAGATACTGTATGTGATGGATATATTTCCTGATGATTTTGCAGACTGTCTCACATTTTACAAGATTGTCTGTTTATGGCCAGTTTTCATTGGTCTGTTCCCACAGGCTACTTACAGCATGGCCTTCAGGGATGACAGAAGAAGGGCCTTTTTGATCATCTTGTAGATCAATCTGATCTACAAAAAAATCGAGACAATCTTAAAGGGGTTGTAAAGGCAGAAGGTTTTTTGAATTGTAATTTATTCTATGCATTAAGCAATAACATTTTCTGTGTGTAGCAGACTCCACCCCCAGGACCCCCCTAATTACTTACCTGAGCCCCTCCAGCGATTTCCACGAATGTCTAAGCCGTCCAGGACACTCCTCCTGATTGGCTGAGACACAGCAGCTCTGCCATTGGCTCCCGCGGCTGTCAATCAAAGTCAGTCAGCCAATCAGGGGAGAGAGGGGTCGGGCTGGGTCAGGGCTCCGTGTCTAAATGGATACACAGAGCTCTGACTTGGCTCGGGTGCCCCCATAGAAAGCTGCTGGCTGAGGGGGCACTTTATAGGAGAGAGGGGCCAGGATCACACAAGAGGGACCCGGTAAGAGGAGGATCCGGGCTGATCTGTGCAAAACCAACTGCACAGAGGAGGTAAGTATAATAAGTTTGTTATTTAAAAAGATAAATTAAAAAAATGAGGCTTAACAATCACTAATGGATTGTATTCATTTCTGTAGGCTGGACAAATGTTCATGTACTGTATATGTTCAAGGAAAAAGAACTGCAGTATGTGGAATCGCCTGTTTTTCAAAATTTGTTTATCACTGTTCATGACCATAGATCTTGATGAAGGCATGGTGCTTCATGCCTTGTACAACATGGAAAGGCATTGAGGCCAATTTACTAAATGATATGAGAATGTTCACACAATACATTGTGTGACTATTCAGTTAAAGCCGTATTAAACCCAAAACCAAAAATGTAATATATAGCAGATTGCCAATCCTTGGTAATGTAGTGGTTATCATAGTATTCTTTTTTAGGCCTTTTCCCCCTCTTTTAACCTGGTGATCTGGCCATTAACACATCTACTGTATTATACAGACAACACTCTGGTAAGGGGCTCAGGAGGCACATGGGCAGCAGCATTGTTAATCTGTGGGGAGGAGAGTGTTAGATGTACTAGCAGATTTAAATGCGCTAACATGTTGAAGCAAAACTTCAGCTAATTCTTTATAATCAGTTACAGCAAACCATTTTTTTTCTTTTGGGATAAAAGTTTTGCACACATAAATAAAAGCTGATCATTTTAAGCACCCCTGCCTGTAGGAAACAGTCAGTCTTATCCCTGTAACTGCAACAGAGCTTTGCTGTTGAAAAACAGACTAAGACCCCAATGCACACTATACAACTATTGTTGTCTGATTTCCTTTAGATGTACCAAAACCATGCAGAGTGGAAGGGCCTGCCTGGTTGCATACAAATTGAAACTCTTAAGGTTTGACCTCATATTATATGGTTTTGGTAAATCTAAAACAAAAAATCTACAGAAAATTGTATAGTGTGCATTTAGCTGCAATATAATAAAGCTGCAATATAATAAATGTTTGCTTTTGGGTTTAATACTGCTTTAAATTATCCTGCAATATGCCAATTAAATTGTGATTTTTTTTTGATAATGGAAATGAGTTTTCACACATTGTCCAAGCCTTTAGTAAATCAGCCTTATTATGTCAGTATTCTAGATTATTCATTCATTCAGATGGTAAAAGCAGTTTAATGTCGGTGCCATTTCAGATTTTTATATCAAAATCAGGTAAAACAATTATAACACTCAGTAAAGTAGTGTTAAAAGCAAACAATTATGTAGTACCTATTCATGGGTTAGTGCCCTTTGTGCTTTTCTAATTGTATTTTTATTATAGTCAGTGGTCTAATCTTTTAAAAATGAGAGAGAAATGAGAGAGAAAAAAGTAGCATGTTGCTGTCCTTAATGATTTAGATATTAGTACCCATCCTTGTAGACTGTAAGACCCCATTCACACCTGAGCGTTTTGTAACTTGATGATGCTTGAAGCCTGAAGCTACAAAACACTGGAGGGGAAAAAAATCAATGATTCTCTATGGAGATGGTTCATCTCCACTCGAAAATGCCTGAAGCCAAACGCCTGAAGCTCAAACAAGTTCCGGAGGTATTTTTGTCGTGGGAATTGGGCACATTTGGGCATTTCTGGAACATTTGTATTGCCATAGATATCAATGGAAAAGCGTCAGCCGTGCGATTAGCGCGACTTGCGCTTCTTTGGGCGTTTGCAAACGCGCAAATACGCGCGACAAAGCGGGTGATAAAAAGCTTGAAAAATGCCCAAAAGCGCTACACTCAGGTGTGAGTGCAGCCTAATGGAAAATACTAGCTTTGGTTGCTAAAGGTGAAATATCCACATTTCGTTGGCTTCAGTCTCTCCTCCTTTAACTTTTTTTTCCCTGTTTTTATACACAGTGACACAGAATCTTCTTACGCTCCAAAAAATCCACCAGGGGTTTATTGTCAGCAATAAAACAATTTCCTACATTTGCTGGAAACAGTCTGCGTTTAATATTTATAAAAATTATATATTTCTCCAGTATAGGCATAGATTAGAAACTTTAAATGTACTATTTAATGCACACTTGCATTGTTCCCAAAATAATGTGGTTACTGAGGCTTTCTTTGTGCTCTTATCTAATAAAATAACTGGACGTCTACAGCCTCCTTGTGGTACAAGAGCTAAACGGTTCACATAGGGATTCACACAGGTTTATAAACATGCATTAATATCCCATATTCTGGCAGCTAGAGGCAGTAAAACTGCAGAACTAATATCCAAAACCCCTCACGCCTCTTTAATGCACCAACAGCTATAGAACATTTATTTACTGTTATGCAAGCTGTTCTCTCTCTGTCAAGAAGACTGCTGTTTTCAATCCCTGTACTTCAAGGTTATCAACCTGCTATATGTGCTCTAGAACAGTGTAAGGTAAAATTATGTGAAAATAGCAGATGCTTACTGACCAAGGAAAATATATATTTTTTGCTAGTGGTAGTCATGGCATGGCTATAAAACAAATGCTGTCAGGTTGAATCAGCAGCTTATGTTAAGGTGGCCAGATTTTTAAAATGAAATCCGGGGACATATTTTTTTTATTGGCAAACTATTTTCTATACGCATATTTTCCTCAAATTATATATGCAGTCAGTGGCGTAGTGCGGGTTGTCAGCGCCTGGGACATAGCAAGAAATTTGCGCCCCCTAACCCGCAGACTTTTAGCACTCCCTGAGTCCCTTCCACTAGTACAGTAGTACTGACCAACCTGATTCGTACACTGACCTACCTAACCACTGCACTAACCTACCTGATTCCTACACTGACCACTACACTGACTTGCCTGATTCCTACACTGACCACTACACTAACCTACCTGATTCCTACACTGACCACTACACTGACTTACCTGATTCTTACACTGACCACTACACTAACCTACCTGATTCTTGCACTACTCACCCCTCCCCACATGTACAGTGTAGATTGGTTGATTTTGCTCACCTCTTCATGGCCTCCATGATCACCCATCGGAGCAGGGCTCTCCCCAGCACCGGGTACTGTACCCACCACCCGGCCGCTCCTCAGTATCCCCTGCCGAGAGATGCCCCAATAGCTGCCGTACACTCTGCATGCCCCTCCACCATTCTCACACACATGGGTCATCCGCACCAGAGAGATCATGGGGGACAGGCTGACCACAGGAGTCCCTAGGCGGGGGTGGGGGTGTGCTGCAGAGCAATGCCGGAACATGCCTCATTGGAGGTGTAGGTGGCCGGGGAGGCATGCTGCACATGGCCGCAATACAGCACACTTGGGGGGGCACAGTAATAATTTTGCACCCCCCTAAATGTTACACCAGGGGTGAGAGTACCGACTGCAGCCCCCCCCCCCCCCACGCCACTGCAATCTGGGGACAAATCTGGGGGCAGACTGGCTCCAAGGAGAGTGTCCTCAATCTGGGGACTGTCCCCAGAAACCGGGGACATCTGGTTACCCTAGCTTATGTATCATACTAAGAAGATCTCTTAAATTGAGGTCCCTCCTTCACGTACCAGCTGCAATCTTCATGATAGGATATGTCACTATCTCAGTTTACCTTTATTTTACTTTATACTGGGGAGAAAACAAAAAGCTGAAGGAAACTTCTTCTGCAACGGTAGGGTTGAGACTTAAAGAAGGATTCCAGGTAGGGAAATATTTACATAGGTTGCATTGGGCTATGTATATATAATATAACTATGTACAGTATGTAACTATATAATTATGTATGTAACTATGTATATACCATACCTGTGGGATCCCCACTGAAGCTGAAAATCACTGAAGTAGACAACACTACTCCAGTGATCTCCACTAGCTTCTGGGTCTTTTGCCAAATGCCTGCCCTGCTGCACTGAGAAAAGAAGAATGATTGGAGGTGGAAATTTAGAGCAATGACATCACACTCCAGTTTGTCTAATCAAAGAATGTTTTTTATTCATTGAGAAAATACAAATCTTTCTCTGAATGGCGCCCATGCCAAGTGGCCAACCTCCTGCGTTCAGAATGCAGCACTGTCAGTGGTATGGTGTTAGTCTAAAGTAGAATGCCTTGTCATCCTTGTCAGTGGGATGAAGGAGGAGAAGGGAAGGGGGGCTGTGGAATGGAAAGGGGGTTCTGTGGGTTGCATTGAACTGAGGGACGCTGTTTGGCTCCAAGGAATGTGAGGGGGGTTAAGGGTTCTGAAAGAAGTAGCGTGGCTAAGGATAGAGAGCCTTAGCCACCCTACTTCTCTCAGAACCCTTTGGACATTGAAAGGAAGAGGAGAGCTCGGGGACTGAGTTCATCCCCCCACCTTCCCTGTAGGGAAGGTGCAAACCTGGGATTGAAGGCATTCTCTTTTGGTTATGTGATATGTCACATGACAACGGGATACAGGAAGAAGGGCAGTCCAGTGGCTGCTTGTCCATAGAGGGCGCACGGGCACTGCCCCCTCTATCCATGCGTCTGGCCCCCTGATCTACATATCGGGGCAGTGGACTATGAATTCCAATGGGGGAGTGCTTTTTTGAAGCAGGTGATTAGAACCAGAGGCTCTAATAAGCTTCAAAAAAGGGTGGGCTTGGGGCACAGAGCACTGCACCCTGATCCTACCCAGTTGTGTGACGATAGCGAATTAATTTTTGCTGTTTCTTCCCACCAATCAGGAGGCAGGTTTATCCTATTGGATGCCTAGCGCTTAAGAGAAATAGGGAGTTGACACACAGCAGAAGAGGCCGTGGGAGAAGCGGACACCGGAGCCGCTGCCCGCACCCCATGAGAGAAGGAGAGTACACCACAGATGGCAGCCTCAGGTAGGTGCCTGACTGCTGGCAGTCCAGGGGCGGGTGTGGGAGCTTTGCCAGCACTGCACTGCTGGCCTCCCGAAGGGGAGGTGTTTGTGTCAGTCCTGCTTCGCGGGCCACCCAAAGGGGTGCCAACAGTGCTGCACCACTAGCTGCCCAGAGGGGGTGGGAGTACCCACAAGCTGCCACTGGGGCAGTCCAACCTCAATCCACAGCAGGTTTCTGTACTTTGAGGAAGCCTGTTCTCAAGGGCCAAGGGCCACCTCTCACTGTTCTCCATTCACAGTAGGCATGGAGGGAAGGTAGAGTAGAATCCTCCCTCCAGCAGTGTTCCTGGTCTCTGCTCTGTCCCAGAGAACCCCAGGTTGGCACCCCAAAAGTCAGTAACCTAAGTGGAAAGCAAAAGTTGGCAAGTTCCCAGGTATGATAAAGCATAGTATTGAGTGCTGTGCACAAATCAGTCATCAGCCATCAGCTGACGTACTCTGCGATGTTGTAGATGCACAACTGGCAGCTGAAGGACACCTGTAATATAATGTGATATTATGTATAGTTTATTGGCAGGGCAGAAGAGTAGTTAGTTTATGCACTGTGTCCAGTTAATAGTTTAAGATGGTAATATGTATTAGACATGTGTGATTCATTTTGTTTGAAATGTGGATAAAATTTTCATTATTCGGAGATTCGGATGTATCCGAATCTCCAAATCACAATAGCAGATTTTCAACAAATCCGAAATAAATTATAACGAAAACAACAAATTCATTAATATAAATTTGATTCATTCTGATGACATGATGCGATAGTTTGGGCCTTTTGTTAGTGTTTGAAGCATCTGAAATAATTTAACGACTTAAAGAATGATCCGAATCGATCCATTCCTTTTTATTCTAGTGAGCGTAGCATGTGTATTCTAATGAGATTCTTTTTGTATTGGGGTTGAACTTGAGAGACCATTCGTTTAATTTGTATGTGCGCTGCCCAACAAAAAAAATCAGTTGGGTATGAGGAAATTAATTCAACTTAATAACATAACAAATTAATATTTATATTTCAGATGAGAGCCGTGCATTAGTGTTTGACTCTTGGATAATCAGTCGATTCTTTTTGCATTAACATTTTTTCATTATTATAAAAAACTCACTTAATATGAAATGGAAAGATATATAAATACGGTAAGGTATAATAATGAAATAAGATGATTCCTACTTATTGTTTTTGGGTTGGATGGAGGTGGATCAGTCAGAATCTCTGAATCATAACATAGCAAATGAAACCAAAATTCATTTTGTTCCATTTATTACTTTCAGATGCAAGTCGGATATCTGGTAAATGAAAGGAGTCAATGGATGTTTATATATCATGCAGGACTACATGATGAGTGAGGCAAAAAAAACAAGATGACTAGTGGATTTTGCAGTGCCTTGGCAAAGGCTGCCTACGAGATTCACTGACACTTCCAAATGTGTTTGTGACTCTGGTACAGACATAGGTGTGCGCAGCCTATTGCATTAGGGCGTGCACCCCAAAGCTCAAACACACATGCCTTTCTCTGCAGCCTCAGCTGCACTAGACAGTGAATGAACGGAATAGTGCTCTGTGCTGGGCAGCTTCCTGTTCATTCACAGACTGAAGCATAGTAAACACAGTTTACTATGCTTCAGTTATGAATGAATGCAGTGAGTGTGTTCATTTAGAAAATGAAGGGGCCGGTAAATGACATACAGTATTTACTAGCCCCTTCCCCTACTCTCCATTCTGGTAGCGCAACACAGGGGAAAGCCCAGGCAATAGGGGGAATCAGCAATGCATGCAGTGATTAGGGTGTGCCCAGGCACACCTGGCACACCCCCTGCACACCCCTATGCATACGGAGAGATCATTTAAACAGTCTTTGTTTCCTGTATATGGGCACCAGATATGTCCTCCCAAACCTGATCATTCTCTCTTTTCTTACATTGTTTCCATCTTCTGGCTGCCTGTGGACATTTAAAGTGGTATTAAACCCAAAAACAAAAAAAAATATGAAATTGCAGCTCACTAATTCATAGGTGTCATGGCTGCATTTGTTTTCTTTGGTTAGCCTTTTTTCCTTTATTTTCACCTAGTGATCTGGCCAGTGGGCACAATTCACTAAGTAATATTTTACCACATCAGAGTATGTGGTAAAATAATACACAACGTTCAGAAAAAAAATGGTGTAATTCACAAAGAAAATCTCCTTAAAATCTTGCATTCATTATCTCTCCAAAGTATGCCTTAAAATACCGCATGAAACCATGTGGTAAGTTATCGCAAGCATCAGATATGATGCTTTTCCAAAAAAGTGTGAGGCAGCCAGCAATTTAGTCATTACTGGTATGGCATGGCTTCTCTGTGTTTAGGGCTCAAGGTACCCTATGCGTTGGGTATAAAGCTCCATGATAAGTGGCTTGGATAACCTGAACTGCTTGGATAACCTGAACTTCTGCAGGGTATCAGCATCTGTGAATTGATCCATCGGTGTGCACTCATTAAAGCTGCTTTCCTTTAAAAGGACCACTTGAGATCTACTCTTCCTCTTCTGTATTGCTTTCAATTCCAGAAGACTGGATTCAAAGGGCTCCATCATTTTTGCCATGCTATCTGCCAGCCTCCAAAAACAGCAGCACAGTGGTGTAGTGGATAGCACTTTTGTCTGGCAGCAAAAGGGTCGCTGGTTCAAATCCCAACCACGACACTACCTGCCTGGAGTTTGCATGTTCTCCCTGCGCCTGTGTGGGTTTCCTCCGGGTACTCCGGTTTCCTCCCACACTCCAAAGACATGCTGGTAGGTTAATTAGATCCTGTCTAAATTGGCCCTAGTATATGTATGAATGTGAGTTAGGAACCTTAGATTGTAAGCTCCTTGAGGGTAGGGACTGATGTGAATGTACAATGTATATGTAAAGTGCTGCGTAAATTGACAGCGCTATACAAGTACCTGAAATAAATAATAACACCTGATTAAAATCGAACTGACACCTGCTCCAGCTTGCACTTTCCCACCTATTTTTTAAACCAATCACGGGGGGGGGGGTCGGAACATTGCCATAGTTATCTCATAGTTATCGCAAGCTTGGACTAGTACTTAATTACTGCATGCATTTATTTATTTATTTGCTTCTGTTAATTGACTTTAATGTCTTCATATGCGGCATTTAACAAGCGTTTTTGGTGTTTGTGCTAAATACAGCATGCAAGCAATAGTGAATTGACATTTTCATTATGGCAAGTGTTACAGTAAGTGGTCATAATGCATTCAATAACCTTTAGTGAATTGTGCCCAGTAAGTCTATTATTTCTCATCTTACTTTAACGAACCAAGCTGTCTTTACAAAGTAGTAGTTAGAAGGTTTAGACAAGCCTCTTACCACTGAAAGGGGCGCTTACAACGGTCAGCTTTTATTCCTTTATTTAAGCGTTAAAGCTTTATCCCAAAAAAAACAACCTGTAACTGCTTATAAAGTGTTAGATGGAATTCAGCTTCAATTTGTTAGTTAGACTGACAATGCTGCTGTCTAGAAGTGTCCACTTTATTGCTTCGTCCAGAATGCACACACCCAAAGACAGTAAGTGTGTCACTGGATCACCAGGTGAAATACATAAAAAAAAAAGAAATAAAAAAAAACGTAAAAACAAAACTAATGCAGCCACCACATCTATATTGGTAGGCTGCCATATATTACATTTTTGTTTTTTGGTTAAATACTGCTTTAAGGCGTATGCACAAAATGCATGTTTTAAGGCATGTTTTGTCATACATTGTGAAAATGCATGGTAACACAATGTATGTGTGTGTTGTGGTGCATTGCCATTCATTGCTGAATGCACATATACAATGGGCTGCAGCACATTTCCACTATAGCACACCGTAACGCACAGATGTAAAGGCTCTGTGCGTTTTGGTACATTACTATTGAAAAATAGATTTGCATTAAAGTGCAATAACAGCCCATTCAAAATGAATGGGTTTCCTAATGCAACACATCTGTAAGCACAAATGATGATGCAGCGTTGTGGTGCAACTGGGCCCTTATAGCTAAATTCAACAAATGAAATATAGAAATTAGTTTAACATAGGGTAGGTGTGACTATAAAACAGACAGCGTGCTTCTTCCTATACTTTTACAAAGGGCTGTCATTACTCAGCTGTGCCTAGGACAGCCTGATATCAAAAGGCAAGCTGGTTTTAGGTGGAGTTACACTTTTCTAGCTGTGACCAAAATGTTTGAACCCTATAGATATAAACAATTTTAAACAGTCTGTTAGTTTCCCCAAGTTTAATCAAATATATAGCCTTCCATTTTAGCATCTAAAGTTTTGTTAAACGATAACCATTGCTTATATCAGTGTGCTTTTTAAGAGCTGGGTTGCTTGTTTCATTTCTTTGCAGCTGATAAACTTCATTAGACAAAATGTGTAATCGTAATGCTCTAGCTGCAATCAATGTTGTCCACACATCCATGCTTTAATGGATCATGGAATTGTTTTCAATACAAGAGTTTCTCGCAAATAAAATATGCAATGCTGCATGTGGTTTACCAAAGTGGTAATTACGCAGCCTAAAAAATGGTGATTTCACATTTAATGACCGCAATCAATAACATTCTTTTGTAAATAGAGAGAGCTCCAAAAAGAATATATTTTGTTTTGATGAAAAAAGACCTATAAAAGCTTTGGATTATATCCTATTAAGAGTTATTAGGCTAATAAGCAAAACAAAATAAGCCAAATGGTGGCAAATCTGTATGCATGTTTAAGTCACTACCTAGACTTAAAAGGAATAGCCTTGTCTTGTGCAAGCACAATACTTTATTCGTTTTGGCTTTTGAATTATTTGTTTAGTCTTTGATAAAATGATTCCTTAATGCTCTGTCTAAAGCTATTCAGATATTGGCTCTTACATATATTCGAATAACTAGAAGAACATAAGCTGTAGATCAAAGGCTGGATTTACATCTGTGTATTGTGATAATGCATGAATCTGATATGCGGTGCCATCATTTTTAATGGCACCCAACGAACCTTGACAGTGGACCACAAAGCAGATGTATTTAAGCACACCACTATACACAGATATGAGAAGTGTCATAATGTCATAGAACAGTCTGTGGAAGACAGCATCACAGGATTTCCCCATTGGCACAGATGAATGCGCCAACGCGCACACGTGGAAGGTCCAGAACGATCATGAGAATCCGTGCGCATGCGCGCACGTCCGAACGTACGCAATGCGTGACAGATGTTGGCGCCCAGTGCCCTATTTAAAGCCAGTGAAGGGAACCATTAGTTGCTGGATGATCTTCAGCTCTACCTGCATTCTCCTGTGTTCCTGTTCCTGATTATACTTGATCTTCGGTTACTGACCCGACTTGCCCTGGCAACTCTGGTCTACATTCCCGGCTTGACCCCAAACTTGTCTTGTGTCTCTGCTCCTGCCTGCTGATCTGTGTTTCACCCTCGGCCTGCCTTTTGGACTCTGCTTCCCTCCTACTTCCAGTGTATGACTTGGCTTGCTCCTACTCTGCCTGCTGTCTTCTGCCTGATCCCCTGTGTATGATTCCTGGCTTGGCTCCTGACACCGCTCCTAGTTCCCCCTTTACTGCCATGTGTGTTCCATGGACTCTGAGGGACTTCAGCCGGGCAGTGCATCCTGGTTACTGCCTGCCACTCCACAGACATCTCATCAAGCCTGTCACAACCAGTAACCCCTGCCTCTCTGGACATAGCACTCCCTGTTCCACCTTCAGGGGGCGCCTTGCACCTAGCTGCAAGGGAAGCCCTCTCTGCACTTTGGCCTCCAACCAGGTAACTGACACACAACCTGTGTGGGCTGCCCATTCAAAATGATGCTCACTGACATGATTGCGGTAAGACATCATGGTGAAGTAGAAAGTTCTGAATGGGCCTTAAACTACAGAGTTGCAATGATCAAATCAGGAGAATTCAGCACTTTTTGTTTCTCCTAAATATTTCTATGTTGACTTGTCTGATCTTCGGAAAATTTGGCACTTTAGGAATTCTCAGCAGAATGGATGAACCTGCATGCATGCTATATATTATGTGATATGACAAAAAAGCCTGTAATTTATCAGTTTTATTGGTTTTCAAAGATTCATACATTACTGCTTGAGAGAAAGTGGCTCAGCATGGAGGCCTGGTTATATACAATACAATTTGACCCTCACAGGAAGAGAAAAAATTGGAGGATTCACTTATAATCATCATAGAACTTATGATATATGTTTTTGCATATGCACTCTGGTAACATTGAAATGCTGGTAAGATAATTGTTTTAGCTATAATGTGTATGCAGTTCATTACACATGGATTTGTTATATAGCTTAGTAAAATAGTGACTGGTTCTTTTTAAGGAAAATTGTCAATTCAGCAAGAATGTATTAAATAGATTCACCATTACTATTGCTGTAGACAAGGCATCTAGTAAGTAAACAAAGCTACGCATTGTCAATGCTTGTTTAATAGATGAGCTAATTTCCCTACGGTGTGTGAAAGTCAATGGTCCCTTGCTCCCATAAACAATTTCAATGACATTCACTCATTCTGGAAGTCATGGGGGAGATTTGGTATGTGAATTGTAATCCTAAACTATTTAAGCCCCTGGATTTATTGTTAGTGCCTTTATTACAGTGGTAAATGAAGAAAGGGCATTTTTTAATCAGTGTGTTTTCATTGAAAGTCTCCATTAAACAAATTCACCATGACAAGGGGTAATCAAACCAGCTGCCCCAAATTGTACATTAGAGTTTTGGAAGACCTAAGTGCCCTTCAGGAACAGCCTGGTAAGAAGGTGGGGAACCATGCTGTTTTTTAAACAATGTCCTCTTACAATACCCCCCCATGTAGATCAGCTAGCTCATCTCTAGCTGTGACCATGATGTAATAATAACCATGATCACAATGATGGGTTTGGGAGGCAGACACATAAAACATTCACTTTAGGATATAACACAAAGAAAAATGATTACTTGGTGGTGGGTATAACTCTAGTAAAGGCTACATACCACTGGGCCAGATCTTCCAGTGAGACCCATTGGACCTGGAGGTCCCCTCATGGCAATCTGCAAAGTAACAATAAAAAAAAAAGTAAATGCATATTCTTCCCTGCAAATAAGTAAACAATGTAGACAGAGCGCTAGTTAGTTAATTTTCATTGATTAGAGCAAAATGCTTCAAAGGTGTGATTTTACAATAGTATGTTGAACCCTAAAATCCTAAATTAGTTTCAGAATATTTATAAATAAAATTACCTTCAAACATTCTAATGCTTGCTTTCATTTCCTAACCTTCGATAGAAAAATGACAGATGGAATCTGATTGGGTTTTAAAGGGTCAACCTATACTTCCACCTCAGCATTTGTACATCAGCTTTAAAACAATTTAGGTATGCAGATATATAAAATAAGTTACGTCAAGAATATATGTACACTATTGATATGTTTGGTAACGAGAGCCCATTGCTGAGAAATACTCTATAGTATACTGTAGCTGTCTATTTATTTCCTAAGTAATTAAGTGTTGTCTAAAACCTAAAGTAGATCTAAACTTTAACTAGGTGACATTAAGTTTGCTTAAAGTGGTTGTAAAGTCAGAAGGTTTTTTTGCTTAATGCATTTTATGCATTAAGATAAAAAGCCTTCTGTGTGCAGCAGCTGCCCAAGTACCCCCTAATACTTACCTGAGCCCCATCTCTCTCCTCGGCCTTTCCGAACTCTCCTCCTGATTGGCTGAGACACAGCAGCATTGAAATTGGCTCCCGCTGCTGTCAATCAAAGTTAGTTAGCCAATCAAGAGAGAGAGGAGGCAAAGCCAAACTAGGGCTCAGTGTCTGAATGGACACAGGGAGCTGTAACTCGACTTGGGTGCCCCCATAGCAAGCTGCATACTGTGGGGGCACTCGACAGTAGTGAGGGGCCAGGGACACCGAAGAGGGACATGAGAAGAGGAGGATCGGGGCTGCTCTGTGCAAAACCACTGCACAGGGCAGGTAAGTATAATATGTTTGTTATTTTTAGAGAAAAAAATGAGATTTTGCAATCACTTTAAGCATTTAGTATCAATTACCTTGTTTTTTTTCCTCTCAAAATACTGTTTTCACTTTTTTAAATTTCTGTGCTGCTGATCTCTTTTAGCCTCTTTCAGACACATACTACTCTTATTGAAGGCTCCACTTCATTGATCTGGACTGGCAGCCTGAT
The DNA here is from genome assembly GCA_018402905.1 of Glandirana rugosa. Classification (NCBI taxonomy): domain Eukaryota; kingdom Metazoa; phylum Chordata; class Amphibia; order Anura; family Ranidae; genus Glandirana; species Glandirana rugosa. Next base: position 753,669 of record BLSH010520290.1, on the reverse strand, counting down.
AGTGACAACAATGGACCGTGATTGTGCAATGCATGTAAGCACAGCCGCTCATAGTCTCCATTAGAAGAGCATATGAGAGGGTGACAACCTCATAACAGGAAATGGCTGAACAAGGAAATTCATGGAAGAATTACCATGTATTTGTCACACCTACCCCTAGCATAGATGGTCATGTACTACAGCTGACTTTTGTGTTCTTTGCATATAGCAGCCCTCTTTCCCATGAGGCAATCAGGCCTACTGGTACTTGGTTGCTCCCAGGTCTTATACACAATGCTATAGTGCCTGGCTATCACTTTGGGGCAGGCACAAACTGAGCACAGTGAACAGGCACTTGAACAGAGCACAGCAAACAGGTATATGCAGTTGGTCAGTGACAGTCTGGGTTCAGGGCAGGCTGAGTTCTGAGCATAGTTGATATCCAATCCAAGGTTGTCAACAAAGGAATCTAAACTAGCAGGCAGGGCAGACAAACAGGGAGCTTGGAGCACATGTTACAAACGCTATCACAAGCATGAGACTGCAGGCTTAGCTGGCTTAAATCAGGTTTGGTCTCCACTCAATGACTAGCTACATCAATCATCTTGCAGGTGGATAGGGAGAATGCATAACAGCCAAAACCAGGATACTGGAATGAGACCAGCAGTTGTGGTAGAAAAGAAGTGTTACACAGATTTGTGACACTATTTTTTTCACAAAAGTTGCAAATTTAGGAAGATGGAAAACAACTTTTGAAATGTATGTAATATGTCATAGTTTATATTAAAATTTAGTGATTGAGTGTAAGATCTACTTAACATAAACCTTGCGGAACACTTAACATCTAAACTAAAGCAAAACCTAAAGCAAGACCCTAACACTTAAACCCCACTGTCCCCAACACTTAATCTCCTTAACACGTACCTCCTAAACCTAACACTGAATTACTGCAACCCTAGTAAACTTTACACAGTTGCAGTACATTATGTATTCAGTTGTGAGATGTTAGTTACACTAGCTGCCTTACATTCCACTTTTTCATATTACAAAAAGGAAGGAAGCAACCTGACCATATTTTCTAATTACTTACACGAGCTTGTTGAAGGATGGCTTGAGCTTGGGCTTCTTGTGCTGAGATAGGTGGTCCTTTTTCACCATCACTTGAATACCGGAACTGAAATACATAGAAGGTAAATATTCTAGACATATAAATGCATCAAGTAACATTAGATACTGATCTTATTATCCCTTTATCTAGTATAACACTTTGCTGTGAAATCTGTGTATGTCCAGTAAGTAGAAAATAATGCACACCCAGTCTAATTTGCAAATTAATTTGTCTTTGTATGTAGCTATAATGCCTTCATAAGGAAACCTGAGCTATCCTATGATATACTAATAATATACATTATATTCCTAATATATATTGATTCATTTAATATTTACATATTACATGCATTGTATAAATTGGTTATTATACAATCCTCAGAGTAACAAAGCAACTAAGGCTTCATAATAAGAAGTCCCCAGTATGTAAGGAGCAGTTAAAAGTAAACAGTATAAAAGCTCCTTAGACCTCAATCCTTCTGGCCATCCAAAGCAACCTTTTTCATAGAGTAAATATATCCAGACAAAGCAAGTGTTTTTGTAATGTTAGAAACAGGTGCTGATTAGACTAAAAAATAAATACTTGGAAATGTTTGTATAGGTAAATGTAACCTTCCATTTTTAGTTTATAAATTCACTGAGTGGATAACATATAAAGGACATTTCCAGCCAAACATTTAAGCAATTAGTTAATGTGCGTCCAGTATAATGGATTTTACAAGACAAAAGATTTCTATAGTAGTATACTTACTTTATGATCCATCTACCCCCTCACTTTTTAGAGCTTGACATTCAGTGAATTCTGTGCTACTGCTTTACTTCCTGCCTACTCTGGAAGACTAATGATCACCCACTCTGAGGTCTGAACTACCTATATCTCCCTTATTTTTATTAATTTGAAGAAATGGCATATCCTCTGCAAGTCTAATGTAAGATTCTAGCTGCAGTGTGATAACTAGGTACTTATGGTTTAAGCCTTCTCTGGAACACATAAGTGAAATGATGGTTGTGTTAATACTTTCACATTTTACTCCTAATCCAGTAAAGGTTAAAAAAAATCTCAATAGGCAACATTCTTGTATCTCTGCAATAGGCCATTTAAATGAACCCTGACCAATGATAGCTCAATTAATTCCCTGTGTGCTATGTGAAAGCTGCAGAACTATATAAAATAAAACCTATTACTCACTGGCAGCATCAGCATAGTTCCGGGAGGTCCAGGTAATCCATCAGCTCCGGGTAATCCAGAACGACCAGGGGGACCCTAGGGAAAAGGACCACATAAGTGATACCGTGAAAATACGCTTTAATTGTAGTAAAGTAAGTAAGAGCATCAAAATGAAATATTTGTGCAATTATTTGTAGGTAATATCTAATTAAAGCCTATATTATTTTATTGATGTAAAAAAAAATAATTAGCTTATTATAGGCTGACTGTGTACGGTACTCACTCTCTCACCAGGGTCTCCAGATGGGCCAGGTGGGCCTTGCAAGCCAGGGGGACCAGTAAGACCCTAAAAGAAGTAGGATAGAGGTTATACATAGATATACCTGCAAAAAGTAAGATAGTATGGGGCATATTTAAAATCTGACAATCAGCAAACATTCCCTGCATGTAGATCTTCAACTCCAATGTCTTTTAAATGACAGTCACTGCATTTGAAATAGATCCCTATGTGTTAAACAACAATTTAAAAAAATCAGTTTCAAATGCTGTCTGGCTTCCTGAGTTTGTTATCACCCATTCTGGACCCTCATTCCTTCTACTAGGGTAGCTGCCACTTATCTTGTTTCAATCCTCATATATAAGAATGTATAAAAAATATCAGTAAGAGAGGAACTGCTCAGCTAGTAGTCACATTCAACTGGATGTGCTCTGCTGGAATAACAAATTATTTTTTAAATTAATAATAAATTAATTGTGACTAATCCAAATTGTACCATGACATGGATAGATGAAAAGTGTCCCAGGCATTGTGAAATCAATCAAGACCTGGATAGATGAACAAAACATCCCAGACATTGTAAAAATCAATCACCTGGTAACTCAAGCACAATTATACCACTAAGAACACGAGAAATATCAAAATGATTTGAGAAGGTTTTTCATTTTCAAAATAAAACTCAAAACCCTACCCACTCGCTTGCTAATCAGCTGAGGAGCTATGAGGCCAATATCACTTGGAGAGCTGTATGACCTCCCTCAGTTCCATAAAATTCACGTTTAGAAATAAAGTGGCTTCCACTGATAAAAATCTGTGGAAATCACTGAAAAGCAATGGGTTTTGGAGGGTGGACTAAAGACTACCAATCAGTTTTGAACAGCAGTGTCACAACTTCCCCATGGCAAGTTTTCCAGTTACATCCTAAAAGTAAGAAACATTTTTGGTTCTACAGGATGCAGTAAAAACTGTATTATCAGTTTGGGCTATTTAACATGCAACCAATCAATATTTAGCTTTGACACAAACTGAGTCAAATTACCAGAATTAAGAGGCTTCCAATTGGCTACAATAGGTCAATATAAGAGAGCTACATTTTGCAGAACACCAAATTTGCAATGCAGCAACTGAGCAGAATACCTAATATACTGAATTCTCTATCTTTCTGGTGTGATTTATTTCTGCGCTCCCTCTCAAAGTTCACAATAAACACAGTACATCAAGGACACCTGTCATGGGAGAAATATGAGGGCTGCCACTGTTAATCTCCTAAAAATATTAGTTGCCAAGCTGTCATGCTGGCCCTCTGGTGTCAGTGTTTTCTAATTTACTGACTTAGGATACATATCCACATCAGGAGTTCTGTGTCAGTAACTGTACATTAAATAGAAAACATACCAAAGCCAGAGACAGCCAAGCAACAAGCAAGTTCAAAAGGATGTAAGTAATGGCAGCCTCTCTATTTTTGTTATGGCAATTGTCTAGGGAGAAATACAATGAGTCAATTAGAGAATGGATACATACTGCTGGTCCTTCCAGTCCCGGTGGTCCTTCAATAAGCATTCCCTGAAAAATGAAAGAACATAGAGTTAAAATACATAACACTTGGACCTGAAGCCAAGAAAAGTGATTGAGAGCTGAATGCTCTGCCTCACGAAGTTGCAGTTATTGACAAATAACTGGTGAGCATTAGGAATTTCTACCAGTCCAGAAGATGCGAAATCAAAGTAGATTGGTATTTTTTCAACACAGCTCATTTATACAGAGAAAATTCAGCTATTTGTGTTGTCAGGATGCACAGCTTGAGAATGAAAGCCAGGCAAAGAAAGAGTAATGTTATTACTGTTTTGCTGAGCAACGTCATGTAAGAGTAATAGGTAGCAGATGGTGCAAGCAGGATAAGAATCACAGGTGTAACAGATAATGCAAAATTTAATTTTGTCCATCATTGCGAGAGTCCTGTAAATCCCATCACAGCTGATGTAGACTATCTACATTCATGCAATTACTATATTTACAAAATGCTACACTTGAGCCATGTATTGACTGACAGAGGCATACTTTGACATAACTCATATATTAACAGCTATCATGTCAATTTAGTATTTAGAACCAAGTCTAGCTCTTTCTTTTAATATGTCCATGCATTTAGACTTGAAAGCAAAATCCAGGGGTGAAATGTTATCACAAATTTTTACATATGTTTTACTTGTAAACGCTTATATACATAGGCTAACTATGGTAATAATTCACATGAAAGTTATTAGTTATCTCCTTTCCTATAGGGCTCCTGCTGCAGATCCATATCTGAATTGAAACAACAGAGTATGGTGAATCTGAAATCTGATGCTTAATTATAAAGGAAAATGTGGTCATTGTACTGATGTGTCTGTCATTTAACTGCCAAAAGTTATATATTACACTAAAACTTTCATCCAACCGCCAAAAAATTGGGTCATTATTTTGCAAAGCATGTATAAAGGAAAGGAAGTGATGAATGCAAAAGTGGGTTTAATCAATCATTTCTCTGTGTTAGTTATGATCTGTGTAAATGTAGCATAGGGGAAAGTATGTTTTTTACCTTCGCAATTTGTGCCCGTCTTTATCATCTCAGAATTTTGGGAGGTATGCAAAGGTAACCTCACATGCGCAAAGGTGGAATGTGATTTAGTTGCCTAAGTGGATATCCACAATATATAAACAACTAACGAGACTTGAGATTAAATAAGGCAATAAGCAATGTACAAAGTGAAAGACAACAGAGCAGCTATTCAAAATCCATCTTTCAATGGTCATGTACAATATTGCTGCTCATTATCATTGCACTTTGGATATATTAATGTGCCTGTATCATTCTCTCAAGATGCTCCTTTATAGACTAGGAATGATCATTTGTTTGGAGCTTAAGAACTGCATTTTAACCACTTAACGACCACCCGCCCACATTGTACTGCAAATGAGCAATGGCTGTGGGCAAAGCAACATACTGGCACATCACTGCCTACTTCCAGATTTAGGGCGTGTGTATGCACTCCCACTGGCCGACTCCAGCTGTGATTGTACACAGTGGGAGCCTGTCAGCAAGTCCCTGCCAATGATTTACAGCTGGGACCTGCTGATCAGCTGTGTACATTCACAGCCGAGAGCTCTGTGTTGACATTCAACACAGAGCTCTGTATACAGGGAGCGATCTGATAGTTTCTCATCCCTGCAGGGATGAGAAACTGAGAGATCATTAGTAAAAAGCAGCTTTACACACATTACACATAGGCACATATTAAACCCCTTCATTGCCCTAGATGTTAACCCCTTCCCAGCCAGTGTCATTAGTACGGTGATAGTGCATATTTTTATAAATGATCACTGTATTAATGGTACTGGTGATGTCAGTGGCAGTTAGTGAGCCCCCCCAACATCAGTTAGTGTCAGATTGCCCGCCACACTATCGTAGTCCCATTATAAGTCATTGATCGTCGATTTTAGTAATATAAACAAAAAAAAAAATACAATTCCAGCATATATACCATAGTTTGTAGGCACTATAACTTTCATGCAAACCAATCAATATACACTTATTGGTATTTTATAGCAGAAAGTAAAAAATATGTATTTTTGTTTATATCGCAAAAGATAAAAATCCAATGGTGAGCAAATACCACCAAAAGAAAGCTCTATTTGTGTGAAAAGAAATTTTACAAATTTGGTTTGGGTACATCATTGCATGACCGTGCGATCACCAGGTAAAGTAGCACAGTGCCAAATAGCTAACACTGGCCTGGTCTTGAAGGGGGTAAAATCTTGTGAAGCTGAAGTGGTTAATGATAAAAAATACAGTTTTGCTTTGTTTTTTTTGCAGCAGCAGCAGATTCATGCAGATGTGTAACATTACTTTTAGGAGCAGTTACATTTGACAGGTACAGCTTCAATGCTCTGTTTGGCAATATTGATTGCTAACACTGCAATTGCAATTGCTAAAACTCCCAAAACCTAGCCAGGCAGAATTTTCTTGGCAACTTAGAGTACATGTATAAATGGGACATGGATTTTAGGTAAAAAAACTGGGGCCCAATGTTAATAACCTGGGCAATTCAAATTCAGCATATAGCAGTGGCAGCTGGTGGTATTTTTTTGGGTGGGGCAATCTCTCAGCCAACACCCCCCTGGTCGGTCGATCGGTCCCTGCACTTACCCCATCTAGGATGTGGGCTTCCTCCGGGCGGCGGCTTCTCCCTGAGTCTCCTCCTTCCTCGACTTCATGGCAGCGCGGCTTCCCCTGTGTCTCCTTCTCGTGGCCAATGGGATCACTTCTCCTCGCAGCCAATCAGGTCTCAGGACCCGCTTCCTGAGCCTGGATTGGCTGGGAGGAGAAACAGGAAGACAGTAGCAAATATTAATTTGCTAATGTCACACAACTGGGTGGGCTCGGGGCACAGCCCACCCTTTTTTTAAGTCATTTAGAGCCTCTGGCTCTAATCATGTGCTTCTAAAAAAAAAAAAAGCTCATTGGAATCCATGCATCCGGAGTTCTGCATGTAAATTAGGGGCTGGATGCATGGATAAGTGGGATGGCACCCCTGCGCTCCGCATGGAAGGCATATAGTGAAAACTGCATGTTACAAAAATGATGCAAATGAAAATCTTAATCTCCCTTTAAAACTAAGCTTGGCCTACCTTCTCTTGCCTCCCTAGTTTCTCTATTGACTCTTGAATGTGAAAGGTGACCTGCCTGGGGAGCAGATCAAACTTCAACTTTAACAGTCAATATTTTTGTTAAATTCAGCTACTTATAGCTCAGGGCCTACTGATACATTACAGTTTTGTAGTTCTTTGTAGTACTTTGTAGTTACACTCAGCTTAGTTATTGTAATATCATCTGCCCTGGTTTGTGATTTGCCTGTCCAAAATACAGCAAAGTCTTTATAACCAATTATTGTAGGACAGTGCCTGTTTCCCTTAGACCCTATGCAGCATATTACTTTTGAAGCTAAACTTCAGGCACCAATAAATACACCTTTGTAAATACAGCTAAGTTAATACAGAGTAAATACTTCATTTTGCCTTTGATTTTAGTTTCTTGCAACCCTCTGTAAAAAAGCAATCAGACTGGGAGAGGAGCGAGCGGTACTAGAGGCTGATACAGCTCTGTTACACAATAAAGCATTGACAAGAACTATGCTGACAAAAGGGGGTGCAGAAGGATTACTTTATCAGTCTGTTGCTGCTCTTTCACTGTCCAGTCATAGATTGGGGCAGGGAGATGACTGCTGTGTTGCTTAACTGTAGTAGAAATAAATCAGACCACCAGCCTGGTTGCTCTATCTGACATGGCTTAATTAATTGTAGAATACATGAGAGAAATACAAATCATTTGACAGTGAAAATTGCTCCTATATATTTATTTAAACTGTGTACTAGCTTATTGCCTTGACTTCAGCTTTAACAAAGTTAAAGCTTCATATAAGTTTGTTATCCTGTTATACAAACTGTCCTTACTGGTGTATTAACAGACTTCTAAAATGTGGAAATGATATTTAAAGTGATGAACCTAATATTAAATACACAGATATTCACATGAGGGAATTACAAATTACTTACTGGTTCAATAACAGCTGGTTCTCCTTTCTGGCCTTTCTCACCGTATCCTCCATAGTTATTTACCTAAAATAGCAGCAAACATAATTTTAAAATAGCAAATGCTGCAGGAAATTACTCAACTAATAATCTATACATTCAACATTTCAAACTAGAGACATTTGATACAAAGTTATTCCAGTTTTTTAGATTACAATTTCTGTAACTATATCAAACATGATGCAGCTAATGGTTTTAATAGGCAACTCCATAGTGTAATACATTGTGTGCAGTTCACAAATACAGTTTTCTCTTCACATTTAAAAAAGATGGAAGTAAACTTGCAACATTTTTATCCCGTTCACATCATAGTAACAAAACTTGTTACAGGAGGCATTGGACACAATATCTGCCCAAATAAAACTGAAATAGTTAATATCATCTACAGAAAAGGTCCTCAACTGCATTAAGAGCAAAGCTGTAATTAAAGAAACATGGAAGTTGCCATTGATTAACAGTCCTTCTGAAAATGCTACCCATCTGGCTATCATGCTGACTCTTTAAAAAAAAAAAAACTGAGTCAAAAAACTAGAGTCCTGTTACATGTGTGCAGATAAGCACTTCTAATCTGCATGCTTGTTTCAGGGCAATAATTCAAAAAATACTAAAGATGGTCGGTCAGTCTAACAGCCAGACAACTAGCATTTCTCCTACAACAGGTTTACATTACTTGTAGCAATTCTAGCAGAGGTGCTCCCCTTTATTTAAAATAATGCCATTACTAACTGTACCACATTCTAGGGCCTTTAACTGTGAGTTTGCTATACTTTTATTGCCCCATAATATGTATGTGTTATTTAATAGAACCTGATCAGATAGATATAGTTTAAAGGTACCAGCAAGCATTAATTTCTGGCTTAAAGATGCATCCTTCTTTTTTTTTTTTTTTTTTTTTCTTAAGATTGGATGTAATCGGAATTTCAACTTTTATTGAAAAGAATGTTGATCAGTTACAGTGGACATTTCTTGTTTATCCATTACACATTATTTTTTTTATTTTTTTTTTTACTTGTGATTGTATGAATGGAAACAGTTTTTCTTCCAGTTTCTTGGATCATTGATCACTTTTTTAATCTGGTGAAATAGAAAATGACAGTCCACTCGTGTGGCATTATGCAAGTAACAAATCTACAAATGTATTTAAAATAACTGTTAAAAATGCTTGCATGTGTGATTGTCCAACACAATCTTATGGTTTCCCAAATTGTTAAGAGGGACAGGCATTGACCTGTATATGTTCCACACCTACAATCTATGGGACTGAGTTACCATTTGGTATATTAAACCTTTTAATAACTCTTAAATTCCTAAAATAGGTAGTACTGGTGGAGGGGAAGTACCATTAATTTACTTTATGGACTGACAGCTAAAAAGTTTGCAATGACATCACTATTTTTTCAATTATTATAATCTGTTCAGAAAACACAGAAATGCTGAAAGTGGATCATTTAGCATCCAGTAGGTATCCATTATTTTATCTCAAAATGCTGCTTTTGCTGGGGGTATTTACAAAGTGTAATGCTGACCATAGAAAAGAGGCCCTTGACAATAGTCAAAAATATTTAACAGCGGGGTGTTTATCAGGTTGTCATACAATACAGTAAAGACAAAATGATTTTTATCTTTGGACTAACAAGTGTCTGCCAGTGCTTTGTAAGCAACTAAAGTATTTCAGTATATGGTCAACAGACCACATCTGAAAATATTAACATTAAAAAAGGTTTTTTTTCCTGAGAATAGATTGACTTCATGAATCCCTCCTTTTTCTAAAAGCAGCATTGAAAGGATCTAGCAAAGGGCTACTTGGTTTTACAGTAGGCAGAGACCAAAGATTTAGTCACAATGCCCAAGAGCTGAGACTAACAGTATGTAAGTGTAAATTTAAAAAAAAATGTAACAATTATATGTTTGTACAGAGAGGTAATGAGAAATGGATTCCAGCTCAATAATGTCTAACACTTTCCTGCTTTTTATTTAATGCCCATTTCATTGGTAACTTACGGTGGTCTCTGAAACATCAGTTTCGGCAGCAACCCCAGGTCCAAACTCCTCTGCAGTGGGTTGTGTTTCTTTGTCTTCATAGTCTGTATAATCATATAAATCATCTTTTCCTAAATCTCCTCCCACCACCGGCTGAGTCGGTGTAGGTTCTACAGCTTTCACCCCATAGTCTGTTTCCTCAACCAGCTTTTTCTCTGAGTCATAATCCTCGCCAGTTACGTACTCCTCCAGAAAAGGCTCATCCACAAAGGACTCATCCACAATGGACTCCTCCACCAGTGTCTCATCCACAGGGGTGTTCTAGCAGCACCAATGTAACAAGTGGGAGGAACATACGGGTTAAGGTTAGTCAAAGCTGTTAGATGCATTTAAGCCATGAAGCAAACTTAGATGTCATCAAAATAAAGCTCTAATTGCTCTGTATCTTTTAATGTGATTTAGGGGAAAATGTAAAGCAAGTTCTCTAAATCAATTAAAAGATAGAAATGTAAATAATTTTGTTATAAAGCAGCAGTACAACCACAAAACTAAAGTGCAAACTCTGAAGTCAAATTTAAATTTAAAACAGTATAAAAATAAACTGTATATAAATAAACAAATGCTTAAATATATGAAGTAGTACTGGTGCTTTAAAGGTAATACCTGTACCTCTATAGTACTAGCATTTGCTTCTTATTTGCAAAATTATTTTTTGGTAATGCAAAGGTGAAAGCAGAATGTAATTAAATATAAGCAGTTAAAGCATCTGCAAATAGCTGATTTCACGTTCCATCTAAATTTATCTGTGTTAATCAAAAATGCAACACCTTTTGTAGCTATTACATATAAAAACGTTCAATGCTATATTACATTATTAAAATATAATGTTGACATTGCCTGGTGATTTCCATTTTACATTATGAATAGTATTTAAAATAAATAAATACTAAAAATGATGAGCTCATGGAAGTCATTTTACTTATTAGCATTCATTTATCATAATTTAAACAAATGTAGACGTTTTTATTGCAATGGCTTATTTTTCAGGTATACCTATTTACACAGGTTAACCAGCCTGAGTAAGTAAGCAAGGTGTAACTACATTCAGCTTACCAGCTGCTTTGAAACAATACCCATTCATTTGCTATTATATCAGCTTGCCCATAGAAAATATCAGCACTTACAGTTCAAAAGCAAGATAGGAGTTAGAAGCTTATGACTTCTCAATTGCAGTTATACAACTCCCAGCATTCTCAGCAAACGTCTGCTCAAGTGCACATGCTGAAAGTTGTATAACAGTTGACAGACAGCCACAAGTTACCAACACCTGGCATTGCAGCATTAAAGCAGATCATTTGAAAGCACATTTTTGTATTAGAAATTAAATTTCTAAAACTATTATAAAAAAAACGAATCAAACTTGCTTGCATTTTAAAAGTTTATTAAAGTTAATACACTTTAATAAACCCATATATTTACAAAGGTTGTCCTTGAAAGAACATTATAATTCCAATCAACTGATTATCTTAATAGTTTCAGTAGCTTAATACATTTAGATTTGGAATTCATATTTTTAACACTTTATTCATATTGGTAACATTGTAAAGAGTATCATCACTTTTGTGTCCTGCTGAACAAATGGTTATGTTCTCTCAAGAATCTGACATGTTTTAGGATAAGCAAGCAAAAGCAAGTAAATTAAGCATCAGGTGTTTAAAATGTACCTTTTTATTCAACCCAGTAAGCAAGCACTTTGCATTTGAATCAATATATATATATAATAGGCAGCATAGATATTGCTTCAGAAAATGGCTGCTTCACCAGTAGAATAACATTGGGTACACATTAACCTGCTGTTTCAAAGTTGTGTTTTTTTAGCAATCACAGCATATTGCAGCATATATAGATGTTGATTTTAAGTGAAGGGTACTTTTTATTTACATCAAGTGATTACAATACATGCCACTAAAATTATGTTTATTTTCTTTTGTGTAGTATAGGGAAGATGGAATAATGAACATGAACATAAATTATACAATACCCAATCCTTTTTGCAAACCTCTATAAACAATCTGATAATATTGAAAGTACTTTTCTGCTTTATTTTACCTCATTGGGTCCAGTAGTAAGAGAAGGTGTATCTGTCTGGTAACCATAGTCTACTTCACCATATTGTTCTGGAATGTAGTCAACTACATTGGCCTGAGGAAAAAAAAAGAATATTGTTGTTTGGTAACTTTTTATTGGAATGTTATAAATAATGTATTGGATCAAAGTAGGAGTATAGTGATAGTCAGGTTATGGTATTAGCCAGAGATTCTGTCCACGTCTAGTTGGGGTTAGGGCATTTTATGATTTTATGTCTCATGATCAGAGATCTTCGGGATTTGCCCCACTGAAGATCTTGATTTCTTGCTACCTTTACCCCTATTCTTTTTCTTGTTGATGCTTGGTAATCGGTCTTGCCCTTCTTCTTCTTAGCTGCAAATGAGTTTTTGGGCGTGACCTTTTGGGGTTTGTCCTTTGATTTAGGGGGTACTGGCTTCTTCTTCGTTTTGGAATTGGCTTTCTTCTTCTGCAAAAATGTGGTGAAAGACCGAATGGAAACAATGAATGAAGGAATAAAGAAATGGAAGTGAGGAGGAATTTTACAGGCAGGCCCCTTTTCATGTGTTATTCACTATTCAGTGCTATCCTAGGAGCAACATTTTGTTGTAATTGTGTCCACTGTCCAATTCGTATTCTGATTAAGAACCCCTAACAGTATATGAAAAGCTACTTCACTTATGGTTTTGTAACATACTCTGATTTCTTCTGTACCCAAATGAGAAGCATTTTGCTATTAAGTATTTAATCTTTTAAATCCATTAAAAAAGAAAGGTTCAAAGAGCAGTAGCATTCCCTAACCCATAACAATGAGAAATCAGATTACTTTGGACTGCCTGCCCCCATTCCTTTCTTTGCCAGTATCCGAATCTTGAAGGTATTGGTCAGTGATAATCTTAAAACTAACAGTTCCTGTGCAAAAAGATTATTTTGGATGGAATATTCACACGGAGATAAATGACAACTGGCTGCAGTACTGAGTAGTACATTGAGGACACAAGCATGTCAGAATCCAAACCTTTAGGCCTGATGATGTCTGTATTAGGGAAATGGAGGTAAGTGTACTTCCCACTCATATTGGGATCTCTAGAATTTGGAATTACTCTTTAATAAACAATTTAAGTTTTAAGGATTATAGAAAGATGAAAGCTAGTCTAAGGACTATTGCTCTTTGAATAGCACTGCACAGTAAATACAAACTATATAAGACCAAACAACTTGGTTTTAAATGTAAATTAAATCTAAAATAAGATACCGAGATATCTCAAATTCAAGGAACATAGCTGCTGTTTTCAGAACCAAAAGCATTACATTTCCCACAGCAAGAAAGGTGTTTGTACAATAAAGTAATCTGACAATTCTGCATCTGGTTTTAAAAGTTGCTAAGAATAAAAAATATCTCAGTACAGTTATAATAGATTTGCTTAAGCATGTAATTCTTTGAAGCTTTATTGCCACCTCAATTATTTTCCGATACTGCCTGCCATTTTGTCATCCAACTTCCAGGAAAGTGCAGTCAAAGGTGATGTAGAAAGAAGGGACTGAGATTACACGCGAGCAGACGACGAGACAAACGTGACACATATAGTGCACACAACACAAATTTACTATACCTCAGTCTGAGCTACAAGTTCTTCAGTTAATGAGGGTGCCACTGTTACATAATCAGACTCCTTGTAATCTGCTCCCCCATACTCATAGTCATACTCGATTAGCTCTTCAGGTGCATACTATATTGCAAAAGGAATATGTATTAAGCAAGGCAGTGTTAGTCAGCAGGAGTTTATGAGCCGAGTTTAAAAGTGGCAATCACAAAGAATTGCCCTTAATGTGTATGTACATCACAAAGAATTGACAATAAAGTGTATGTACACCCCAAACTTTTTTTTAGTTCTGGAGAGAATAGCAAAAGCATTAGAACCCCTGTTAAAGAGGAAGTAAACGCCCCTGGTTTGTTTGTACCTATTGGTAAGCCTATAATAAGGCTTACCTATAGGTACTGTAAATATCTCCTAAACTTACACCCTTTAGGAGGTATTTACTGTGTACCCCGCCAATTAGATCATCATTGGTGCATGAGCTCGGAAGGAACGGCCGCCTGTGCCGTCTCTTCAGAGCCATGTATCGTGACTGGCAGCTGCCGTGCACATGCGCTGGAGTGACGTTATCACTACTCCAGCCTCTCACAGCGCCGGAGCCCGCTAACCTATAATAAAAACCAGGGAAGATGTCAGCCGTCTCATCGGTGTGCAGGCGACAGTGCGGGGGCTTCATTCTAGGGTAAGTATTTCACAATGACCTAGCATGCGATGCATACTAGCTCATTATGCCTTTGTCTTACAGGTTTTTTTTGAGGGGGGGTTTACAACCTCTTTAAGTTTCACTAGGTAGATTAAACCTCTCTGTTTGTTCTGTTGCCCATTGTATCCAAGCCAGGAAGTGATAGAAAATTCTAAATTTTGCAATTGACATCAGAACAGGTGAGAATAAATCGTCCAGTTAGGACACCAGTGACTATTGCCTAAGAGGGGATTTCTCCTCACTTTATAGAGATTTTCTCTCACTTCCTCTCTTGCCTATGGGACAGGATAAGAAAGAAAATCTTCCCAATGGAATGCAGACACGTTTTCAAGGGTTTTAACCCTTCCCCACTCTTTACAAAGCTAAAAGTAAAATGTTTTGGCTATACATACACTTTAATTAAAAAAAGAAAAAACTGGAGCACAGAAAATGGAGCAGATGTCTGAAACAACAAACCACATTCCAACTGTCTTTTTTCCTACAACAGGTCATAAAGTGCAGGCATTTGATTATCTACATGAATAAAAATCTCTCTTTCTACTGTACTCTTTTTTACAGAAGGTCCAATAAGTCCTACCTAATAAAGTTACAGCAAAGGACAAATGAAGCTATTGTTCAAATCACCCATTCAGAAGTATTAATTTGTATTTATGGAATGTGATTGGTTGCTACAGACAAATACTCCACTTTACTCTGTAATACACACAAAGCGGCACCAATTTGGACATATCTTCTGTTGTATTTCAAAATGCAGGGTGAATCGTTATGCTAAGGCTTATAAGAAAGAAAGCATAATTGTGAGACAGAAATAATTACATAACTCATAAATACAAAAACCCAGATCGTTTCAGTCTTCAGCATAGTCTGCTTTTAAATTTAAAATAGTAATCATTTCAATGCAAATATTTTAAACGGAGTATCATGTAGAACTTGCAGAAAAGTATCAAATATGGATGTGCTGACTTCTGAAACTTGACAATGCTTCTTATAAATATGGAAGCTTACACAAAAAGCTTCTACTATATAACAAATGATAAAAAAATATATATGGTATATTTTTAGGTTCACTTCAACTATAACAAATTCCAGAGTCAGTAGACCTAATTAGTAGTTTTCAGCAATACAGTGAGGTAATCACTGCTTTTCAGTAGAGATAAACCTACTGACTTCAGAACTGGGTTTATGTATAAGCAATTTAAGCATGATATAATGCTGTGCTGAAACCCTTCATAGACCAAATCATTCAGGGATACAGCAGGGCTTCCACATCTGTTGGCTGGAAAGACTTGTGTAGCTTTAGTTTTGCAATATAAATGAAAAAAGAAAACGCAGACAGACTAAAAATCAAATGGTTTCACTGATATAATGCAACATATGAGAAAACATACATCAGCCGCTATATTTTAAATTATTAACCATTTGATTCATTTTCATACAGAATGAAAAAATGGGGCTAATAAAGAATGCACTGAAATTAATTACCAAAATTCCTGTACAATCAGTAAATTAGATAAGCAAAGTTATTAGGTAGCGGTCCTTTTATTATTCATACCTATTAATCAGACTGCTTAAACATTATACATTTTGGGCATTATACAAAGGTCCCTAATTTTTAATAGAGTGGGAAAATTGTTAGAAGCCCTGTCAGGGCGCATTACTGTCTGTTTCAGTTGTTAGAATTTAGACACAATATTGGTGGTCAGTGGGAAAAGGGCCCTCTTACATTAAATGCCAGTGGGGGGAGGATGATCTTGCATTGATAATTAGATGTACGTGCAATGCCCCCACTATATTTATTGTTGGGGGGAATTCTCCCTACATTGGTGGGCATTATTAAAAATGCCCATTTCATTGTTGGCTAGTTAGAAGTAAGTATGCCCCTTACAGTGCTGGTCAGTTGGAACAAGGTACCCCTTAAACTGGTGGTCAGTGCAAATAATACTCCTTACATTGGTGACTAGTAGAAAGAATGCCCCTAAATCTGTGGTCATTGGGAAGAATGCCCCCAACATTGATGGTCAGTGGGAAGAACGCCCCTTACATTGGTGATCAGTGTCAAGAGTAGGCCTTACACTGGTGGTCAGTGCAAAGAAGGTCCCTTATGTTGGTGACCAGTGGAGAGAATGCCTCTTACATTGGTGCTCACTGGGAAGAATGCCCTTTACATTGATGCTTAGTGGGAAGAATGTTCCTTTGCATTGATAGTCAAAAGTAGGATATCCCCTTACAGATAGCTTAAAAGATCATACGTGCCAGTGATTCTGTGCAATTGCCTCTGCCATGTAATACAAGAACTACTCAGGCACCATTAGATCAATCTTATATGTTGTTCAGGCAGATAGATACCCTGAGTGGTACCCTAAAATGGGTGAATTAAAAGATGTATCAAAGTGATTGCTATAAAAAAGTGACTTATTCATGTTTGGTGCAAACAGTTAGAATTTTTTTCAGGGCTGCTTACTTTGGAAGATAATTCAATTCTCCCTCACCAGTAGTGTACCAAGGGTATGGCAGTGGGATTAGCTGGATGCAGGAAATAAGGGTGGCATTGCATGCATTCAGCATTCATTTTACGTTCTAATGAGCACTGTATAGAAATGCGTGTTCAGGGAAATATATATGCTTGTTATTCTAGATATCTTGAGGTGGGATGAGGTAATAGCCACTGTGAAAATCTTGTGAATATCTTGACTTGACCATGCTTTACTGATCATCTCCCCACTTGAAAAGACTCATCCAGAGGTTGTTAAGAAGGCCTATAGATATACGGGCATTCCTTGATTTTGTGTAAATGGCCAGATTGCGCTGTAATATTTGTAAATATCATTAGTGTGTCTATAACTAGGACAAATCTGATGTAATTGTTGTGTATCTTATTGTGAATAAGACTGAATGTCTGGGATTGCTGATGTATTGCTGCTATGATTTCAGTATGTACTGCCATCAGATTGAATGACCCTACTGTTACCTGCTTGGTTTAAGAGCAGAACATCTATATGCTTGGATTTTTGATGTTTGATCAAATCTAACAAGGATGCTAGTACACAGACCACTTTTCAGTGTCTATATACAACAAAAAAAGATGAAAGTTGTGGGGTCTACTTTGTGCCATTATATGCTAAGTTGTCTACCTAACCAAACTCCTGTTATACTAACACAAAGGCATTTATCTGCTAACGATAACCTGTGATAATCTAAGTATAGGAGCAATGATTACTGAACTCCAGAGTTGTCATTCTTAACTTGCTTTTAATACCTAGTGAGTTACTGATGCAATATGCTGAAAAGGAGTTCAAATCTTTTGGACTTTGCTGGGCACATGCTTGTTCCAGGTCAGTGACTCAGTGGGTAGCAAAGCCAGGATTAGGATGGTAACTGAGAAATCTGTACCTTTAAAAACAAGTCAGTAATGATAGCTTCAATATGTCTTTTACAAGTTCGCGTTATGGCTCCATGAACACTACCATTTTTTTTAAGCTCCTAGAAGCTGTTATTAGCATTTTCTGCTCCTAAAAGTCAAATAGTGTTATCCTGTGTGTCCATGCACACTACATTAGGCTATTAGTGTTTTTTGAGCTTCAGCATCCAGGAACAGAAAAAAATGTTTTTGTAGCGTTTTAGGGAGCGTTTTCCCAACATAAAAAAATGCTAAACGCTACTAAAACACTCCTAACGGCTTTTTTCTATCAGTTTTTAAGCTTATAAAAAATTCTAGTGTGCATGAAGCCTAAGGCGATGTAAAGGTCAAAAATTTAAGACCTGTAATCAAAACCAACCAATCACATTTAAGATCACTGTAATAATAATAATGAAATGTTATTTCTGCCCACATGCCTTAGGTTACTGTATCCTGCTGCCTAAGCACATACTGCCAGCTGACAGTATGGTGCTTCATCATTTCGGAAGTTAAAGTGTTACTAAACGCAGGACCCTGCATTCACTATATCTGGCCTCCCGCAGTACACAGAACATGGAAATGCAATTGTTTTAGTAGATATTAACTGCTTAATACATTTTCTCATCAGCAGTATATTGCAGTCTTATGACTTCTATCAGTGTCTGGTTAAAGCTTGTAGGACATATTTTCATTCTCCTCTGACTGTCCTATGAGGCTGCAGGACACCCAACCCGCTGTATGGACAGTGCTGATTGGCCCTGTGCTGATCACATGCACTCATCCAAGAATAAAAAACAAACTCTCTAGCAATTCACACCAAACTGAGCATGCAAGGCTCAGTTCTATTAGGAGATGGTTTGGGGACTGTGGAAGAAGTGGAGGATCAGAGAAGACAGGATTAAACAGCCTTCTTACCCAATGCAGAGGATTAACCCCTTAGGTTCCACAGTGATTTTAACAAGCATGTGTTACTGCATATACAGACTGATTTTACTGTTGTGGGTTTAGTAACACTTTAAATTTGGCTCTGACCTGACAGTATCACTATAACTTTAATATTATTTTTTAATGTGTACAGAACAAAGAGACAGGCTGCTATAAAATAGTAACTAAATGAAATGCATTGTAATAGAATAACTACATAATCCATGGCTAAAGGGAACATGATAATCCCAGTGTCCAGCTCCTAGTGCTCAGCTTGTCTAAAACTAATTCTGAACATATGGTTGAGCAAAGGTTTTTCTGATACCAAAAGAGAAGAAAATGACAGTTGGCATTTCTGTTTTGTCTGCAGTATGAAGCATATATCACTATCTAGCACAGATTGAGGAGCCAAGAGAATTGTGGAGTAACATGTTGATCTACACAAGCTGGCAGCTACCAAAATAAAATCACTGATACAAATAGCAGCCAGAATTCTGGCTCAGGATTAAGCTTCAGGGAACTTTTGCTTATGGCTTCCAAAAATTGCCATATTAGTTTTTGGCAGAGGTATTTCGGCATCACTAATTTTGGTACATAACTTTTCTGAACGTATGACTTTTGCTGCATTGTGATATACAATTAGTGCAATCAAAAATGATAGTATCACAACTGTAAATATATAATTATTACACCCAAAAATGTAATAGTCACTTAATAATGTTGAATTAGTAAGGGACTTTAATGCCTTTAAAGTGACCCTGCCTCAAAAATTAAAATTGCCAAAACTATATTCCTGTAAATATTCAGCCCCCGTTGTGCTCCCTCCAGCAAGCATCGCTTCACTGATGAGGAGTCATCTCCTGAAGTCTGTTGGGAAACTGACACTTCTGTGGGTGTTGTCTTCTTGTGTGCCCAGCAGTGCTCACTGGTGCCTTCTGCTGACTTCCACCTCGCTACTGTGTCCCGAGGTAAGTATATACACACTTCTTCTATGGCTGCTTTAATTTTTATCACAGTATGGAGGTTTTATTGTGAAAAAGATCTTGCCGATCATGTGCAATAAAAATGGTACAATTAATGGTTTAAAAACAAACTGTCAACTACTGCGGAACAACACATCTCAGGCCAGAAGAAGGCAGTCAGTTGTAGCTCACATGTCATGGCCAGTGACAGCGATAGAGTACACTTCTTAGCACCTGTCAATTATTCTGATAGTATCCATGCCAAGGATCTATGAAGGAGTGGCAATCTCTGTCTCTTGATGTCACCTCTAGGTAAAAAGGGCTGTCGGCTGTTTTGCAATGGAGGACCAGGTGATGCATTTTGAGTTACCAATTTGTTTTTAAACCAATAAATGTAATAAAAACAAGAGAAAAATGTTGCGCTCAGTGCAAGTACTGTACAGGAAAGTATCACTCATCTGAATACTAAACCAAAAACATCTTTAAAAAAGTGTGTTTTCCCTTTAAATTGCAAACATCACTATAAACAGCATTAGAAACATTCTGTGCACATCAACATATGCGCAGTACCGCGCTAAAATAGTTCATGAAAATACACATATAAATTGTAACAAAATGTTTGTGCTACAATACTGTTCAATATAATTGTCTCTCAAACATATTATGCTACAATGAAATCCAAAATGATTCCTGAAATGCCAACTCCAGTTCAACACAACACCGTCCAAACCACATCCCTGAAAATGTTGGTTATGATGAAATGCATTGGGTGGAGCTCACGGTAACATCATCATGTCCACTGGCCGAGTGTGGCAGCATTTTTACACATTGTCCCACACAAATAAACTCAGTGGTGTTTTGCAATATCACACTATATGGCCTTCTCTATTTATGGTGCCATGTTGGGCTGAGAGTTTTGTCCTGTGAGGTCTGTAATTGGAGCTGACCCGGCAAGCAGAGGCATTCTGGATCTGTATACAAGTGTTATTGACCTCCTGTGATTTTAGTGGCCAATATTTTCTGGTAGGAAGTGTCTGCACCTGGTATTGTGTGGAACTAAACTTGGCACTTCGGGAATCTTTGGGAATTCTGTATTTCATTGGAGCACAATACTTTTGACAGGCATTTATACTGCACACTATTGCAGCACATCACTTTCATAAACATTTTGTTGCACTTTATCAGTGTATTTTCATTAACTATTTTAGCACTTTATTGCACATTCCTTGATTTGCACAGAATTTATTTCATGATGTTTACAGTGATGTTTGCAAGGCACCTTTAATTATAAACCAATAAATGTATCATTGTTATTGCAAAGATCCATTAGAGCTTCTTTTTCTCATGGTTTTAATATATGGATACCCTACATTCTTTTGGATCTGCTGGATTTATTGCACCCCCTTCCTATAAAACTGTGTCCCTCTCTGCATGTACCTACTATTAATTCCTAATTATTATCTACTAAGGACACCACTTAAACAGCACTGTGCACTTTTTGCTACATGTATTTTTACTTTTTTTTCTGTTTATTATGGTCAGACCAAAAACATAAAAAAGTAAACTGCATGTAAAGTGACAATGCTTTCAAAAATACTCAACTACCTGCCAAGTTACTTCAAAAACTGTGTGCACAAAGGGTAGTTACACCAAATATTGATTTGATTTGGATCTCTCTTCTGTTCATTTACTTTTTTTAATTGATAAAAATAAACTATTAGCACTTCTATTTCTGAAAGCATTCTTAATTTACAGCACTTTTTCACACCTCTCTAAAAGTTTTGCATAGTACTTTATATATAATTTTGTTATATATATAATTTTGCATACAAATAGTATGCAGTCTTCTATCCAGCCAGCAGATGGAGTCATAGTCTACTTTTCACATAATCAGCTATTTTAGCTTTTAGCTGTACTGAATGAAGCCCACTGTTTACAGAACTCAGTTTATAAAAGCATTAGAGAATGTTCACTTTGCATGGCTTAGTTAGTAAAGTAAAGCAATATTCATTCTGAACACTCTATCATGTGCAAGGAAAATTAAGAAACAAAAGTTTTTGCTTGCACATGATTGAATGAGTTTCCTTCTAAGATTCATCTTAGGGGCTAAGGTAAAAGAACATTAATTTTGTTGAGTGGACAATCTCTACCATTTTAGTGAATCCATAGAGATAACTCGAGCTCTGATTGGATGAGGAGGAGAGGAGTGGCAGTAATATCACACTCTCCACCTCGTCCAATCAAAGAACACTTTGCAGTCATTCAGAAAATGCAAAGGAATCTCTGAATGGTGCTGAGCAGTCAACTTCCTGTATTCAAAATGCATCAGCATGGAACCCAGAAGAAAGTGGAGATCACTAAAGTAGCAGTGTCTACTTCAGTGATTTCCTTGGGACATCGTCCAGGTATGGTATATACCTGCACATAACTACTTGAAGGAGAAGTACAGACAAAATGTATTTGGCTGTTCTTCTACTGTGGATCACAGGAGTGCAGTTTGTTCTGCACTCCTGTGACCTATTTTTAGCAGACAGCCGGCTGAAGCTCGCTGTCAGCGGACATCACAGCACCGGTCCACCGGTGCCTACTTCAGTGATTTCCTTGGGGCATCATCCAGATATGGTATATACCTGCACATAACTACTTGAAGGAGAAGTACAGACAAAATGTATTTGGCTGTTCTTCTACTGTGGATCATAGGTGTGCAGTTTGTTCTGCACTCCTGTGACCTATTTTTAGCAGACAGCGGGCTGAAGCTTGCTGTCGGCGGACATCACAGCACTGGTCCAGGCTTGGGAAAGATTGAGACCATATGGTTGGCATCCGCCCACATGCCTGGACCGACACCTGGCACAACCTCTCAGTGAGCCGCTGAGAGACTGAGCTGGCCGCTCCCGCCCCCTCCACAGCCTAGCGCCCCAGTGAGCGTGCAGGGAGCAGAGCAGAGAGCTGTGATGGACAGTCACCAACTCTCGGCTCAGGGAGCTTTGAGAACCGAGCGATCAGTGGTGTTTGATCACTCGGTTCTCAGTGTTAGAGCTGGCAGGGGACAGATGCTACATCCAGCTAGATAAGTATGATTTAAAAGAAAACATTCCCATACTTCTCTTTTGCCTGGAATTCGTCTTTAAACTGTATGTATAGCTAAACAAAGGTTTATTTTAGTTTTAGAGCAGGAAAGGGTTAAATCCCCTATTTGTTTTTTTTTTTTTTCTTTTTTTGTGCAATTTTGGGGAGATTTACCTGCACTTCCTGTTTGGAGATGCAACAGGAAATGAGAGGCAATATTCTCAAAGTCTCTATTCAATGGACTAGAATCCTGGATATTCTGAGAAATGGATAAAGCAAGAATCCTGAGTATCCAAATAGGAGGCTTACCCCAAAGAAATGATAAAAGCGCTTAAAGAACGAAATAGGTAAAGAGTCTTATAGGTCCTAAGATCAGGTAACTTATCTCTGAAACTCTTATAACGGAGAGTAAAGGACAACGTAGAGGTTTGTCCTTCACGTCCATTTAGAGGGGTTTTAACGTGTTTTTTTCTTTTTTTTTTTTTTGTTTATCCCCTAAATTGGGAAAGGACGAGATTTTGATTTTATTTGGAAACAAATCGATATGTATGTCAAATTTCTGCTTAAGGTCCGTTTTCTCTTCATACCCTTACAAAAGAAAATTTAGTATGAATAGATCGACCTACATCGTAGACAGGGGACGGTCGAGATTGTGACTCTTGG
>BLSH010520290.1:653831-730098 GCA_018402905.1 Glandirana rugosa | reverse complement strand
TCGTTTCATGACATGCTGATCTCCTGACCACATTTGTCTGAGTGTCTGGCGGTGTTGGACCTAGTGAGCGGCAAACACAGGATCCGGAAGGGTGCCCATCTCAAGTGTTATACTTATTCAGAGTTGGTAAGCCTCCATTTCTCCTGGTGGTGGTCCCGGTCCCCTGGCTTGTGCACATACATGGTTGTGGTGTAGGTGGTGGGCTTCATAATCACTGATCCCTACGTACTTCACCATATGGCATTTTTTTACACATTTATTTTTATGTGACCATTTGACGTGCCTGACGAGACGGGAGGACCGACCAGCTGCAGACATGAGAATTCACCTGAAGCTTATGATATAAGCGCTTTTATCATTTCTTTGGGGTAAGCCTCCTATTTGGATACTCAGGATTCTTGCTTTATCCATTTCTCAGAATATCCAGGATTCTAGTCCATTGAATAGAGACTTTAATTTTCAGCTTTAGCGCGGCTCCATGTTACACATAGACTTTTTATACTCAGACCTAGTATTTGAGCTGCTGCTGTCTATTGGGTTAGCGCTTTGTTTATTTATTGTATTGAATATTCTCAAAGTGAATAGATTTTTCATCTTAGACAGTTGCCACTCTTTGCCCCCAATGGAAGATTTCCCTCCAGTTTTGCTCTAATGATAACTCTAAAATGTAGGATCCTAACTTACTTTCTGTCTTAGAGACAATGGTCACTAAGAAAAATAGAGGGGTGAAGCTCCCCAGTGGGGACACAGATAGAAATAAAACCTGGCAGAGTCTATCCCTTATGAACTCTATCCAAAACTAAAAAAAAATGTCTTGCCATTACAGCTAATTTAGCATCTGGCATGCTATTGATCCCTGACAATGAATTACTGTATTTTTACCATTGCTTAAACTGACTCACTAATTGCAAAAAATAATCACTTAATTGTATAATAACCAGTATTCACAAAGTATATCACTGTCTGGAATGGAATCTGGTCAGTAGTTTTCCTGAACTAAACCCTGCTGTGTTTTAGTAGGAACCTTTACCATTGGGTTATGAATGATGAAATGGTTAACATTAGTCTGAAACCACAAATTACAGCAGTATAGAGACATTGTCTGGAAAATGCATCAGAGGTGATTTTTTTTTTTCAAATATATATTTTCCCTTAATGCCTCAGCATATTTCCACTATGATCTCAGCTCTCCGTTTTTTTTCCACAAAAAGCAGCATTATCATGTTACACAGTAGCTCTGAGGGATGTGTATCAATGGATTGTACATTTCAGAAGCTGGGGCCTCTAGAGAGGTCTCCCATGGCAAGAACACATGGTTCTCATTTGAAGTAGAATGCAAGGAGGCATAGACTAGACATGGAGACAGCATGGGGTCTTGTGGCTAGAACAGTTATATTCATTTCTCAGTCAAACTTCCTTCTTTACTTAAGGCAGGAAGTTTTCTGAAGCAGAAGGGCCTTTGGATTTACTGATTAGAGCAGGAAATAATGACACGCAAGACATAGCCATTCAAATACTTTAAGGGTCATTCACACCAGTGGTCTTCAATGCACTTTTCTTGACTTATTAATGTATGGAAAGCATATTACAGTTTAAAATCCATTAGATCATACCCACGCTGATCTGGTAGAACTATGCTTTCCATGCAATTAGGAATGCATGGGATTCCCGTTAAAGTACCTAAAGACATTTTATTCTAATTTGAAGGGAGTGGCGGAGGTTAGAAACCTTGCCGGGTTTTTATTTCTGTCTGTGTCCCTGCTGGAGAGATTCACCCTGTCTATTTTTCCAGATGACCATTGTCACTGAAACTCAAAGTAAGGGAAATTCTATTTACTGGTACAGGAAAAAGGGGAGATCTAATAGTGGCAACTGTCTAACAGAGGATTGCCCTTATCTTGGAGACATTGCCTCTCACTTGTCAAGGCGGGAAGTGAAATAAAAAACAGCAAAAAGAAAAATGAACTCAACCAATGCTGATCCTATCCAAAGTTAAACAAGTTTTGCCTTTACATGTAGTTAATTTACTTTTCAAATGACTAGCATTATAATGTGCTATTTCATTGTACAATTCCTTTGGGGGCAAATTTAAAGTGATTGTAAAGTCTCATTAAAAAAAATTAAAAAAAAACAAACATACTTACCTCCTCTGTGTAATGGTTTTGCACAGAGCAGCCCAAATTCTCCTCTTCTCGGGTCCTTCTTCATTGTTCCTGGCCCCTCCCTTCTGTTGAGTGTGCCATCAGCCAGCAGATTGCTATGGGGGCACCCAAGCCAAGTCACAGCTCCATGTGTCCATACAGACACGGACCCCTGACCCCCTCTTGGCTAACCGACTTCGATTGACAGGTGTGGGAGCCAGTGGCGCCACTGCTGTGTCTCAGCCAATCAAGAGGGGTGTCTGGGATGGCAAAGACACTTGTGGACATTGCTGGAGAGAGATTGGGCTCAGGTAAGTAATTAGGGGTTGCTGGGAAGGCTGCTACACACAGAAGGTTTTTATCTTAATACATAGAAAGCATTAAGATAAAAACCTTCTGCCTTTACAACTCCTTTAACCCTTTCCCACCCCCCTGCCCAAGCACCCCTTTTAGTGGGTCTTTACACTGAGGGGGAAGAACTAGAGATAGGGAGTTCTCTATGACAGCTCAGTCACTGTGCTGGGAGCGCATAGTGAGCACACCCATGGCACAGAGACTTTAGCTGTCCATGGGCACATATGTGTGGTGTGAGGCTGTTAAAGCCCATTAAAATGCAGCCGCTCATATGCATTATGTGGGTGGCAAGTGGGTAACAGTAAAAACCTTTGCTCAATGTGTTCCTTTTTTGCATGCTGCCATTCTGAAATACTTAAAGTACACCTATGTCCAGACAATGGACTGTAAATTATCTACAAATTCCTAACAAGCAATGAAAGATATTTAAAACATCCCTTACCTCTCTAGCTGTATACACTATAACACAATTCACATTAAAAACAATTAAACAGTAACTCGAAGGCAGTTTTAGTTAGATTCTAATAGTTTAGAAACATCAACCATGAGTTTTCTTTGGACAATTACAACAATAAAGGATAAGAGAAAGGGCTCCATTTTTTTGTCAGTACTGTTTTTTTTGTTTTTTTCATTGGATGTAGTTCTATCATTTTCTATGAGCCCATCGCACAGTGTGCAAAGATTAATAAACTTGCACTGCATTAGAATCCTTAAAATCAATAGAATAATCTGCATCTATGATCAGTAATACGTGTACGGATATATAGACACATGTACATATACTATCATGCATACAATTAATGCAATGGAAACAGAATTGTATGTATCTAAATGCTATGTGGACATTATGCATCTATATGTATGTAAACACATGCACTTTACAGACCACTTTATGCATTTTTTACACAGGATCTTTCTGCCAGTCTTCAGCAGCGAGATCCTGCATACATGATTAGTAATTTAATTGTAGCCATGTTCATATACCCAAAAGGAGAAGTCATTTTAATGCTTGTGTTGTGAACTTTGATGAATGAATTTCCACACAATGCCTGTAGTTACAAAGATGCTTGTTTAGAAGTACTTTCATTGCTTGCTCAGAATTGTGAACAGTGCCATATTCTAAAGAAGGGTTATGTGAGCCAAGGCAACAGAGTTATTACAACTATTTTATATTTTATGTTGTATTCATGCTTTAGTCAGTGCATTTAAAGGTGTATTTCTAAGTTTCATCAATGTTTGTTTGTTTTGTATGAAATGCATGGAATGTAATCAGTTAACGCAGTATTAAACCAAAAAAAAAAATATATTATATTGCAGTTTACCAATTTTTAAACTACTTTAGCTTTCTTTCCTTTATATTCACCTGGCAATGGCCAGTAAGTCTGTTGTTGTTAAATAAAAACAAGCTGGCCTGCAGATGTAGCAGTTCTAGAGATGAGACAAACCATTTACCCCTGACAGGGGTGCTTACAATGATTAGCTTTTATGTAAACTCTTTTATCCCAAAAGTAAAAAAACTGTTTGCTGTAACTGCCTATAACGTATTAGCTGGAGTTTGGCTTTAATATGTCAGTTTATTTTAATCTGCTAGTATATCTAACACTCTCCTCCCCCAGATTGACAATGCTGCTGTCTCCTGCGCCCCTTTATCCAGAGTGGGGACACTCTAATACAGGAGGTGTGTTACTGACCAGATCCAGTGGCGGTTGCTCACTTACCCTTTGCTGTTATGTCCGGATGACACTGCCTTCCCCGGAGCCGGGTGCTGTGCTGGGCTTGCTGACTCCACACTCTCCCCTTGGATGGACAGGTGGCTTCCCCCCTCTGACCCCTTTGTGTCCCCCCTCTATCTTTCATTGGCGGCTGGTGGATCGGTCGGTTGGGCTTCCCCTGCATCTCCACCTCGGCATCACGGCAGCCGTGCGTCTCCTCCCTCCTCTGCCTAGGCCAGTAGGATCGCTTCTCCTTTCGGACAATCAGGACATGGGTACCAGGACCAGTTCCTGATTCGCCGGGAGGAAAATCAGTGTGACAATAGCGAATATTCATTTGCTATTGTCACACAACTGGGTGGGCTTGGGGTGCAGTGCTCTGCGCCCCAAGCCCACCCTTTTGAAGCCTATTAGAGCCTCTGGCTCTAATCACATGCTTCAAAAAAAGCAACTCATTAGAATCCATGCGTCCAGTGCCCTGCATGTAGATTAAGGGGCCGGACGCATGGATAGGGGGGCGGCGCCCCTGCGCTCTGTATTATGAGCCGTCACTGACCAGATCACTGTGTGAAAACAGAGGGTGAAAGCCTAAAAAAAGAAAACTCATGCACCTATCACATCTAATGAATGGTAAACTGCAATACATCACATTTTTGATTTTGGGATTAATACCGCTTTAAAGTGAGCATGTTCATAAATCACCAGACCAACTGGGCAATACAACAACTAAGAATGTAGTCTTCATCTTGTGGGGAGGATCATTTTATACACAGGGAAAGATAAGACCATGGAAACTTAGGGAGCCTTTCCGGAATTACAGCACACTCATCTAACTGTATTAAGTTTTATAAGGCTCATATGTTAGAGTCACATTGCACAAGTGACATGATGTCAAAGGGATAGACTGCTAGCTGTGTAATACAATTGTGTACACGCTTGTATATCAAAATGTTTTTATTAGTAGGGATCCCATCCATTGCTTCAGATATATATCAACCTGTGACGAAAGTTAGGTTAAATACAACTGCTTCGCAGTACATTCAGATTGTAAAATAATTACATTTAAAAAGATGAGATAAAATATGAAGAAAAAAACACATTTGTATTACTCTCATTAGTAAATAGATAATGTTTGCATGGTTATAAAACATAGCATTTAAAGCAGACCTAAAATGCAATATCCCCTTATAACATCTGGGCCCCCTGTAAAAATTGCTGGCTGCAAACATTTCCAAAAAACCTTGGTTCATGAGTAACGAGGTTAACAAGCATTTTGAAAGACTAGCATTAAAAAAAAAAAAAAATTCTGACTCGGTTTGCGAGTGCTGGCTTGCAAAACTAGCAGAATTAAGCCTATTTGCATGCAATACTGCATGTGGCCAGAGGTGCGGGGGTGCTGGTGAGCCTCAGAGGCCCTCGGAAGCTGTTGGAAAATACTCAGAAATACTCGGAAAAAAGTGTAAATAGTTCCCGACATTTCTGATGGTTTCCGAGGGCCTCACCAGTGCCACCACACCTCTGGCCACATACGGTATTGCATACACCAGGAGCCCCCAAACCTCTGGCCACATACAGTACTGCATTGACAAGCAGTGCTATGGAACTAATTATCTGAGTTTCCATTGTTTACTATGGGGAAACATGCTTTGATATACGAGTGATTCGGATTACAAGCATTCTTCTGGAATGGATTATACTCATAATCCAAGGTTCCACTGTATATACTTACCTTACCTTTGTCTTCTGCCTGTGGTGCCTAGGTAAGAGTGACGACCCACTACTTCCAACAAGATCCTGAGGAATGAACAGCAGCCCAAACCTCACAAGCAGACACTTTTTAACTGGAGTGGAGTGTCCTTTCACAATATTTGGGGTACTAATAATTTCCCAGGATGGTGAGGTCATGCCCAGCAACATGAAAAATGGGGGTATGGTAAAAATACATCAAACTTTTTTACAGTACATTTTGGAAATAGTGGCTTTATAAGTGGACCTAGGTCCTGATAGGTCCACTTTAACAACTTTAAATTGTGGTTTTAAAGCTCCAATAATTTATTTGCATGAATTTAGGCAATAGAAAGGATATGTTTCAATATATTATATGTTTGATTTTTTTTTCTTTTTTAGTATGTATAGGACAGCAACAGTTTTTTTTTTTAATATCCCATTAATCCCTGTACTTCTATATCGCCAATTGTTTTTTTTTCTTGCTTTATTACCACCCAACGCAAAGATAATCCCTGTAATCCCGATCTATATTACATAATGGAAGAACATCATTACTTCTCACCTCATCCACTTGTGGGTCCTGAGCTTGGGGCATATGGTGTGTTGGTTTGTCACAGTCGGTCATATAATGTTCACAGTAGTCATACGCAGCTTTGGGGTCGTCAATAATCAGGAGCTGCTGGATGTCACCCTGTAACAAATCATTCAAAAACAAGTTTGTTATTTTGTCTTGCACCATAAACATGCTTGAAGATATCCTTATATTACACTTATCATACTGACCGAAGACATATAATTGTATGAGATAATCCCATAAACCAATTCCATTAAAAAAAAAAGAGAGACATATACATAATGCACAAGCAAGAAGTGTAATATGCAGCAAAGGAATACTAAAATACAAAATACCTGCAGCATGCAAACACCCATCACAGCACACAATGTAAGTTATATTCTACATTTTGTCATGGAAATTTTTACCTTGTTTGTTTTTTCTGCCTCTGTAATTGTTATTGCTCTCTGCATTTGTAATGCATAATATACAAGATGAACACTGTGCCTTGAAAATGATTTCAGATGTTAACCTAATAGTGCCACCATGTGGTCAGAGCAGAGAGCCCTTTTCTATCTGTTGTCAGTTTTAAGTCAATTTTAATAAAAAGCCAAAAAAGGAAATATTTCCTAGGTGCACAAGAAACACACTCCCACTATCTGGTATGAAAGTAATGATATTCTAATTTAGCTCACAGTTTTTTTTTTAAGTCCCTGGCACCCTAAGAACAGAAAGGAAGTAAACTTACTCTTTTACTTTTATATTTCCAGGACATCTATAGCTAAATAAAAATGCCACTGCAATTTCTTTCAGACAAAGCTTTAAAATATCTCTTATCAATACTATAAGAACCCCATACACAAACTGATGTGGGTTTTAAAATCTCACATACATCAATGGGTGTGTATGTGCCAACGTAATTATTACCCAAGCAAATACCTTGACTAGGGTTGCCACCTTTTATTCAAGCCAAACCCGAACACTTTTCTCATGGTATACACTATAGGATTATAAAAGACCTGGGACATCTTTGGGTGCCCCAAGGAGAGTGGTAATGCAGCGTGCTGTGGCAAACAGTGGACGTGGCCAAACTGCTCTTGCTGACATCATCGCCCCTTCCCCCATGCCCCATTGATGCCGAACCTGCCCCCGGACAGCAGGCCACAGCTCACAGATAGCAACAGATTTTTGTGTGACTATCTCACTTGGGGAGCCACAGCTCAGTCTGAATAATGTGTCCGGATTTCAGGCAGACTGAACACATAATACCAAACCCGGACTGTCCGGGTGAATCCTGGACAGGTGGCAACCCTAACCTTGACTTTGAATGCTGAGAGTGGACTACATATGATGTGAATATTGGCAGACAAAGACTTAAGTGACCATTTACTACAGATAATTGACATCTTAGGTGACACTCACTTACAAAAATGACTTTTCCTTTTGCTCCCTGCAACTCCCTTGCAATATCAAAACTTTTTGTTTTTAGTCCTGTCTGTCCCTCCCCCATCACTATTCATGCCTAGTCAAGGAGCACAGAGCATGGGCACCCAGTGCTGAAGGGTATATGTGGTGGCATAACATCGGGGCTGGCTGCAAGAACCAAGAAGAGTCAGCTGGCTCCTCATCAGTAGCAGCCCGTCCATTAGGGGCACCCGGGTGCTACCCCCTCTATCCACCGCCAGCACCCCCATGCTCTTTCCATGGCCGCCACCATCTATTCCTGTGTCTGGCACCTTTCAGGACGCCAGCCACATGAATTACAGCGGGGATGTTTTTTTGAAGCACCTGATTAGAGCCAGAGGCTCTAATGGGCTTCAAAATAGGGTGGGTTTGTGGCGCAGAGCATTGTGTTATGAGCCCATGCAGGTGTTACAACAGCAAATGAAGATTCGGTCAATCAGAAGCAGGTCTGAGACGATTGGCTGAAAAGCGAAGAGTCCCAATTGGCCGCCGATGAGGAGGAAGGAAACAGAGGCCGCCACAATGCCTGTGAAGAGCAGGGGAAGGGAAAGCCATCACCGCCGCCACTGATCAAGGGAAGCCGCCGGTGAAGCCGGGGAGAAGCACTGCCCACCATAGATGGGGTAAGTGCACCAGACCCAACCTACTGACCGGAGGGGGGTACTGTTTGCCACCCCCCCCCTAAAAAATGGTTACTGCTCCCTGATGACATAGAAAGGGAAAATTGTGAGGTAGAGCACAGCCAGTGGCAGTAGAATGGCAGGAGATAGCTAGATTGACTGGGCAGGTTAGTATGTTTTCTGAAGAGAACCCTGCATAACAAGTAAGGGTGCATTCATACTTGCACCCACACTCCAACTGCATGGGAAAAGTCCAGCGGAGGTTCCACAATTAGCTTTAGGAGGCAGTACCATTGAAAGCAACAGAAGGCTGCCATTTCCTGCAGCTAATCACGGCCACTTGCATGCAATCGCTCATCCAGCATCGATGGCCGATCCCTTGAAATGATCACTGCATGTGGGATTACATGTGAGTTGCAGCGATTAACTGCGGGAGTCAGCAGCCTTCTGTTTCTTTCAATGGGGCTGCCTTCCGCAGCTAATTGCAGAAACCTTTTCTGGGGTACTCACATCTAATTAGGGTGTGGGTACATTTACAGGTATGAATGCACCCTAAGAGGGAATAAAAAAAAAGAGAGGGGAAATGAAATTCCTCTTAAAGTAGAAGTCCGACCCAACACTAAAATCTCTAAATCTACAAGCATCTGCGATCTGAAACTAACCTATCTAGCCCTGTAAAGAAGAAATCGGTATACATACCTTTTCTGAAGGTCCAGTCCTACGCTGAGCTGTCAGCTGTGTCTTCTCTGTGGAGGTGGGTGCAGAGGAAGCAGCCGACAACAGAAGCACCATAGTAAGTCTATGGGTGACGTCACTTCCCATTCATTTCACAGTCGTTGTCGGCTGTCCTCTGCAGAGCTTCTGCCGCTGGAGACCGGACCAGAGCGGCTTCAAAAAATGTATGTATAGTGGTTTTATCTTTACAGGACTAGATAGGTTAATGATAGATTGTGGATGCCTGTAGATTTAGAGTTTTTAGTGTTAGAGTGGACTTCTACTTTTAATGTTCAATCAACTTTTTGTTTAAGGTAAAGCTGTGTACACCTTTTGAATACCCAAACTTTTCACTTGCAGCATCTTGCATACGATTGGATGGTTGAAGTGAACAGTGCTTCCCCTCATTCACTTAGATAAGGAAATACTTTCCAAAGTAGACAGTCTCTACTCCTTTAGTAAACCATCCCCATTTTATCTAAAAAATCAGTCCTTAAAGCAGAGTTCCACCCAAAAGTGGAAATTCCGCTTTAAGGAAGGTGACCCCCCGACATGCCACAATTGACATTGTCATTTTTTTTTTTGGGGGGGGGCGCAAACCCTGTTTTATAGGCTCCCAGGTCCACTTCATCTCCTGGTGCCGGGGAACCAGAAGGAAGCTCACCCCCCCCCCCCTCTCGGCACAGGTCCCAGAAGATGTGCTGGCCATTCACAGCGCATAGCGCGACTCGTGCATGCGCAGTGCGTGCCTCACGCATGCGCAGTGTGCGCCCGGCTTTGAAGCCAAAGCCAGGTGCCCACACTTGTGATGCCGGCATCACCGAAGGGAGGTGTAGAAGAGCGACGCTGCGGGCGACTGCATCGCTAGAGCCTGGGACAGGTGAGTGTCTGATTATTAAAGGTCAGCAGCTACACTTTTTGTAGCTGCTGACTTTTAATAGGGTGGAACTCCACTTTAACCACTTCAACCCCCGGAAGGATTTATCCTCTTCATGACCAGGCCATTTTTTGCGAAACAGCTGACAATTGCGCGGTCCTGCAATGTTGTACCCAAATAGAATGATAATAAAGATGTCCTTTTTCCCCACAAATAGAGATTTCTTTTGGTGGCATTTGATCACCTCTGCAGTTTTTATTGTTTGCACTATAAATAAAAAAAGAAAATGTTTAAATAAAAAAAACAACAATAGTTTTTATTTTCTGCTATAAAACATACCCAATAAAAAAATTTAAAAAATCGAACTTCTTCGTCAGTTTAGGCCAATTTGTATTCTGCTACATATTTTTGGTAAAAAAAAAAAAAAACCAATAAGTGTATATTGATTAGGTTGCGCAAAATGTATAGTGTCTACTAAATAGGGGATATATTTATGGCATTATTATTATTTTTTTTTTACTAGTAATGGTGAGGATCAGCGATTTTTAGTGAGACTGCGATATTGTGGTGGACAGGCACTGTGACCACCAAGATTAAAAGTGAAAGAAAACCCCCAAATTTTGTCTTGTCACCTTCCAATGGGGACACTAGTTCTGGTGACCCTGTTGACAACTAGGGGTTTCCCTAATTTTGGAGGTCTTTCCTCTCACCTGTTGTGGCTAAGAAAAGTGAAAAGAAATCTCCCCAATAGGACAAAGATGGCAAAATAAAAACTGACAAGGGTTATAACCCTCCCTTACTTTATCCAACATTTTAAAAAAAGTATTGCTTGGCTGTCAGGCTGATTCCCTGACTTCACTACTGTTAGGGCCGGTTCACACATAGCGCTCCGACTTCTGTCGTCCTAAGTTGTCTGACATCAGAAATTGAAATGAATGAGAGCCGTCTTAATGTACAATACTGAAGTCGCTGGTTCCTGTACTACTACAAGGTGACTTCTATCCGACTTGTGCCCATAGAATTCAATGGAAGTCGCCTCCAAGTCGGATACCCATCTATATTGAAGCGATTTTACAGGAAAAAGAAAAGAGTTTACCAAGGTACTCCCCACAAATTACCCAGGCAACCCCCTCCCTCCCTTCTCTGATTGGCCACAGGCAAAGTCGTCTGGCATGGAGGTCGCTTTAAGTCATGTTGTAAGTCGCCCAAAGTCACGCTGAAGTCGCCTTAAAGTCACGTTCAAATCGCCTAGCAAAGTCGCGCCTGAAGTTGGATCGCCATATGCAGCAGGTAAAGTCAGAACGCCTCATCTGCATATTTTTTCCAGCTAAAATCTCAGAAGGCACTGAAACCAGAGGGTCAGCATGACAACCATGCAGCTAGCATTTTCTCAAACGTGGGCAAAATGTTGCAGCTTGAATATTTCTATCATGACAGAAAAAAAGAAATGTCATATTTTGGTGAATAATGTAGAGGAGTCCCAGGACCTTTGATATTCAGTTAGGTAAGTTCAAAGTGCAGTGTAGGATCCCATCTCCAATAAATATCTATGTCTGAGGCAAAGATATATAATACTGACACATGGCATTGGTAACATCATGCTTAGCCAATAACTCCTAATGAAATATATAGTAGCAAATACTGGAACCCTACTTGTATTATAACCTGCAATCCATAAGACACATTGTAGTATGAACAATACCAGCTTAGGCAGCAAGAAGTGGTTTAGTAGTTCGATCTGTCAGCAACAACATAGCTTCTAGAATACAGTACAAAGAACTATCAGCAGGCAGCACTTCAATACAGAGCGCATACGGTGTAACTTCACCTGAATAGATGATATCAGGGAATGTAATGCCAGTGCTGGTGTATTACAGATCATACAGAGTTCTAAGCTGCCTGGTACACTGATTCATCACATAGTGGAGGTCACATATCAAATATGTGTATAACAAACACACAGAGTATGCAAAGCCAGTCTTTAATTGACAGTATGGCAGAATATAAGATTTCCACCCAAAAATGGAACTACCGCTTTAAGCACTCCTCACCCCCTTACATGCCACATTTGGCATGTAATTTTTTTTGGGGGGGAGTGTGTCCCCAGGTTTCAGAGGGACTTCCTGCCCCTCTTCCACCTTCCGCCTCTGGGCCGCCTAGGCGACTCCTCCTAGGCGGCCCCTCCCTCCTGGCAATCTTCTGGGACACGTCACAGGTCCCAGAAGATTGCCTGGCCACTGGCAACGCACAGCGCGACTCGTGCATGCACAGTGCGTGCCTGGCCGTGAAGCCACGGCCGGCGCCCACACCTGAAATGCCGGCGCCGCAGGGAGGAGGGGGAGACGAGCGAGGCTTCGGGCGCAGCCATCGCTGGACCGGCAGACAGGTAAGTTACTGTTTATTAAAAGTCAGCAGCTACACTTTTTGTAGCTGCTGACTTTTAATAAACCAAAAAACGAGTGGAACTCCGCTTTACTACATAAACTGTAGGACTCGCAATGCCTAAGGATTGATTGTTCATTTATGCTAGCAAAAAAAAGTAGACTTAGACTCAAAAAGTGAAGATTTCCTATATAAGATCTATAAATCTATAAATGCTAAGTGTACCCAATAAGTGCCCTATAAAGTCTCCTTTATGCTTTGCATTGCTCGTAAAAATTTGACAAGTGATAAGTGACTGTGTCTAGGCTAGTTTGCTCTATAACCTAATAGTTGTATAACAGCATATGATTATCTAAGGCATCCCGTAGATGATACCATTTTTTTCATTCAACCAACGGGTTGAACAAAACAAACTGGCCGATTCCCCCATCCACACGTTCGATATGGATGAGGAAAACCTTTGCATTGAAGACATCCCTGCTATCAGAATACTCTGATCAGCTTTGTAGGCTATAGCCTGCCGCAGTGATTAAGCAGGGAAAATCTCACAGGGCAGTTGTACAGAAGTCAACTTGTAGATCGATTTCTGTAAAACCACAGTGCCCATACATGGATCGAAATTCGGACGGTCTCTGCTGAACGGGCCAAATTTCTATCCACACATGGCCAGCTTTAGGCTTTGCTGCCTCTAAATGGTATTCTCACAAAATTAGGAGTGATGTCCCGACTGTGCTACTTACTGTTGGGCTTGCTGGAGTAGAGGTTGTACCTGAGGATTTGCAGTGCAAGGATCTCCCTGCTTCTGCTTCAGTAATTGTGTGGACCTTAGCTGTCTCCACATCTTTTGCTGCTTCTTGATCCTTACCCCAGCAGTCATCAAGGGGATAGCTCAGACGTAATCAAGTAAGGCCACTGTCACACTGAGGTGCATTACAGGCATTTTTGCGCTAAAAATAGTGCCTGTAAATGCCTCTTCTGTCTCCCCAGTATGAAAGCCTGAGTGCTTTCACACTGGAGCGGTGCAATTGCGGGAACAGGAAAAAAAGTCCTGCAAGCAGCATCTTTGGGGCGGTACGGGAGCGGTGTATACTCCACTCCTAAACTGCCCCTGCCATTGAAATGAATTGGCACCGCTTTCAAAGCACCTTAAAAGCGCTTTGAAAGCAGCTCTAAGCGGGAGCTTTTAACCCCCTTTTAACCCCTTCTGGGGGGTTAAAAGCTCCCCACTAGCGGCGCCAAAGAGCTAAAACTAGTGGTGCTTTACTGCTACTGCGGCCCGCTCCTCAGTGTCAAAGTGGCTTAAGGCCATGCTCCTCTGGCAAGATGGCCACCTTCACACAAAGGGGGGGTGTCCTGGTTGGAATGCAGGCTGCAGTTGCCACTCTATTCACCTCTCTAGGACTTCTTAGATGTGCGACTTCCAGGGGCTACCCCCTTTCTTTCCTTGAACCATTGTAGGACCCAGGATGGGCTCCATTCCCTGTCAGCACTCTAAGCAACAGTTGCGGATGCACCATTCATATATCCCCTCTCTACTGAGCCTGAGCAGCACACACATCCTTTCTGGGTCACCTCCACACAAAGAAACAGTGTGAAAGATAGCATGGTACCATACAGGCTAGTGTCAGCCATGTTAGGGAGTGGTACATTTTTTCCTTTTTTTGTAACTTTATTTATTAAGTGTCGCATATGTCACATATGGGTTTATTTTCTAAAGCAGAAGAGTGCAAAATCAGGCTTACTTCTGCATAAAAACCAATCAGGTTCCAGGTTTTATTAATTGAACAAGCTGAGCTTAGATGCCGATTGGTTTCTCTGCAGAAGTCAGCCTGATTTTGCATTCTCCAGCTTTAGTAAATAAACCCCATAGTGACACTTCATTCATGTAACTGCACAGCAGCATGACGAGTTGCGTTGTTGTGCGGTGACATGCGGTGCCTTCCAGACATGCTGCATTTTTCCACACTGCACATCACACCAGCCTTGTTTTCTATCTGCTCTAGTGGTGACCTGTATTTTTCCAGCTCTTCTTGCCTGCCTTTTGTTTGCCAAGCTTTCACATTACAGTTCATTTTTGAAAATTACAAGTGCAACAATTTAGAGGTTGTGCAAAAAGTTTACTGCAACTTAACACTTTTGATAGTTAAATGTCATATCTATTCCTAGATGTCACTACATCAGAAAAAAAAGTCAACTTGGGTGGAAAAAGAGATAGAGATCGAGTCCCAGAAGAGGAATGCTTCCAAAAATATGCAAAGGACATTGTTGTAATTGCCTTCACATGTGGGAACTGATGGGATTTGTTCATTATAAAACACAGAAGAAATTCTAGGTGAAATATAAATAAATTAAATAAAATAAATGTCACCAAATTCACTCAACTCGTCATGGTGCTTGTACTGGCATTGATTTTGTATTGACATTTATTTGACATTTATATTGACATTTCATCGACATTGCTGCAGCTGCCCATAGATAATCTTGATGTTGAACCATTGCCAATTTCTGTGGCTGATCTATACCTAACTTAATAAGACACCTAACAAAAAACCCCAGATTCAGAGAATGCAATGGGCCAAATAAGAAATTAATTTTAACACCCACTTCCTCTGCAGTCCTAGAATGTAGAATGAGGTTAACTGATATCAGATTCGTAGTACAAGGTCTGCTCATTTGTAAAGGACTCCACACTTTAAATGTTATAGTCCTAGGTACTCTGTGACCCTACTGGGAATTACTTCTTTAAATTTGGCATATGCAAAGTGTTCTCTACTTACTTCTGCCCTGCTGCACTGAGTGGATTAAACCTCATCAGGAAGGAATGTTACAGGACAGAAATACAGGAAAAATACTCGTCTGAGACCTGTAAATTTCATCTCTGGGAAACTCATTACTTCTCCCTGCTTTTTGCAACTTGGAGCTTGAGTGCCCTTCTGTGCCAGATCCGAGACGTTTAAATAAATACACTAGACATGATCAAATTAACACCTGCACTGCCAGGAAACTATACTAGCCCTATCAAAAAACAAAATGTTAACCCTTTAAATGGTGTAGGTGGAATTTTAATCACTAGGTATTTATGTTAGCCATTAATAAAATAGCAATATTTATGATGACCCATACAGACACAACTTTAATGATTATATTATTTTAAAGGGACCCTATAAGGGCTTTTAGTCAATTTTATTTTTTCTTTAAGTTTTATGAAATTTGCTTGTAAAAAGTATATACCGTAAGTTTTTTCTATCTGTATTTTGTATATATTTTTGTCACTATTTTAATTTAGTAATAAACATTTTAAACAGGGAGTTTTCATGATATCTCATTGCATGGTATGCTGGGCTTTCTAATAAGAATGACCAGAATTTTCATCCTGCATGTGCTCACTTCACCTGCAGACTGAAAAGAACTCTCTTTGCAGAAGAGTATAAAGCAATCCCTCTTCTGATTTCTTAAGATATGTTTAAGCCAATATCCAGATCTTCTGGCCTTACACTTCCCGCTTGCTGACTGTAGGAGGTAAATATAAAATATTGATGATGCAACATAATTAACAACAATACTTTTTTTAAAAGTTCAACTGTGTCCAGCCTATGGACAATCTGAAATCCATTTATTTATTCAGCTAATTACCATGAAGTGTATTATATTAGTCACATTCTGTGACAAGCTTGCTCCAGCAGGGTGTCCTAGAAATAATATTCTGAGCTAATGGTGTTTAATATGTGCCCAATCAGAAAAGTTAGGGGCCTACTGATAAAGGCTGGGAATGCTATTAAAGTTATTGTAAATGTTATTAAAAAAAACAAAAAAAACCAAACATGACATATTTACCTGCAATATGCAGCGGTTTTGCACAGAGCAGACCCAGGCCTCCCTTTCTGGGGTCCCTCACCAGTGTTGCCCCTGCTCTTCTCTGTCTGCCCTGATAGCAAATTACTTGTTTTGGGGTAAAACGTGCGGACTCAATCCTGAGCTGGGCTGTGTGCATCTACAGACACACATAGCATGGCTTGTCCCCGCTCCCTCTCCTCACAAGATTTAATGGACAACAGAAGGTGCCAATGGCTCCCACTGCTGCTGAGTCTTTTGTAAGAAGAGAGAGATAGGAAAAGAGTTGCACAACGCTGGCTTAAGATCGGGCTCAGGTAGATGTTTGGGGGGGCTGGGGGGAGAAACTTTTGAAAGTTTTTTACCTTGATGCAGAAAATGCATTAAGGTAAAAAACCCTTTACCTTTACAGCCACTTTAAATATTTGAGGCATGTCCTGGTACATGGTTTTGCCACTAGTATGTTTGCCCTAAGAGGATACACCTGTAGAATTTGTCTTTTTCTTAGGCCTTTACAGATCTCCTCAAATGAAGGTTGGTTGAGTCATACATCAAAGGTAAATTTAAAGCTGACTTTCAATAAAATGCCTACAAATAATCCAGGAGACACTGGGAGAGGCATGGTGACATCATCACACCTCCTGGGAGTGTCAGAAGGGGTAGCTAAAAAATATATTTTTGTCCCCATTTTTAGTTACAGCTACTTTTTTTAAATCACCTTTGTAGTTGATTTGACTTTAGGGGGTGGAGGGCTTTAAATTAAGTAGACTTTCCATTTTCAGGACAGGTCCATTTTAAATATGTTAAAATCATTGTAGGGAAGCAAAGGAAGACTGCACTGCTCCAAGTTCCATGTGAGTTCCTCGGATCCCCCACAGCTGTCGGATTTTAAGAGTCCATCCCGCTCAGGCATGTAAAGCAAAAAACAATAGTCAAAGCTACACTCCTCAAAGTCACATCATGAAGTTTAACCAGTATAATTGGCTTCAAACATAGTCCACACTCTAAGCCATGTCCTTCTGACGTGTTTCATCTGAATTGGGCCTATTAATTTGAATAAGCCCAATGAGAGTGAAACATGTCAAAGGGGCATGCCTTAGGGTGGGGCCTATGTCAGAAGCCAATTTCATGGTGTGACTTTTATCTTTGCTTTTGATAGGTTAAAGGGTTAAAGTCAACATTTTTGTTTATCTTTGGATACAGCAGGGATGATTTAGAAACCCTGTCAGGATTTTATTGCAGGCAAGGTAGTGGATATTGCAGGCAGGATACGTATGGCAATACAGATAGATCTATGGTATACCATAAAAAAATAGGTCCTTGAAATTCTTCATGTCAACATAAAACAGAGGGATTTT
This sequence comes from Glandirana rugosa, assembly GCA_018402905.1. Taxonomy (NCBI): domain Eukaryota; kingdom Metazoa; phylum Chordata; class Amphibia; order Anura; family Ranidae; genus Glandirana; species Glandirana rugosa. The sequence continues at coordinate 712,364 of BLSH010520290.1, read as the reverse complement.
ATTGCAGTGTCTGTCTCATCAGGGGAGATTCACCATCTTTATTTGTCCTGGTGATCATTGTCAATAGGACAGAAAGTGATGGGAAATCCAAGCCAGGGTTCCCAAATGAGCAGGTAACTGATAAAAGAAAGTGTGTGGAATAATGCCCTACAACTATAACTGAAATCTTGAAAGGGATTTAAATCCAACATAAAGACTGAGTGGCAATCAAATAAGACACTAAAAGGTGATTGGCTCCAGTGGTGCCAGTCTCTATTTGTATACATTAGTTGCTCTAAATAGTTATTACAGCCTCAGCTCTGTAAAGGATTTTTAAGGGAATGTATTAAAGTACAAAGCAAGCTGCAGTTCTACCTAAGCACTCATAAAACATGGCTGTTTATTGTTTTCAAACAGGAGCAGAGACTGCATATTTATCATTTCAATTTGTCTTTGAAGAGTAATTGTCAGACTGTTAGTACAACAAATTGCCGGGGCCGCCAAAGCGATGCTTTTGTGAAATGAGTCCCATCTGCAAGCTGCGTTGATTTCCGGAGTTTCGCCACAATCACCCATTTTGGGTCCTCATAAATCTCAACTATAAACACCAAATTGGAGGCATTTGGATACCAGATTGCAAAAATGTTATAAAGGATCGTTCAGATTACTTTGTAGCTTTCTTTACATTCAGCTAGAGGAGTGGAGTCATGATTGCTTGCTTTGTTAAAGTAAATTGCTTTTAGAGAATGATTGTAGTTAAGAGAGTCAAGTAAAAGGCTGCACTCAGTAGGTGATTATAACACCTGTCAAATGCTTGACCTTTAAATACCGAAAAGACAGAATAAAATTTCTCAAACATCAGCTGTGTGTACTTTTAAATAAGAAATTACAACGGAGTTAAGCTAATTAAATAAAAACATCAAGTTCAAACACTTCTTCAATTTGGGTTGCACAATATCTTTGCTCCTAAATCCACATTTTCAAACATTTACAATCTCTATGTACAAACACGTGTAATCTTTATTGAAGCTCAAATCTTTTTCAGACTAGCACAGAAATTGGTAGGTGCATGGCAAGATTACAATTTTGATGTTTAGAATGCAGTATCGAAAAAAAAAAAACATGCCATGCACTGGTAAAAATCGTATGCTCCCAGAGAATACACCTGATGACAAGTGTCAGTGGCTAATGCCCCATATATATCAACCCCTGTCTAACTAATGAGGGTCATGGGCCCTGGTTAAGTGCACAAATAGCATGATAGTATCATTGAGCCACCACTGAAAATGTGCCTGGCTGATGTAAGATGTATGTCTTCCAATATTCGCTAACCAGTATAACAGCAATTTGACAATTTGAGAGGTTGATGCACAAGCATGCATATACAGAAATAAATAACTACAGATACTAGATATTATAAAATATCTATCTATCTATTTTACAAATTGGCCATAGTGTGCATGGAGCTATATAAATATACCGTATATACTGTATATATATATATATATATATATATATATATAGATATATATATTATGTCATGGACCTCACTGTGATATAAAATGGAGAGGTCATGACTTTTTATAACCTCTAGTTAGATAATCCTCATCATACTATTGTTTGGCAGACCATTTGGATAAAGTGGCTGTATCTGTGCAGACACATAGTAATGCCAAGTTTCAGCAGTAGGTGGTGCACTAGTTGCAAACTGTGATGGCAGCTTCCAGACACAGTAATACTTTGGCAGTGAGACTTTTGCTACAATTTTATCAAGACATAAAAGTCAGAAAAAAAATCAGAAGACTTTATTATAAAAACAAAGTCGTAGATGTATGAAATTAAGATGTGGGTGTTTTTCCTATATGTGCCTAATGAGCAATCCCATTGGAAATCACTGCAGGCAACCAATTCAAAGTTTGTGATTTCAACAAGTGCAGCCTTGACTTTTCGTAGAAAAGCCCACAATTCCTGGAGATAAATATTGCACCAAAGGTCTTAAAACTCATGACATTAAGCAGTACTGTGTGTACTACTGATACTGCTTCCAATTTAAAGTGATCCACACAATATCACTCTTCAAGCTAGAATACACTGCTTGCTGGCAAGCCCAACAGTATAAACAGTAGTGCATGTGTCTTGGCCACAGCATGAAAGAGGGGGGGTTGAGGTTACTGCACCGGCCCTCCTTCTTGTCCCAGCACAATAGAACACACCTTACAACGTTCTGCAATAAGAAAAAGGGTATTTTTGGCACAAAGTATGCATGCAAGAAGCACATTCCTGCTATGCCCCTAGTAAAGCAGACCAGGAAGAATTAAAGGCACATTTTTTTAGCCACTTGCCTACAGGGCACTTTGACCCCCTTCCTGCCCAGACCAGTGACAATTGTGTGGTCATGCAACACTGTACCCAAAATACATTTTTAACATTTTTTTTTTAGACAGATAGAGCTTTGTTTTGCTGGTATTTATTCACCACTAGGTGCTTTATTTTTTGCTAAAAAAAAAAATAAAAAAGACTGAAAATTGAAAAAAAAAGAAAGCTCTTATTAATTTTGGAAATAATTACTTTTTCTCCTTCACTAATATGCGCTGATGAGGCTGCACTGATAGGCTGCACTGATGTGCACTGATAGGCTGCACTGATGGGCACTGATGAGGCAGCATTGATATGAAGCACTGATGGGCACTGATAGGTGGTACTGTTGGGCAGTGGGCACTGATGGGTGGCAATGATAGGCACATATGAGGAGGCACTGATGGGCTCTGATAGGCTTCACTGATGGGCACTGAAAGGCTGCAGTGTTGGGCGCTGATAGGCATCACTGATGAACACTAATTGGCAGCACTGGTGGGCACTGATGGGGCTGCACTGATCATCAGAGCACTGATGATCAGTGGAAAAAGACAAAAAACACGAGTTCAGAGTAAAAGCATATCAACACGCAGGGGCTGCACGTCCATTTTTCGTGTGACTCACACTGATAGATGATACCCCATACAGGCTGACTGATGCATTTTGAGGTCTTAGCCACTTCCTCAGAGCCAAATGTACCGTGTCCAGACCACTAACTTATATACCCGCTCTCCTCATGCACTGTCAGTGTGAGGAGAGGAATGCAGATAACCGGCATTTCCTGTTTACTCTGTAATCAGCTGTGATTGGACACATCTGATCACATAGTAAAGAGCCTACATCATAGGGACACAACACACCATGGATCCCTGGGCTGCCCACCCCTGCGAGTGTGTATGCATGGCAAGAATGGGGGGACATCCTCCTAGAACGAGAGTGTTCCCGCCCATCCGTCATTTCACTAATCGGCGGACGGGAAGCAGATAAATCAAAATAATAAACATGTTATACTTACCTACTCTGTGAAATGGTATTGCACAGAGTGGCCCTGAACCTCCTCTTCTAGGGTCCATCGTCGAAGATCTTGGCTCCTACTCTTCTGTGTCTGGCACCAAAGCAAGCCCCACCCCCCCAACTGCTCCAGCTGCTGCCTCAGTCCCCGTGGGTAGAATGAGAGGGGAGAGAAGAGATGCAGCCAGGCACAGCACTGGATCTATTGAGGGGGAAAGGACAGCAAATTGTAAAAAATGTTTTACCTTTTGAACCACTTTAATATGCAAAAATTCAAGTTTTTTTATTTTCAAAAGTAAAAAATGCTATCATTTAGACGTTGATGATATTTTTTTTATTTATAGAAGTCTATACAATGTACTCAAACCAAAAAAGAGGGACAACTAAGGAGGAAAGGGGGATTTGGTTCTAAATGAGTTACAATTCCTTTAAATAAGAAACAGTTGGGCTTCCATTGTGCAATAGAAGCCATTAAGGTAATTCTCTGTCAATTTTTTCAATGATGCCGGATGTCTCATGCTTTGTATATATAAACAGGGATTTAAAATATGGACTGGGGGTCATTACAGAATATTATAGTTACTTACATAAAATATGAGCAGACATGCATACTAAGTGATGACTAGATGACCTATACACCATCCATTTTTTATATAGTGAAACATGGAATCTGCAATGGTTGCAAATACCAGGAAACCCACTATGTGGTAAGAAGCTGGTATTCGCATGATTAATAGGCAATTTTTACAGTTTTTCTTTCAACTGCTGACAGCTTTTAAAAACATATTTGAATGTTATTAAAATTATCTTTTTTTATCATAAAAGTAGGTTCTGTTAAGGTATACTGGTCCTTTAAGTCAGGCTGTTGTTATAAAAGAAAGTCTTCCTAAGACCCCTGAATGCAGACATGTGAAATGTTGCCTTTATCGTGGAATACTTCCAGGATTGTGCCACTGCGAAATATAAGCAGGGAGAATAAACACACAGCCCACATCTTTACACTTGTTTCAAGCCAAGGAGCTGACAGACATCTTTCAGCACTTTCCAAAGACAGAAAACCACTGTGTGGATATTGCCCAAAGCTCCACTTTAAGTTAAATCACTTACAAAAAAGGAAAGATAAACATTTGAACATTTCTTATTGTAAAATCCAAAGCAGACTGAAAACATTTTCAACACAAGCATCTGCTATTTAACACATTTCTAGTTCCTCCATATAATACAGATCAGCAGCTTCGAGCAACAAATTTGTAGGCAGTGCATCACAAAAAAAAACAAAGGAACAGATACACTTTTTTATCAGTGAGCTGCCATTGCTGATTTGGCTTTAGGAAGTTATCGTTAAAGTCTATGCATGTGCCTATCATTGCCACCCCATCAGTGCCCACTGCCCAACAGTACCACCTATCAGTACCCATCAGTGCTGCCTATCAGTGCCCATCAATGCTGCCTAATAGTGCCCATCAGTGCTGCCTAATAGTTCCACCTATCAGTGCCCATCAGTGCTTTTTTTTTTTCCAGTAGGAGGGAATACAGCCTCTATACTTTTAGCACTACCTGCGTTGATTAGCCTTTTCTGTTTGTCCTGATGACTACTGTCCTTGAGACCAAAATTTTACATCTGAACAAGTGGTGAAAGTAAATCTTCCCATGGGAACCGCTCTCCAAAAGGGGATTTCCCTTTACTTTGAAGAAATTCTCTGCGATAAGCTGCGTCTCCAGTACAGGAAGTAAAGGTTCATCTGCGCAATAACACACATAAAGCTAAAAAAATTACAGATATTTTAACTTCTCCTTACTCTATACAACGCTATAAAAATGTTTGGCTATACATACACGTTAATGAGCAGTTGACCTTCAACAAGCATGTGATCAATGTAGTGTTGGATTGCTGCAATATACAGTATCTCACAAAAGTGAGTACACCCCTCACATTTTTATAAATATTTTATTATATCTTTTCATGTGACAACATTGAAGAAATGACAATTTGCTACAATGTAAAGTAGTGAGTGTACAGCTTGTATAACAGTATAAATTTGCTGTCCCCTCAAAATAACTCAACACACAGCCATTAATGTCTAAACCGCTGGCAACAAAAGTGAGTACATCCCTAAGTGAAAATGTCCAAATTGGGCCCAAAATGTCAATATTTTGTGTGGCTACCATTATTTTCCAGCACTGCCTTAACCCTCTTGGGCATGGAGTTCAGCAGAGCTTCACAGGTTGCCACCGGAGTCCTCTTCCACTCCTCCATGATGACATCACAGAGCTGGTGGATGTTAGAGACCTTGAGGATGCCCCACAGATGCTCAATAAGGTTTAGGTTTGGAGACATGCTTGGCCAGTCCATCAGCTTTATCCTCGGCTTCTTTAGCAAGGCAGTAGTCATCTTGGTGGTGTGTTTGGGGACGTTATCATGTTGGAATACTACCCTGTGACCCAGTCTCCAAAGGAAGGGGATCATGCTCTGCTTCAGTATGTCACAGTACATGTTGGCATTCATGGTTCCCTCAATGAACTGTAGCTCCCCAGTGCCGGCAGCACTCATGCAGCCTCAGACCATGACATTACCACCACCATGCTTGACAGTAGACAAGACATACTTGTCTTTGTACTCCTCACCTGGTTGCTGCCACACACACTTGACACCATCTGAACCAAATAAGTTTATCTTGGTCTCATCAGACCACAGGAGATGGTTCCAGTAATCCATGTCCTTAATTTGCTTGTCTTCAGCAAACTGTTTGCGGGCTTTCTTATGCATCATCTTTAGAAGAGGCTTCCTTCTAGGATGACAGCCATGCAGACCAATTTGATGCAGTGTGCGGCGTATGGCCTGAGAAGTGACAGGCTGACCCCCCACTCCTTCAACCTCTGCAGAACCTCTGCAGAAATGCTGGCAGCACTTATATGTCTATTTCCCAAAGACAACCTCTGGATATGACGCTGAGCATGTGCACTCAGCCTCTTTGGTCGACCATACCATGGCCTGTTCTGAGTGGAACTTGTACTGTTAAACCACTGTATGGTCTTGGCCTCAGTTTCAGGGTCTTGCTAATCTTCTTATAGCCTAGGCCAACCATTCTTTTTTTCAGATCCTCAGAGAGTTCTTTGCCATGAGGTGCCATGTTGAACTTCCAGTGACCAGTATGAGAGAGTGAGAGCGATAACACCAAATTTAACACACCTGCTCCCCATTTACAGCTGAGACATTGTAACACTAACAAGTCACATGACACCAGGGAGGGAAAATGGCTGATTGGGTCCAATTTGGACATTGTCACTTAGGGGTGTACTCACTTTTGTTGCCAGTGGTTTAGACATTAATGGCTGTGTGTTGAGTTATTTTGAGGGGACAGCAAATGTACACTGTTATACAAGTTGTACACTCACTACTTTACATTGTAGCAAAGTGTCATTTCTTCAGTGTTGTCACATGAAAAGATATAATAAAATATTTACAAAAATGTGAGGGGTGTACCCACTTTTGTGAGATAGGGAATCATTTGTTTGGAACAAGCATGTATACAGTAAGTTATTAAAGGAGAAGTATAGCCAAAGGTCTTTTGGCTATACTTCTCCTATGGATCACAGGAGTGTAGTTTGTTCTGCACTCCTGTGACCCATTTTTGACATCACTCAACCGGTCCAGGCTCGGGAAAGATGGACAGGCTGTTGGATCAGCCTCTCAGCATGCCACTGAGAGCCTGCAGCTTACCCTGAGCCTCTGCTATAAAATCTGTCCAATAAAAAAATAAAAACATAATAATTTCTTCATAAATGTAGGCTAATATATAGCTCTTACATATTTTTGGTAAAAAAAAAAAATTGGTGTGCACAAAAGTTATACTGTCTACAAACTATGGTATACTGTATACAGTATACTGGAATTTTTATTTATTTTTTTCTACTAGTAATAGCAGTGATCAGCGACTTATAGCGGGACTGTGATATTGTGGTGGACAATCTGACACTAACTGACACTTTTGACACTTTGTGAGAACTAGTGACATTAATATAGCAATCAGTGCTAAAAATATACAATGTCACTGTACTAATGACACTGGATGGGAAGGGGTTAAACATCTAGGGCAATCAAAGGGTTAAATATGTGCAGCGACTTTGTGTTTACTATGTGGTGCTTTCACTAAGGGATGTGCTGGTTTTTAATCCAGTAGATCCCTGCTGACGGGACAGAGCTCTGCCTTGTTTACATAGGCAGAGCTCTGTCCCGTCTTCCTCCTTGCCAATCAGCGGGTCCCCGTGGACTTCTATTGGTCAGCACCTGCTGTTTGGCTGTGTGAGCGCCCCCTACCTTGAAGAGCAGCATCATGTACTGTATATATATATATATATATATATATGTGATTCTGAGCAACCAACCCTCACTATAAGCTACAGTGTGCAGTCGGCAACCAAGATACAAACAATATATGTATTTCTAGTCATGTGATTGGCTTTGTTTTTTTGCAATTAGAATGACAGGCATTTTAATATGCAGTATTAATAATTAATATTTCGTTTTAAGGGAAACATGTTCTAAAATGATTCATAGCCTTTTAAACACAGGAGTGCAGATCTACTCTGTCAAAATCCCTTCACTGGAGAAAAATGAACGAACATTTAAAATGTACAGCATAAAAAATTATTAAATCCTTACTTGAGAGGGTAACATTTATAAACTACATCCAGGCATAAATATTTACACTGTAACTTCTCTGCTTGAAATGCTCCTAATTTCAAAGAGGCCAAGTTTATAAAATTGTTTCCGCCAAGTGACTGAAGAGCAAAGTCTATTTATTTCTATAAGTAATGAGCATAGGATAGAAAAAATAAATCTGCTTAGTTCAAAACAATGATGATGCTTGCATACAAAATACAACCGAGCTTAGCGGTGCGCATCACTGTGGTACAAAGCTTCCTTCTGAGAAGACATTCATAAACCCAATAGAAAAGCAACTAAAATACCTGTCCATATTAAATCCCATCTGCAATACTGGTCTGGTATCTGTAATATAGGATAGATCAGATTGCAATCATTGTGTGTGTGGGTTGGGCACACGTTGGGTACCTTGTATTAGGGAGGAAGTACTCCCACACAATGTATATAGCGCTAATGCCTTTAGAAAACTCTTGCACAATGGTCCACAGTAACAAATAAACTGATCTTTAGCACTGATATAAACAGTTCAGAGCATGTACAAAATATGTTAGATGGCAGTTTCTGTTAGGATGGGTCGTGTCCCTTCTAGGGAGTAGAAAGCGTTCCTCCAGTCTTCGCCAGCGCCTTGTCTTCACGCCATTCCCCAGAGTGTGTATAATAAATAAAGAGCCTTCCCCAAACTATCCCTCCTCACCAAGAACCTGACCCTGAGCTATTCACTGTCCCTCGCAATCAGATTTCTTTCCCTACCGTTCACTCACTAGAAACGTGTAAAAATGACAAGGGTACCCTTATTAAGAAAAGGTTGTATCACCCAAGATGGCCACTGAAGGTGCCCAGAGATTTCAGCGTTCAATCAGACAACTGCTACGTCTGAGACATCGATGGAATCCATAAGGGGATAATTTCCCTTAACAAACTCCATCTCCACTCACCCCATCTATATACGGGGTCAGCAATCTATTGGTTGTGATCTACTGATTGTCCGTGGGCAGGTGACAGGTAGATTGCATTCGACTCCTTGCCTTGCCAACCCATAAGTGCTTCTCCCCCAGAGAGCAGAGCTGTGTAGGGCGATGAGCACAGCCATATTGGCCACCTGAGCTTTGGGGCTGGGGAGCTGTCATTTCCAATCCTAGCTGAAGCAAGAGGCATGCTGTGGGGCGGGGAATGCTTCTGTTGCCTATGTTTCATTGTCAGCTTTGATAGCTTGCAGGTGGGATAGCTGGGGTGGGTTTGGGCTCTTGTCCAAACACGTGTGAGCTCATCCCCAGTGTGTACTTTGCTGACCCCCACCAGCCTTCCTTTCCAATCCATCCAAGATGCTCGAGGATGATATCATGTGGAATAGACAAAAGAGGAGGGCCAGCGGGGATCAAAGCATCAGAACAAGTAGATCAGCCACAGCAGCTTTCCTGCACTGCTCTGCATCAAGAAACTATCTCTATGCCCTCCTAAGCCCCCATGTGGTGTGTCCTTCTGAGCCCTCTGTAAAGTGCCCTCCTGAGCCCCCATGTGCTGTGACCTCCTGAGCCCCATTGTACTGTGCCCTCCTGAGCCCCCCTGTACCGCACCCTCCTGAGACCCCATGTGGTGTTTTCTTCCTGAGCCCCACGTATTGTGCCCTCCTGAGTTTCCCTGTACCGCACCCTCCTGAGACCCCATGTGGTGTTTTCTTCCTGAGCCCCACGTATTGTGCCCTCCTGAGTTTCCCTGTCCTTCGCTCGGCTGATGCCCCGTTCTCTGCCCTGCTGATGCCCTGTCCCTTGCCCTGCTGACACCCTGTCTTCTGTTCTGCTTTTTGCTCTACACTGACATACTTTCTACTGACTCCTGGACATTGCCCTATTTACTACTAACCCCTGCACACTGTTCTACATCCTAATTACACTGGCCAGATCTCAGAGGAGACAGCCAGGCTAGCATTGAGGCCAACCAGGCCTGAGACTAGTCAAGCCAGTCAGCCTGCAGTACCAGATGTTCTGACTTAATGATGGATTACTAACTTTTAAGCCTCATGCACACAGGACGTTTTCTGACTGTTTTACAGCAGCCGTTTTTAGCTATAGACTTTTTTTCTATAGTCAATAAACCCTCCATCGTGTTATTCTATGTGTCAATGCACACATAGGCTGTTATCAGCTGTTTTTAGCAGTGACGTTTTTGAGCTGTAAAGAAAACCCAAGACCAGAGGGTTCTTTTGGACATTTTTCAGCTGTAAAAACGTTTGAATGCTTAAAAATGCCCAAAAACGCTCAAAAACGTTGATCCCCAATGTTTTTGGATGTTTTAGATCAATTGGAAAAAAAATGTTGGCCCTTTAAAAACATGAAAAACGCGGAAAAAAACGAAAGAACGGCGGTAATAGAACGCTGGTAAAAGCTGAAAAAATCACTGATAAGCTACTGACGTTTTTTGGATGTTTTTTTAAAGTCCTGTGTGCATGAAGCCTTAAACTATAACTAAAGGCAAAACTTTTTTTTAGTTTTGGATAGAGTGGAGAGGAATAAGAACCCTTGTCTGTTTTGTTGCTTGTGCCCCCCGTTAAGGAGATTGTCCCTCTCCTGTTTATCATTATCACTAAAAGTGAAAGTAAAGAAAATCTACAATTTTGGGTTGTCCCCAGAAAAGTAATAGACCGGAAATCTTCTAATGGGGATACTAGTTATGGTGACCTGGGAGTCCCCAAGAGATTCAGTTCATCCTCATTCCCAAAAAGAAGCACTGAACTCAAGTCTGAAGCCTTAGCACTCTTCCCCCTCTTTCAGTGCACATTCTCTGTGTTTTCTTTACAGATTGGAAGGCTGGAAGGCTGCCAAGTCACTGCTGGGAGGGAGGAGCAGAGTGAGCTGATCTGGCTTAGATAAGGACCTCAGTGCTACTGCTGTAAATTTGAGAATGGAATACTCCTATTGCTAAAAAGGTCAGGAGGACTTTTTTAAAAGTGACTTTAATATGTGTAAATATTAGCCTGGCCATAGTTATAATTTAAAGGTAACTTTTACAGAGGAAAACATGCTGACCTCTCTGAAAATGCTGTTTGGCTGGTTTCTTCTGATCTCAATACTTTTCCAAGTCACTGACCTGGAATAAGTATTCAGCTAGTGAAGCCAGAAGAAACTCATAATGTCTTATCTGCATACTTGTTTAGGTTCAGTAATTTCAATTTTAAAATTTAAATTTAAAAAGCGCTGAATCTTTTGGATTACCATAACAGCCAGGGGACTAGCATTTTCCAAAAGAAGGTTCAGTAATGTCAGTTTATATATTTTTAAGTTCAGAGTCCACTTAAAGTGGTTCTAAGCATTCTTTTTTTTTAATAACCAACATGTCATACTTACCTGCTCTGTGCAATGGTTTTGCACAGAGCAACCCCGATACTCTTCTTTTTGGGTCCCACCCGCTCCTCCCCCCCTGCCGAGTGCCCCCAATAGCAAGCCTCGTGCCATAGGGGCACTTTAGCAGGCTCGCTCCTGAGCTGTGCTCCTGTGAATGGACATTGTCCATTCACACATGCAGCACAGCTTGGTCCCACCCCCACTCTCTCCTCATTGGCTCACTGACTGTGATTAGCAGCAGCAGGAGCCAATGGCTCCCACTGCTGTGTGAGCCAATAGGGAGACAGAGACCTGGGAGAGCCACTGCACTCATGCACATTGTTGGATCGAGATGGGACTCAAATAAGTATAAGGATGGATTCACAGCAGTCCGGTGCGAATTCCAGCATTTTTGCTGCTGAGAACGACCGGAGCCGTTGTCCGTTCTCACAGTGCAGCAGCTGCCCGGGGAGGGAGGGGAAAGTATAGCGAGCAGGGGGAAAGGTCCCCGTTCCGCACGGAACGCATCTGCTGGGCAGATGCATTCCCACTGAACTTAATAGGCTGGGAATTCGCACCGCATTGCACAGAAAACACACACGTTTTCTGTGCAATGCGGAGTGCGAATGCACCACACCTATGTGAACGTGACACATTGAAAACAATGTGTTTTCAAGTGTCATGCGAATTGAATGCAGTGTAAGTTGCATCCAATTCGCATAGGTGTGAACCCAGCCTAAAGGGAGGTGCGGGGGGAAGGAGCTGCACCCAGAAGGTTTTTTACCTTAACCACTTGCTGGCCAGGCCTTTTCTGGGACTTTTCGTTTACAAGGTTAAATTAGTATTTTTTGCTAGAAAATTACTTAGAACCCCCAAACATTATATATATATATTTTTTAGCAGAGACCCTAGAGCAGGAGTCTCCAAACTATGGCCCTCCAGTTGTTCAGGAATTACAATTCCCATCATGCCTAGTCATGTCTGTGAATGTCAGAGGTTTACAATGCCTCATGGGACGTGTAGTTCTGCAACAGTAGGAGGGCTGTAGTTTGGAGATCCCTGCCCTAGAGAAGAAAATGGCGACCGTTGCAATATTTTATGTCACACAGTATTTGCACAGCAGTCTTTTAAACACATTTTTTTAAAAATACACTTTCATAAATTAAAAAAAAAGCAATGGTTACCCCATTTTTTTTGTACAATGTGAACAGTGATGTTACGCTGAGTAAATAGATACCTAACATGTCATGCTTTAAAATGACACATGCTTGTGGAATGGCGACAAACTACGGTACTTAAAAATCTCCATAGAGGACATTTTAAACATTTTTACAGGTTACATGTTTAGAGTTACAGAGAAGGTCTTGTGCTAGAATTATTGCTCTCACTCTAACGATCGCGGCAATACCTCACATGTGTGGTTTGAACACCGTTTACATATGTGTGCACAACTTTTTTTTTTCCTTATTTATTTTACTTTTCATTTTTTATTTTTACACTGTCCTTTTATTTTACTTTTTTTTTTTTTTTTACCACTTGTAATAGAAATAAGGATGACAGGTTTACCTTTAAAAGCAAAAGAAAAAAAAAATTTGTTTTTTTTTTTGCATTTTTACTTTTAACAAAAGAGAACCAGAAGTGACATCAGAGGTCACTCTAGTCCTCCAAGAGCATAGAGATGAGTGGGGGCCATCTTGCCCTCGTCATCTTCCCGCCCAGCAAATGGTCGCACTTCTGGGCTTTACCAATGGCTCCAGTAAGCCCGGAAATGACCGGGAAGCAACAGCTGGAGGAGCCCCTCTTCCGCCGCCTCTAAAAGTGATCCCGTGGTGAATGCACCCATGGGAGCACTTCTATCCAACACAGAATCGCCCATAGCAAAAAACAATACTGGGATTATGGCAGCTAGCTGTTGTCATAACCCTGCTATTTAATGTCAAATTGATGACATATTTTTACTATGGGCCCGTTGGCAAGTAGTGCAAAGAATGCATTAAGATAAAAGAAAAAAACCTTCTGCCTTTAGAAACACTTTAAAGTGCCATTAAGTCTCATTTTTTGTGTTTCAAAATAGGAAACGTCATACTTACCTGCTCTATGCAGTGGTTTTGCACAGAGCAGCCAAGATCCTCCTCTTCTCAGGTGCCTCTTCGGTGCTGCTGGCCCCTCCCTCCTGCCAAGTGCCCCCACAGCAAGCAGCTTGCTATGGGGACACCCGAGCCAAGCAGCAGCTCTGTGTGTCCATTCAGACATGGAGCCATGGCTAGGCCCCTCTCTCTCCTCATTGGCTGTTTCAGTTAATCAGGAGGGAGAATTCCAGGCAGCCAAATCTCTCCTGCAACATCCCTGGATAGATTCCATAAAAAGTTAGCCTGGTAACAATGTTACATTCGGCACCACATCCCGTGAATTTAGAGGATTGAGTCAAAAGTATTGGATGGGATTATGATGGTGCCAACAAATAATAATAAGAACAAGGGTTACCTAAAACAGGGGATTACAGGCCAACAAAAATTATTGAACCCAATGGACCCCAGGAAATCATCACTAGCACCAACACCACTGAAGAGCTAGTGCTGGAGATGGAGGGTGTCCAGGGAGAGTTTGTTATTTGCATGTGAGTGAACTTTATCCACTCCCTCGACACATGCCATACAAGCCTGCAGGCACCCTCCTGTTGTCTTGTTGATAACTTGCTTTTCAACGTGTTCTATATGTGTCCTCTGTAGCCACACAATGTCCCCTCTCTTCAATGGTGTTGGTGCTAGTGATGATTTCCTGGGGTCCGCTGGGTTCAATAATTTTTGGTGGTCTGTAATCCCCTGAAGAAGCCAATGTTGGTGAAACATGTTGGGATAATACGCGATTCTCTGACCCCCAATCAAATGGAACCCCCTATGGAAGACCACTAAATGGAAATATATGGTTATTTGTAACCTTTATTGATTTGATTTTAATCATGTACAAATAAATGTTATGTTTTATGTAACCCTTGATTCCATTATTATTTGTTGGCACCGTCATAATCCCATCCATACTTTTGACTCAATCCTTTGATAGAGATGGGGGGGGGGGTGTTGGGGGGAGCTGTTGCACACAGAAAGCTTTTTTATCTTAATGCATAGAATGCATTAAGATAAAAACCTTCTGCTTTACAACCACTTTAAGCATATCTTAGCTATAAGTTTACAGGCATTAAATAACATTTTCCGAAGAAACAAAATGTCATATCTAATAGGGGCCAGATTTCCAAACACGTCTAATAGGGGCACCAGGGAGTCCATTAAGTCTTGGTTCACACTGATGCAAGTTCGGATGCATTCCAGAACACATGGACACATGTGTAATTTGGAAAGGGTCCTGTGTAAGTTTAGAGCTTCTGAACTTCATCAACTTGCACTGGTCAAATTGCACTGCAAATTGGATTTAACTCGCACCACATCAGTGTGAACCTAGGCTGGTTCACACTACAGCGACTTGGGATCCAACTTGTGTCGCCCCAAGTCGCTTGACATAAGAAATCCCATTGAAGTGAATGAGAGCCGTCTTAATGTACACTACTGAAGTCGCTCCGACTTCAGAAAAGGTTCCTGTACTACTTCAAGGGGACTTTTATCTGACTTGTGCCCATAGAATTCAATGGAAGTCGCCTCCAAGTCAGATCCCCATTAACATTGAAGCAACTTTACAGGAAAAAGAAAATCGTTTACCCAGGTAAAAGGAATGATGTCAGAAGAGCTATATTCTCTGATTGGCCACAGGCAAAGTCATCTGGCATGGAGGTCGCTTTAAGTTGTAAGTTACCCAAAGTCACGCTGAAGTCAGGTTCCAATCGCCTACAAAGTCGCATCTGAAGTCAGATCGCCCCAGTGTGAACCGACTTCTTATCATGAAGGAATTGGACAATTTTTTTCCAGTAGGCAAATATGACCGGGTAGTCCTATAGCAAATACTTACAGAGAACTGGCATTTTAGGCCCAGCGGAAACGACATAGCATATTTCATTAAAATTAAACACTGTACTTGGGAATAATCAAACAACAACAACTCAGTCTGTATTGCCAGGACATAATATATGGGAACAATGAATCAGGGAGGTTTTGCTAGCTTTCCCATGCTAAAAAAAGATGAGGGAAAGTGTCAGAGCACAGACCACCAACAAGCATACACACAGGGAGTAGGGGGGCTCACAACTCCGTGGAAGAGCAGGTGCAAACACATGTAAGTGTCAGTTTTAATATGTTATCCTTTGCTGTGCTGTAGTTACCATTCCCATAAAGTGATTCCATGGACAAAGAATCCGCCTTTATTACTGTAGGTTAAAAGTGAAATATATATATATTGGAAAGTAAGGTACACTATATGAATCAGACCACCAGACATACTGTAATTCAAACATAAATAAGATTTTCTATTTACAGCTGTAGATTGTGCTTACATTGCACTGATTACCAAGCTGTGCAAATGTGTGCTGGGATAAAAAGCCATTAAAGACACCTGAGGAATCTTTAGAAGTATAACAAGTCAATAAAATTTTACAAACCTTGATTCCCCCCCCCCCCCCCTTTGCTAAAATATACTAATATTGGCTCCTCAATGGGTCATTATACAACGTAAGTGAATTTATTGTTGGGCTCTTTACTTCATGCCGTTTTTATTGATATTATTGGGCCGTATCTACCATAGTGGTAACTGTAGGCTGGTGCCTAGGGCTATACCACCAACAAAGTATAAGGAGAGGTGGTCTCATGTTTTCTGAAAGATAAAGAGCCTTGTGACTCCTCTCTGCACTCTCTGTGATTCCCTCAACCCAACAGTTTTTTTTAAATTTAGCCACAAATGCTCAGAGGTGGCTAAAAAAGGGAAACAAAATAAAAAAAGTTATTACAATTTGTATATTTTGAGGCTTGGTGCACAAAGCAAGGTCCATAATGACATGGATGAGTGAGTTCGGGGTGGAGGAACTTGGTCTGCACAGAGTCCTGGCCTCAACCCGATAGAACACCTTTGGGATGAATTAGAGTGGAGACTGCGAGCCAGGCCTTCTCATCTAACATCAATGCCTGACCTCACAAATGCGCTTCTGGAAGAATGGTCAAACATTCCCATAGACACACTTCTAAACCTTGTGGACAGCCTTCCCAGAAGAGTTGAAGCTGTTATAGCTGCAAAGGGTGGGCCACTCAATATTAAACCCTACGGACTAAGAATGGGAAGTCATTAAAGTTCATGCGCGTGTATAGGCAGGCGTCCTAATACTTTTGACAATATAGTGTAAATGTTTCAAAGAGGGACCTCTATCTCTATCTACTCTATACCTTCTCAGTCATTTCTTAAAGTATATTTATAAAAGAACTTTACTAGGACAACAACAGTGATCAGTCAATCAGTGCAGCTGGCAGCAAAATTAGGTGCAAACCTCACACAACATGAAGTGCTCTTGGTAACATACAAAGCTGGAAATATAGCAATACTACATCAGATCATCATGAAAGAAGAGGTACAGAACGGTATAAAGAGGTGTATTTGTTACAGGTAGAAATCATATTACGGGTTAGACCAATAATCAGCCTTTAGTTGTCACATGAAACACATAATATCAGGATAATTGTATTTCAATATCATACTGTATGTAATAAAAGGTAATGGATAAGGCAAACAGAACATGTTTAATTTGCATTTCAAATTGGTGTTACGCTTCTGACCTGAAACACTTCCTCTTCTAGGATGCGAGTCCCAAATACAGCAATACCATTGGTATCCACAACAGGATGGTCACTTCTTGGTAAGGGTTTAGATATCTTTTTCTTGCAGTCCACAATCATTGTGATCGTCTTCTTTTCCACGCTGATTGCAATCCGGTGCCACCTACAAAAGCGAATACAGATCTGTAATTGACCACATAAATGGCAGCACACATCAAACTAACTTTATAACATAAATCTGCCTTAAGTAGTAGAGTGCTAAAAGTCTGAGACGTTACCTCCCACCCTTTAAGCCTTTGAGGACCATAAGATTACCGTAATCAATATAAAATAATTATAAAACATGGGACAAATACGTCACTTGGTCCTCAAAGGGTTAACAATATTCATGGTCATAGCTGGTTTTACAACATCTAAGTTTAATGTCAGACACGTTAAAGGCTTAAAGCAACATCACTTGCTGATAGAAATGAAATAGGAACCTAAGGAGAACCAATCATAGGTGGTACTCTGCTAGGCATGAATCTGATTGAAGTCTATCAAGGTCAACGCAGGAGGAGTATGGCCAGGATCTTGCGGGGCTTTACTAGACAAATGTGTTTGTGGGTGAATATACTACAGTGTAGTCCACCAAGAGAGAATAAACTTTCTTCAATGGATGTTGTCCTTTAACATGTAGTATGTATTGATGGAGAAGGAAAGAATTAGACCCCTTTCAATGTTTAGTTGCTGTCTGTATCCCTGCTGGGAAGATTTACTCTATTTCCTTTATCCTGTTATCCATTGTCACCAAGACAGAAAGTGAAGGGAGATCCAAAATGTCACAGTTGTCACCAGAACTGGCAGGTGTAAATATGCCATTGGGGACACCTGTTAAAGTGACTGCTGTCTAACAGGGGTTTAACCCTCACGTTGTAGCAATTTCTTCTCTTGTACTGTTGGGTTTCTGGGAATGAAGGAAATTCTCCCAAACAGGACACAACCAGCATAAAAATAAAATGAAAGTGGTTGTATACTCAGTGTAAAAAAAAAAAATCTGTAAGGCAAAGGCATAATGAGCTAGTATGCACCGCATACTAGCTCATTATGAAATACTTACCTCAGAACAAGCTCCAACTGGGCGGCTCGGTCCCCGTAGAGGGAGCTGACATTTTCCCTGCGGGGATCCTTTTGGGTTTGTGGCTCTGGCGCTGTGAGTGGCCGGAGCCACGAGACGTCACTCCTGCGCGTGTGCGGGAGCTCTTCTTTCCGGTGGACTTTCCGGAAAGGTCCGGCGTTATGCGCCGGGCCTTTGCTGGGACACCGTGACGTCAGCGCCTCCTTGCAGGGTGAATATGAGATATTCATTTTACCTACAGGTAAACCTTATTATAGGCTTACCTGTAGGTAAAAATTATAAAAAGGGGTATACAACCACTTTAACTGGGATTTTAACCCTTTCCAATAAAAAGTCATTCTGGTGAGGTTCTTTTTTTTTTTTTTTTTTGAAATGACAACAGCCATCTCATATACAAATAAATAATGAGAATAAGTAGTTACACAAAAGTATAGTTTACAGCTGTGTTTTTTTTATTTTCTAATGACTACCTATGTACTGCATAAAATACCTTACCTAGAATCTCTTTAAAGCAAAACTAAAGCCAAAGCTTTTTAGTCTTGTGTGATTAAAACACCACTCATGCTTTTTTGCTGTTATTGTCTATGTCACGGTAAAGTGATATCCTTAAGTTATTTAACCTGTAGACACAACAGCAAGTAAAAATAAATCTCTCCAAAGTGAGAGAAATTCCCTCTAAAACAATTTTCATCAGGAGGACTGTCCCCTTTAGAAGATTTTCTATTACCATCTGTTCCGGTGACAACTCAACATTAGCTTTCCCATTACTTTCAATGCTACAGACCCAGACAGCAAAAAATAGTCAAGCTGAGTATTGCTGCAACAAACACACACATGAAAAGACCTTCAGATGTAGTTCAGCAAAGTGTAAGGTGGCGATTTACTAAAATTGGTGCACGGAGAATCTGGTGCAGCTGTACATAGTAACCAATCAATTTCTAACTCCAGATGGTTCAATTAAACTTTTGCAATAAAACCTAGGAGCTGATTGGTTACTATGCACAGCTGCGCCAGATTCTAGGTGCACCAGTTTTAGTAAATCTCCCCCTAAAATCATTTACTATACAAGGTCACCAACAGAGCAGTGGTACAACTGAACACTGACATTTAGAAATATTAGCTACGTAATCACTGCAATACAGGGCATTTTGCCCCCCTTCCTGCCCAGGCCAATTTTAAGCTTTCAGAGCTGTTACACTTTGAATGACAATTGTGTGGCCATGCAACACTGTACCCATAAGAAATTGCTATAATTTTTTCACACATATAGAGCTTTATTTTGATGGTATTTAATCACTACAGGCTTTTTAATTTTTTGCTAAATAAACAAAAACAGACCATTTTTTTTTTCAAATAAAGCGCTGGGCCAGTACAGTGATCAGTCATCAAATCACACCGGTATGCGGCCCCACAGCCGCGCTAGAGGCCTGTTCTGGGAGGATGTCATATGACATCCTCCCAGAACAACAGTGCTCCCACCCGGCCATAGTACAATGACAGTGTAAATGCAAAGGTCAAGCTGAGACTCTTTGGGCACTTCTTTTAATATTTTAAATACTGAGAGAGGGACATAGAAGAATCATCTTCATTTTTAACCACTTCAGCCCTGGAAGGATTTCACACTTTAGGACCAGAGCCCTTTTTGCGATTTGGCACTGTGTCGCTTTAACTGACAATTGCGCGGTCATGCGACGTTGTACCCAAACGAAATTTGCGTCCATTTTTTCACACAAATAGAGCTTTCTTTTGGTGGTATTTCATTACCGCTGCGTCATTTCTGATCGCCGCTATAAACAAAAGAAGAGCGACAATTTTGCAAAAAAAAAAACAAATTTCTTACTTTTTGCTAAAATACAAATCCAATAATAAAAAAAAAAAAAAAACAAAAAAAAAACTCTTTTCTCCATCAGTTTTGGCCGATTTATATTCTTCCTCATATTTGTGATAAAAAAAATTGCAATCGGCGTTTATGAATTGGTTTGCGCAAAAGTGGACGGTGAGAATTAATTTCTGGGGTTTTTATTTATTTATTTATTTTCTTTTACTAGTAATGGCGGCGATCTGCGATTTCTAGCAGTACTGCGATATTGGGGCAGACATGTCGGACCATTTTGACACTTTTTTGGGACCATTGGCATGTATACAGCGATCAGTGCTATAAAAATGCACTGATTACTGTGTAAATGCCATTGGCAGTGAAGGGATTAACCTGCAGGGGGCGCTCTAAGGGTTAACTGTGTTCCCTGGGCATGTTCTAACTGTGTGTGGGCTGCCCTAGCAGGGGAAGGGAAGTGATCACAGCTTCCATGTAGAGGAAGGCTGTGATCACAGCCCTTCCCCCTCTCACAGAACGGAGGTCCGTGTTTACTTACACAGACCTCCGTTCTTTCACTCCGGGGGGGCATCGCGGGTAGCCGGCAGAGATCGAGTCCACCGCACCCGCTCCCTGGCCCCCCCGGACACAGTGAGCGTGCGAGCGCGCCTCTGGTGGGGCGCGCGCGCTCATAGTGCGCGATCTCGCAGCCGCCGTCGTATGATGGCGGTTTGCATTATCGAGCCACTTTGTCAGCCCAAACAAAATGTATATATTTTTTTCCATACAGCTTTCTTTTGGTGGTATTTGGTCGCCACTGTTTTTTATTGTTTGCGATATAAACGAAAAAAACAACATTTTTAAAAAAAAAAAAAAATAAATATTTTTTCATTTCTGCTATAAAACATATCCAATAAAAAATGAGAAAAAATGTCTTCATAAATTTAGGCCAAAATGAATTCTGCTACATGTCTTTTGCATGAAAGTTCTAGCTTCTACAAATAATGGTACAGTATATATACTGGAATTTTTATTTATTTATTTTATACCACTACTAATGGCGGTGGGACTGCGATAGTGAGGCGGGCAATCTGACACTAATTGACGCTGGGGGTGAACTGACTGACTGCCACTGACATCATCAGTGACACTAATACAATGACCAGTGATAATACTATACATTGTCACTGTACTAATAACACTGGCTGAGAAGGGGTTAACATCTAGGGTGATCAAATGGTTAAATGTGTGCCTAACAATGTGAAACGTGTGTAATGTGTGATGCTTTTGCTAACATACCTTCTCATGCAAAGCAGGGATAAGAAACAGAGAGATTGTTCCCTCTGCACAAAGCCCTGTGTTGATTGTTATTCTGGTCCCAGTTTACAATACAGTGGTATCTCAAATTGTGAGTAACGTGGTTAAGGAGCATTTCGCAATACAAGCATTTTTTTTTCTTTTAAATCCCAACTCGGTTTGCGAGCGCTGTCTCGCAAAATGAGCAGGATTAAGCCTCTGTGCATGCAATACCGCATGTGGCCAGAGGTGTGGGGGCGCTGGTGAGGCTCGGAGACACTCAGAAACATTTCAGAAATACTCAGAAATACCGAAAATGTAAACAGTTTCCAAGAGTTTCTGAGCGTCTCCGAGCTTCAGCAGCCACCACACCTCTGGCCACATACGGTATTGCATACACCAGGGCCCTGGACCTCTGGCCACATACAGTACTGCATTGACAAGCAGACACTGTGGAACGAATTATCCGAGTTTCCATTGTTTTGGAACTTCTAAAGGGGACAGTTCTCCTGATGAAAATTGTTTTAGAGGGAATTTCTCTCACTTTGGAGAGGTTTATTGAAACTTGCTTTGATATACGAGTGATTTGGATTACAAGCATTCTCCTGGAATGGATTATGCTCGTAATCCAAGGTTCCACTGTATTTGCTATTAGAACATGTTTAACTTGGGTATTTATGGATAAAACATATGAGGCTTATGAGACTACTGTCAAAAGTAAGACTCAAAAGGGGACTTTGTTTTCAAATCAAAAGTCTTGGGAAATTAATATTTTAATTTTTTTTATGTAGAAGATGCATACTATGACCCTTCTGCAATAAAAACCTCTTGCCCTCCTCTTTGCAAGATCTTAGAATGTACCCTGACCTGTGCATGTGCAGCTTAGTGTACATTCTCAGCATGCCTCGGTGCCAGGATGAATAAACACGTGAGAATTATGCCATCCTGCGCTGACCATTCAAGATGGCCAAGGATTCTGAACCTGGAAGGAGACCCAGGGAAGATGTCTGCTCTGGCAGGGAAACTCAAGGACAATGCACTGCCGGAGGAGAGGTAAATATTGAGAAATTCAGTTCCACTTTAAATTCTAAGTAGCTTTCTTATAGATTGTTAGATATACATTTTATAGGGTTGGAACGATTTAAATAAAATCCTATATAACTGGGACCCTATCAATTAAAACAAGATAATAGAAACCAGCCATGTTGTGACATGGATATTAAACATGGCAATAGAGAAATAGAAATTGTGGTGTAGACGGTGGTGTAGTGGATAGCACTTTCACCTCACAGCAAAATGGTCGCTGGTTCGAATCCCAACCACGACACTACCTTCCTGGAGTTTGCATGTTCATCCCTGTGCCTGCGTGGGTTTCCCCCGGGTACTCCGGTTTCCTCCCACACTCCAAAGACATGCTGGTAGGTAAATTAGATCCTGTCTAAATTGTTCCTAGTATGTCTATGTATGAATGTGACTTAGGGACCTTAGATTGTAAGCTCCCTGAGGGTAGGGACTGATGACAATGTATATGTAAAGCGCTGCGTAAATTGACAGCGCTATATAAGTACCTGAAATAAATAAAATAAATTGGAAATCTAAAAATGTGAGTTTTATGGTTTTTATTATCAAATACATTTTTGTTGGCATTTCACCTTTTGGAAGCCTGTTTTTCTCTTTTTGAGTATACAGTACATATCAGATACAACTTACAGATGGAGTGATATATATATATATATATATATATATACAGTATATATATATATTGTATATATATATATATATATATATATATATATATCATTCCATCTGTAAGTTGTATCTGATATGTACTGTATACTCAAAAAGTATATATATAATGCCCTGCAAATCTTACTGCTTGTTGATATAAATATCCTGGACCTCAACTCTGGCAAGGTTTGAGTGCATTTCTACCTTCCTATTTAAAGGGTCAAAAATATCCAGTGAGCTTCTTTTGAAAAGGTGGTAACATTGGACAGTGTGTTTTGTTACACTTATTTTGCAGTGAATCAGGACTTTTCAGCTTTCGATTCATATGGACCTGATTTTTACGTTTTCCACTTTTGCTGATTTTATTTGGTAATATTGTTTATTTCATATTCACATTAATGTTCTAGCACTTCTATTTATGAATCTCTATGTAACGCTATTCTTTCAGAGTGGCAGCTTTACACATATATTTTATTTCTCCTTAAGGGTACCGTGTATATTTGGCATTTTATAGCTTTACTTTGGTCTACAGGCATTTCATTTTAGCTGTCATAGATCAAAGGCATTACTTACTTTCCGTCTGCAACATTGACAGTGCTAAAAATGGGGTAGTCATCTGGTGAAGGTAGTCGATTCTGATCTTCATAAAGGAAAACAGGAGACCTGCCAACCTCGACTCCTATCTGCTGTGTTCCTTCCCCGCTGTATATTGACAGGATAAATGACTGCAGGCCTTTCTTGGGCTTTACTGTCAGCAAGATTGAGAAATCCTTTGGAAATACCCCCCCTGAAACAGAACATTTTAACATTAGCAGACATCAGTACAAATACTTGTTCTACAGTAATATTTTTCTTAAAAGCAATGAAAGAAACATGAAACGAAGAGCAGGCAAGCAAATATATATATAATACGTGCGGCTTACCTTTTGCAGAATATCAATGTGCCCTAAACTAATCATATGCACTTTACAATGTAAGATATCTGTTGGATTTGACAGTATTTATGTATAAAAAGATAATCTAGTATCAAGCTGCATACCTAACTGAGAAACCTTTAAGCAGCATTAAACCCCAAACCAAACATGTGATCTATTGCAGCTTATTAGTGTCTGCATTTGTTTTCTTTTTTTGGCTTTTTCCCTCTGTTGTCACCTGGTGATCTGGCCAGTATCACACCTCCTGTATTAGAGTGCCTCCACTCTGGATGAAGCAGCACAAGGGACACCTTTGGACAGCAGCATTTTTAATCTGGGGGGATGGGAGTTTGCTTTTGGATTTAAAGTGGTTTTAAAGCCTTAAAGTGATTGTAAAGTCTCCTTTTTTTTAAAATAACAGATGTGTTATACTTACCTCCTCTGTTCAGATGGTTTTGCACAGAGCAGCCCGGATCCACTTTTTCTTGGGTCCCTCTTTGCTGCTCCTGGCCCTCCCTCCTGTCGAGTGTCCCCACAGCAAGCAGCTTCCTATGGGGGCACAACTCCGCGTGTCCATTCAGACATGGAGCCTCAGCCTGGCCCCATCCCCTCTCCCTTCTGATTGGCTAACTGACTTTGATTGACAGCCCCTATAGCCAATGGCACCACTGCTGTATCTCAGCCAATCAGGAGGAGAGTCCCGGATGGCTAAGACACCTGGAGAGAGATGGGGCTCAGGTAAGTAATTAGGGAGTGCTGGGGAGGCTGCTACACACCGAATATTTTTTATCCTAATGCATAGAATGCATTAAGATAAAAAAACTTCTGCCTTTACAACTCCTTTAAGGTTTTTACCTTAATGCATTCTCTGTACTAAGGTAAAAAAACCTTCTGTACAGATGACCCCCCCCAACCCCTCCCCCAATACCTTAACCCGATCTAGATCCAGCACTGCGCCTGAGAGTAGCGGATGTCATTGCTCTCTTCTTCATCAATGGGCAGCTTGATAGCAGTGGGAGCCATTGGCTTCTGCTGCTGTCAATCAAATCCAGTGACGAGAGAGTGGAGCCTGTGCCTGTGTCCATAGACACAGGCAGCTTGGCTCAGAATGGAGTTTGCATGAGTGCCCTCATAAAAAGTAACTTCCTATGTAGCAACATAAGAAAAGGTGGAGCCGGAAGTGCCAGAAAGGGACCCCGGAATAGGAGGATTGGGGCTGCTCTGTGCAAAACCATTGCACAAAGCAGGTAATTATAACAAGTTTAATATTTAAAAAAAAATAAAAAAATAATGTTTACAATCACTTTAACACCGATTTAATAAAAACTCCTTTTCTGTTCATGAACAACTCGGTTCACACACAGAAGAGTTCACACGGTTCGTGAACTCCGCTTCGGTTCACAAACGCGATTTGCGGCATTTTCCCTGCTCTTCCCTGCTCTAGTGAGTTCACAGGTCACAGAGAGACAAAGAAAGTGTACAGTACTGTGAAGACACTTACAGTACAGTATTGAGAAGCTTTTTGGTGTTCGTTTTAGCACATACATACTGTACTGTACATCCAGTATGGCTCCAAAGAAAATGCAGAGCAAGCATGGTGGCAAGAAGAAAGTGTAGGGCAGTAATGCAGGTGACAAGAATGTGCAAAGCGCAAATGCAGGTGACAAGAATGTGCAAGATTAGTGTTCTCTCTCTTTATACTGTACTGTACTCTACTTTTTTCATAGCTTTGTGGTTCAAAAACAAAAAAAAATGTTCAGAACGGATTGACCTGATTTACATTGAACCCAATGGGAAAATTAGCCTTGGTTCGTGACCAATTTGGTTCGCAACCATAGTCAGTTCACTAATTAAGTTTGTGAACCGAGATACCACTGTACTGATAGACATTGCATACTGTGCACAGTAATCCAGCTGTGGACATAACCGGTTGCAATTAATTGAAAACCAGTAGAGGTAATGGGAACAATAGCTGGACTGGTAGGTACTATTGACCTTGGTATATACACAAGACCATATTTATCTATTAACGAGATTCAAAAGTTCCTTGGCTAGTGTTTTTAGTTCCTACACCACTTTCAGTCCAATACTATTGTAAGGCTCAAGACTAGAATATGCAGAGAACATCTTTAACCTTCCATTGAAAAGGAGTTACTAAGGTTTGGCATACTATTAGAGCAAAGATCAGCTCATGAATACACTAAAAAAAATCAGGCCTTCTGGCAAAAAACAGAATTACCAGACTGCCAGTAGAGGGCATCTAGAAAATTAGGTTAAACTCTAGTTTAAAACATAATATCAAGCATATTTAACCAACAAATGTGTTCTGTCTGGAGTGCATTATCCACTATGTTTCAACAGCCCTCCAGGTCAACATTTGGCTGTTTTGTTTTACGTGTGGAATTCATCTAGAAGAAGGCTTGAGCTTCAGCTGCTAGTGGCAGGGCTGATTCAGTTAAGAAGGACACAGTCAGTGTTGGTGAGCAGCATAAAACACTCACACATAACATAAATGCTGTAAATATATAGTGTCACCTTAAAATGGAACTAAACCCTCCTATCCTTTACAGCCAAAGAAGCTGCCTACGTTTGATCTGCAGTTAACATGGTGCTATACATGTGATCAGTTATGACACCAGTCATTTGATGGCTTGACGGTTCAGTTGAGGTACACAAACAACATACCTTGACTGTAAGTGTTTTGGAAAGTGTGAAAAAGAGTGGGAGAGGGTAAAATCTCAGTTTTTTTTAGCTGTGGCTGGGGTGATTTCTATCAATTTCTGTCCTGGTAACAATTGTGTAATAAGTGCAGAAAGTGAGGGAAATCTCCCACATACACCTTCTTGGTAACTGTCCCTATTGCAGATTTTCCTCACTTCCTATCTGATAAAGCTTTGCCGGGACAGGAAGTGAGGATTAATATCCCAAACAAAGCTTTATACAGAAATATAAATCTGTCAGAGATTCTATCCCTTTTCCTCTCTATCCAAAGGTATGTTACAAAGAAAAGCTCCAGGCAAAGACATAAAGCTTGATTGTTCACACATGTATTCCTTTAAAGGAAACATGTCATGAGTGAAATGCGTAGGTTGCCACTGCTAAACGCTTCCTGAAATACTTGTAGGCAGGTGTCTACTTTGGGTAATGCTTGACCAAATTCTACCTCAAATGTTGATTTTTCTACTGCCTTTTATGGGTGAAATGTGTATTGTACTATCCAGTGTTAATTTTGGCAGTAAATTTCAATTTAGTTTTAGTCTTAGTCTTAGGACTTAAATGCCATTTTAGTTTTAGTCCCATTTTAGTCATCTGCAATTGTTTTAGGTCTAGTCATATTTAGTCAACTAAATCTCCAGGAAATTTTAAAAATAAAATCATTTTAGCCAACTAAAACTCATTTTAGTCTTCTAAAATCGAATGTGTGTAGTTAAATTGTAATGCATTATTTAAGCATTTCTCAACAATTTCCAAACTCATTATATATTGCTGGAGTGAAACAATTAATAAGTTATTATTTATGGTATTGATATATGAACATGCACTACAGACCAGTGTTAATTTTGACATCAAATTTCAATTTAGTTTTAGTCTTAGTCTTTTGACTAAAATTGAATTTTAGTTTTAGTCCCATTTTAGTGTTTTGACTATCATGCCATTGTAGTTTTAGTTGTATTTTAGTCATCTCAATTGTTTTAGTCAACTAAAATGGTATTAAGTTAGTTGACTAAAATGTTTTAGTCGGTTTTAGTCGACAAAATTAACACTGGTGCTAACAGACTGCCCGGAATTCAGGAAGGGATTAATGTGCCAGCTGTCAGGTGTTCATGGCTCTGCCACCTTGTGGCGGGCTATCAATACAACAGGAGGCAACCTAGCTGGGTCCTTGGATGGGGATTTGCTTGAAGGACTGCTGCCACATGTAACTCTGCTCTAACTTTTGGAGGGCTCCCCCTCAGTGGATACCCAGTCTGGGTATCGAACTCAGATTCAGAGACTTTGCTCAATGGACTTCACATTATTTATAACATATGATACTGAAGTTAGGATGAACTAGAGCATGTATGGAGGAAATCTGGGAAAGACTGTTTTACATTAATTTGTAATTGCAACGTTTCCAAGTAAAACATTCTGCAGTTTCTGCTGTGCCTGGTCTGAAGTTCTTAGAAAGGGGTGAGTGCATGGCAGAACAAAGAACAGGGCTTGGAAAGGGCATGAAGAGAAGTCAGTATGAACACATTACAAAGGTCTAACCTGCAGTGGAAGGAGAAGTGGCTATAATGTTGTTGCTAGGGGCAGCTAGAGTAATGCTTAAGCAGCCAGCCAGCAGGAGTTATGGTGACATGGCATAGGTGACAAAGGGCCCTGGTAGAGAATGGGTTTGTGAGCTTGGCCCCCTCCCTAGCAATCAGTACCCCACATACAAGGCTGACATTGTGGCATGGGGTATCCCATGTACCTAGCTGCATGTGTCACCATAGAAATGTAGAGAATGAGATGCCTCGGGAATGAAGGTGCTTGGGAACATGTGAAGAAATTATCTCTTTGGTCAGGGAGAAGTCTCATAGTGTCACTGGGAATGAGGTGGCATGTCCAACTGTGCTGGTGGAGTGAGATGCTGGCTCCGCAGTACCTACTCAGAGTTGCTGCATCCATGGGTTAAAGCAGCTGAAGCGAAGTGTGAACTACTGAGACATGAATGTATACAAAGGGTTAATTGTGCAAAGTGGAACATGCTCGCTTCTGAGCTAGAGTGCCACCTTAACAATGATTTCATGTGACCATGGCCTCCACCTGTGACTAAAGGCATTTGCCAATGAGTCCCCAATTGGGTGCATTAAGCTCCATCCGCATGCTTGTTGCCTGGCTGTAAGTGCAGATCATTACTTTCAGAGCCATTTACATAACCAAGTATGTAGTAGACATGTGTAGTTAGTTTCGTTCTGAATTCAATTTCAGACAAATTTTTGTTTTTCGGAAATTCGGATGTATCAAATGAGTACCAAACTTAAATGAATCCGAAATAACGAAAAATAAAATTCAGACGAAATTCGAATTTGAATCATTTCAAATCATTTTTGAATACTTTTCGAATTCGAATAGTCCTCGAATTTGAATAGTTTTCCAATTTCCAAAGAGAACAAAATAAAATAGAAAACAAAGGAATAGAACAGAAAAAAAACAATAGACTAGAAAAGAATATAACAGAAAACAAAAGATTAGACTACAACAGAGTAAAGCAGCTCTGTACCATTCCGCCACATTATATTCTTTCATTTTCTGTTATATTCCCCTCTATTGTATTCTATGTTTTTCCATTCTATTCCTCCACTGCACCTCATTTTCCTTGGAAATTGGAAAACTATGCGAAATTTATTCGAAAAACTTTTCTAATCGATTTGAAAACTAATAAACAAAATTAATTACGAAAAACGAATTAAACCAATCTAACTAAACAAACTTATGTAACTAACGAGTCGAAACAAAATTAAACTAAATGATTTTTTTTGCTCTGCACATGTCTATGTAGAGCAAGAGCCCACACTTCCCTCTATATGGTCATCATGTTTTCAAGGTCATTGTCTCTGCAAGTACTAAGGGTAAAATGCCAGTCACCTGACATTTTGGGAAGGATGTCATTAACAGAAATCTATGCAATTTCCTCATGACAGACTTACTTTAAAAGTGTTATTATAGCCCTTTTTAATTCAGCACAAGTTGAAATCAGGCTTATAGTGAAAGTTTCTTCTCTATAGGTGCACTGGAGGGGAAGGTGCTTAGGATGATGTAAAGGAAAGGGAGTGCAGGATGGGAATCCATGGTGTGTTGATGGTGACTAACAGTCCAAAAGCTGGTGGGGCAAGACACAGAACTGCAGGCTATGAAAGCTTTCTCACCCATCCTATTCTATGCAGCCATAAAGCACATCAGAGATTCGTGAATTACAGGAACATGTTTATAAACTGTATATAAGAGACTATAAATAGGAAGTTGTCCCTGAAGATCTTGTTCAAGTCAAGTGAGCATCCCATAATTTCCAATCCCTATCTAAGTTGTTAACTCCCTAATAAACAACAAAAACAAAGCTCTTGACTGTTTTCTGACTCTGAGCACCTATGAAGATTCGGTGTGCCTGGCTGTGCACAGTGGCGTATCTAAGGTATGGCACATATGGCAAGTGCCATGTGCACCATGGGGGGGGACAAAAAGCCCTCCCTGAGTGCCACACATTGGGTGGGGGTGTTCAGTGAGTCAATGGCATCGCTACTATGGTGGCCGTGGCGTGGCTGCTGCTTACACACTGTAAACCTGGCCCTACAGTGCACGTGGGCGTGGACAAGAAAATTGTCTCTGTACCTCTGTGCTCCCCCTTCTCCACAGCCACCTCTGTACCCCCCTCCTCCACAGTAGGGGTGCAGAGCTGGGGGGGGTCTGTGTATCATGGAGGGGTGCAGAGCTGGGGGGTCTGTGTAACATGGAGGGGTGCAGAGCTGGGGGGCTGTGTAACATGGAGGGGATGCAGAGCTGTGGGGGTCTGTGTAACTTGCAGGAGTCCAGAGCTGTGGGGGGTTGTGTAATGTAAAGGGTTCCAAAGGTGCCATCGGTTTGTGTATTGTAAAGGGGTCCAGCAGTGCCAGTGGTTTGTGTAATGTAAAGGGGTCCAGCGGTGCCAGCGGTTTGTGTAATGTAAAGGGGTCCAGAGGTGACAGGGGTTTGCGAAATATAAAGGGTGCCAGGGGTTTGTGTAATGTAAAGGGGTCCAGAGGTGCCAGGGGTTTGTGTGTGTGTGTTAAGGTTATCTGAAAGATGGGTTTCAAATGTTTTGACAGGGGCGCAGTTTCAGTGCTTGCCATATGTGCTATTTTTGCTAGATACGCCTCTGGCTTTGCAGGAGTGGGGGGGATCCCTTTAATCTGCAGCGCCTACATAGGGTGTGCTACATGTAAATCCCTATATGGCATGAAAGTCAAAGAGCTGGACCACCCCTCTACACCTCATTGTAACCCATAAACCTTGTTGATTGTATCACTGGCCAGCACAGTGGTTTAGGAGTTAGCACTTTTGCCTTGCAGCACTGGGTCCTGGGTATAAATCCTAGTCTGGACACTATCTGCATGGTGTTTGCATGCTCTCTCTGTGTTTGCATAGGTTTCCTCAAATCCCAAAGATATGCTGGTAGAACGATTTTTATGTGTGTATGTATGTTTAATAAGGACCTTAGACTGTGAGCTCCTTGAGGGCATGGACTAATGTAAATGTACAGTATGAAAAGTGCTGTGAAAAATTGCTGGTGCTACATATAATAGGGTACCACAGTTTTTTGAGGCTTCTGGGAAGATCTAAAAATAAACGGAAACGTACTTTTGGCAACTAGAGGTACCTGCTATACTTGGGGGAGTCACTGGACAGTTAAGTATCTTTACCCTGGTCACATGCCAAATAGAACAGCAACACTCAAAACTGTGTCTGCTGTGTATCTGTGAATTGCATGTTTGCCATGCTGATGGTATTCTGTGTATGCTATATTTATTGAGAAAATTAAGCACAATTTGTAGTGTCCTCATCATTTAGTAGGTAAATAAGCTATCCTCTGTACAAATAGACAGCACATTTTTAATAAGGTCAGTAAATTAAAAACACGCAGGGTGAACTTTAATAACTGAAAAGTCAAAAACAATTAGTTAAATATGCAAATGCAGGAAATTGTCTGACAGAATGGCAAATGTCGCATAAACAAACGTGTGTGGTCTGGAAAATGACAGGGCTTGTTGCTTTGGTATTTGTTTCTTATATTATACTGTCTATCCCAGAGAATCTGGTATATCACAAATACTGGAATGTTAAAATATATTTCCATATTCTTATACCAGTCTCCTATTCTTTGCATATACATGTATTACAGGTTCTTAGTTACCTGGAGATGGGCAAAAACATGCAAGAGATTTATTTAACTTAATGGCAAATTCAACCACAAATTGTAAACCTATGGTCACAATGCCCTTGCCTTGTGCAGAAGAACTTTATATAAAGTAAAGGGCAATGCTATGAGATAACTGTGTGATAGAGTTAGGCATGTGATTGGCACCCGTGTTCTAGGAAACTGCACTGAAGATAAAGGGAGATTTTGCACCACGTAGTGCCTACATGTCAACTTACCCTAGTTATGCAGTGGTTGGGGGTGCCCTAAATTGACTCTAGAACCTAATCCCCCCCTCTTGTTGTCTATGCCAAACTTACTGGCCAAAACCGTGATGTCACAGGTGAGTAAAGTGTGTGCATGCAGAAGAGGGGTATAAGGGCTAGGATAATGACCGGTAAGACTGGTGAAAATGTTCCCTTGCATTGAATACTGATCAACAATGGATGTTAAGATTGATCTAAGCCTGGGGTAGGCAACCTTAAAGAGGTGAAGATCTACCTGAACAACATGGGAAAAGTCAAAGATCACAAGGCACACATGATTTAAACCTCTTATACACAAAGTATCACCTCCTCACACATGATTTAAACCTCTAATTGCCGTACTACCGTGTCGCAACCGCATGCATTGCACGGCAATCATGAGTTTAAATCAGGTGGTGAAGAGGCTACATATCACCTCCTCACCACCTGTCAAAACACATTTGGATCGCTTTTCAGAGGAGCAACAGTGCCTGCTGCACTTATGAATGAGCCCTTAGTTGCATTTTGGCCACAGCACTCTTAGGGCTTGTTTACATATAAAGTTCGGGGGTGGTAAAACCCTGAGGTTGAGTTGCGGTTTTACTATCCCCAATCCCTACCCCATTTAGCTGCAGAGGAAGCATGCAAAGGTGCACACATGCTGCAGCAGGCCCCCTGTTGCTTTTGTTGGATGCTACCGGCTGCCAATCACGACCTATTCAAGTAAATGGGGCCACTCTGGAAATGCCTTGCAACTGCATGCTTCTGCGGGCCCCAAGGGGTTAAATAGGTGGTGAGAATGCAACACAAGGCTACCTGCTTTAACTCCTTGTTTGCTGTACTGCACAAGGTTACAGGGCACTTGCAGAGCGGCCTCATTCAATTGAATGGGTCATGCTTGGCAGGTGCTACACCCACCAATCATGACAGGGTATATAACTCCTGCTGCAATATGTGTACACCCCTGGCCACTGCAGCTAAAGGGAGTGTGGTTAGGGTGGGGGGAGGGGGTAAAAACACATCTTAACAATAGGATTTTACCACCCCCCAGACTCCAAATGTAAATGAACACTTATTGTTCTGAGCCCCCCTATAAGGTTGCTTTCACACTGATGTGTTGCGGTTTACCTGCACTGCATGCAGCGCAGTGCATCTGCAACTTTCTTGGGCTAGCTGGGCTTTGCCATAGACTTCTATTATATCCTGCAGGTGTGGTGCACTTTCTGAAAGCGCATCAAACCTCTTGCAGTCAGGAGTACCCAGGCGGTCCCCAGGTTACAAACAAGATCGGGTCTGTAGGTTTGTTCATAAGTTGAATTTGTTTGTAAGTCAGAACAAGTACATTACATAAGTGTAGCTTCAGCCAAAAAAACTATTTTTAAGCTTTTTGGATCACATAGGGAAGGGTTAACACCCCTGTAATGTTTGTTTTGCTGTTTATTTTTCTGTTCAGATTTCACCTCACTTCCTGTCCCAATGATAATTGGATTTTGAAAATTTTGGGTTGTTGTGGAAACAAACCTTGGTGATAAAGCATCAATGGAGACTCCTTTTTCCCTTAATAACTGTTACAGGAGTGAATTTCCCTTCCTATGGGTTCACTTCCCGTTGTCTCTCTCCGTTTGTAAGTAGGAGTCGTTTGTAAGTCGGATGTTTGTAACTAGGGGACCGCCTGTATTGGGGTGCTTTCAGAAAGTGTGCCAAACCCGCTGGATATAATAGAAGTCTATGGCCAAGTCCAGCAAACCCGCAGGAAAGCTGCTGGTACACTGCACCCTCAGTGTGGGTAAACTGCAGCACATCAGTGTGAAAGCAGTCCTATACTATTATGCCCAGTGTATTGCTTCACACTGACCTGAACATCCCTTTTTTCCTGCTGCTAACGGGGATAAGAGATGGAATGCAGGTGGTATCACTCCATATGGGACAGGAGCCAGCACTTCAGAGAAGGCATCTTGCTCCCTACTACAGCTCCAACTTTACAAATAATCCCTCTGTGTTGCACTCTGTTTGATGCTCTGGAATGGCGGGTCAGCAAGCCCTGACCATGATCTATCAGTCACCTGTCCGCAATCTACTGATAGATCGCAATTTACAGGTTTCTGGCCCACAACCTAAGCTATCTAGAGTAAATTAATTAATTAATAAAATACCTCTATAGTATTAGCTTCTAGCTGTAGTTTGCAGAAAACATGGTCTTCTGAATATGTTTCCCACCCAGCAGTTCCACTTCCAGCAGTCAAGCCCTGGTTCTGTCGGGGCTTGTATTGACATATGGAACTAATTGCTCAAGCATGGATAGAGCAGGCCATTTTGGATACATTGGCACAATCTGGAACATGATTTACATACAATCCTCTGTGATAGCCAAATCTGACATGGTATACAGTAAATATATATATATATATATATATTCAGAAGAAAAGGGGCTTAAAGGTATCAGTGTAGATAAATTATAAATAGCCTGTATACCTTATGGGTTATGATTAACCACTTGCCGACCCGCCACCGTCATTATACCACGGCAGGTCGGCTCTGCTGCGCAAACCGACATACTTGTACGTACCCGTACGTTGGTCCGTGCATGTGGGATTGCGGGGGCACGCGCCATGCACCAAGAGAGCTCGCCCACGGGTCCCGGGGACGCGATGTCCGCCAGCGACCCACGATCGCTCTGTACAGAAGCAGAATAGGGATCTTCCAATGTAAACAAGGCGGTTCCTCTTTCTCACAGGGGGGCATGTCTGAGAACAATAAATATTTATGCCTATAGCAATTTTTTTTTTACCAAAAATATGTAGAAAAAAACATATTGGCCTAAACTGATGAATCATTTTTTTTTTTTTTGGATATGTATTATAGCACAAAGTAAAAAAATTTTTTTTTTTCAAAATTGTCTGCCTTTTTTTGTTTATAAAGCAAAAATAAAAACAGCAGAGGTGATCGAATACCACCAAAAGAAAGCTCTATTTGTGGGAAAAAAAGGACGTCAATTTTGTTTGGGTTAAAGTGACGCAGTGCCCTATCGCAAAAAACGGCCTGGTTAGGATGGGGGAAAATCCCTTAGATTGTAAGTTCCTTGAGGGTAGGGACTGTGAATGCACAATGTATATGTAAAGCGCTGCGTAAATTGACTGCGCTATATAAGTACTTAAATTAAATTTAAAAATAAAATAGAACCTTGCTGCTATAGTCCTGTTGTATTGTGGTCCATTGATGTAATGCATGGATTTTTATGATTAAAGCATTTATATTTCTGAAGATTTGAGTGCAGTCACCTCTTTTGCACATACTGTACTTTGACAGTTTTTCAGTTCATGGACTGGACCAGCACCAGATCTTCTGTACAGTTATTGCATCACCTGGAGGGGTGTTGCAGCCTTTCTTAGCCTGTATACCTTAACTTAACTTAATTTAAAGTAACAGTAGGTGACAAAAAGCAAACACTTAATTGTGTCTATTTGGTTCAATGCACTTTTTTAGTACTGGGCATCATGGAGAGGGCAGGTATATATTGGACCTTGCATAATTTAAATGAATTGTAGGTGTAACAGGAAAGCAAACATTTACGCAGTCCATAAATGTGCACCAAAGCAGTCACTGGAAATGACTGGAAAAATAAAATGTAGGTGTAAATTTTTTCAACAACAATCTTTTTTATAAATGTACTATGGTCATGTACTCTCTTGGTCTCCTTGATTCAGCTGACCTGTGGATTTTTTTTTTTTCAGTTTGCTAAACCTATCCTAAATTTTTTAATTGCTCTTGTTTTAATAGGTTCTGCTCTAGTTATTTTTTTAATTTTACATTGCTTTCCAACCATATATAATTTGAGCACAGCTGTACTTTATAGTTACTGGGGAAGAACAAGATGAACCATGTTTGTTCTTACCTTTATGTGATTAAACAAGCCACTGCCTTCAGCAACTTTTGACTGGAGACAATTTTAACTGCATATTTTCCATTGTAACTTGTTTCAGTGTCCATCATCGTTGAATGGACATATCTCAGATTTCTAAGCTGAGAATATAACTTGTTCTGGCCAGTTACACATACTTGAGTTGGTTTCCTATCTAACACTCTAGAAGACACAGTAATAACCAATAAGTTAGTTATGAAAAGTGAGCATCAAACTGGCTATTTTGCCTAATTACCTTATGGCCTAATCTCTAGGTTGCTCCTCTGGTTATTATTATTAATTCGGTATCGAGAGGACAGGATTGTAGATGGTGTTATATGATTACTGAATTTGCAATCCATCCCTCTTTTTTGCAAAGTAGAATTTTTGAATGTCTCCAGTTTGGCTGTATGTCTATACATCAGATATAAGAAGGGTCTTCCAAAACCTAATCATTTGGAGATTAAAGCTACAATATACAGTATAACGTGTAATTTGTTGGTGTTTTATAACTGCAGTGTGATAATTGAAAGCTTGACAATGGTGTAGATATGAAATTCTCTTTGTAGGAAAAGGTAAAGGTGATCAAAATAAAACTGATATTGAGAATGATGTACACCACCAATGGCATGTGTACCTCAATGGCAGGGGAGGTCTGGGCCAGGGGGCAGGGTGGCAATTGCCCCCCAGGCCACCCCAACTTACATTCGAAATGGCTGGCGGGCCGTTGCCCGCTGACAATATTTTTTTTTGTGGAGGAAGTAGGGCCCAGGGGCAAGGCCACCAACTAACTGCAAGCAGAGGGGGTCGCCCAGGGCCGACCCTACCATGGATAATGTCTATTATAGGAGCCGGTCCAGGAGGCAGGACTTCATATGACAGCGTCTGCGCCAGGTAAACAGGAGATCCCCACTCTTTGTAATCCGGCGGCTTTCCTCTTTCTGCATTGCAGGCTGCATCGGATGGGCACTGGTGAGGCTGCATTGGTGGGCACTGATGAGACTGCATTGATGGGCACTGATGAGGCTGCACCTCCTTTGTTGCTATTAACATTAAATTATGTTACCACATTGTATCATATTTGTCTTGCTTCATAACATCAATATCTATTATAAAACCAGGTGGGCATGGATGGTGAGCGGATTCGGTGGTTCAATGGGCTTCTTTACTGGACTTGCCCCCCAGGCCTAAGGCTGCCAACCCTCCCCTGCTCAATGGGTATATTTAGCATCTTCTCAGAGTACATTTATCAAACAGGATTTTAGCAAATAATAATTTTAATATAAAACTTGATATAGGTAATTACTGAATATAACCCAAAAGGTATTGTTTGAAAGAAATTAACAAACGATTGGGGTACTAATAACTGCTGTTATTAGATGATTCCACGTTAAGGGCTACCTCAGAACTAGGTGAGCCACCACAGAAGTTTCCAGTGGCGCATACTTTAATAAAGTTTAGATCATAACCTAATAGAACAATCAGTGATTAGTAGTATTTGGTTTAATTAACAGTAGAGTGGGTAGCTTAATTAGCATATGCTAAATCAAATTTGTTAATAAAAAGAAAACTATTGTTTTTGGTGTAGGGGCAGTTTCCAAATGAAATTCTGAGGTCAGTAATCAAACAAATTCTATGATTAATAAATAATTAATAAAAAAAAAAGTATTTGCTGCAATATACATTTATCTCCCTATTTACTCTCATTTTATAACTCCTGTCGATTGCTCGAACTATTGATAGTAGGGGGAGTAAGAGAAGAAAATTGTCCTATTGCAAGTTATGCTTTATGTGTTTCTTAGTAGTGCTGTTTTTGATTCTTTGCAGTTCTGCATGTGTAGGTCCAGGATACTGTTTAACTCTTTCTCCACCACAACCCTTCCTGCCGGAGGCAGCCTGAGCCTTCAAAGCCAGATTGGTTAATTGAATACCTCTGTGGAATTCAAATGCTTTTTCAGACGTTCGAGTCTTGGCTTGTAAGTGGATGCATAGAGAAGACACTTGTAATGTCTTGTTTATTTATAAAAAAAAAAATTAAAAATAAAATAAAATAAAAGATCACAGCCAGTAACGTATTTATAACAGGCACACAGATCTGGGAATCCCTTCTCATCATTGGATTCCAGCTGCAGAAGCCGCTAAAAAAACAGATGCATTATGCTTAACAGATGTGCGCTAGCATGTCTCACTCTACTGAGGGAAGAGATAATTGTTTGACTACTGCTAAGCAGAAACTTAACAAGATATCCATAAAATACAAATGTGTTTAAAAGTGGCAAAACTGATGTTATCAGCAGGGACAGATTTTAATGACATTTCTCTCATGCAGTCCCCAAGCGGAACACTGAAAATCTAATAGATTCTTCCATCCATGGATAGAGGAATCTTCCCTGCCAGCTATTTTAACAGTTGTCAGAATACCTGAACAGTGACTATACCTAATTGGATGTAGTCACCATTCGGGCAAGAAATATCCAGTTGGTTCTTTATACAAAATCCAATTAAAAAATGAAATTCCGTCAAGCTGGGTGGTGTTGACAGGGCCACCAATGGCTTGGATTTAGCTTAATTGGACAAAATTTGAGCCATCTATGGCAGCCTGTAGGCATATTTGCACTGTCTTTTTAATTTCAGTCAGCCGTAATATTCCTATCTTAGCCTCTGTACTGTAGACTTGCTATTTTTTCAGTTCATTCAACTTTTAAAGTGCAGTAAGTATAGTACTTTCTTTCTTTCTCAGTGAGAAACCCAAAATAAGTATAAAAAGTCTCCCACTCAGTGACTCAGAAGGTACTGAAGGCAGAAGGTTTGTATATTCGCCAGACAGCAGGCATTTTCAGAAGGTGGTTAACAATGGCAAAATAATATGCATTGGATGTGCACAATTCAACCTCACCAAACCTTTAGACTAGGGGGTCTCCAAACTTTCTAAACAAAGGGCCACTTTACTGTCTATCAGACTTTATGGGGGGCTGGACTGTGGCCATTGGGAGTAGAAAAAGTCCCAGCATCAGAGTAAACAATGCCCCATCTTCAGTGTCAGTAAGAGGAATTGTACCCCATCACTTATGTCATTGGGAGGAATTATGCCCCATCATTGGTGTCTCTGGTAGGAATGGTGAGCCGTCATTGAGCCCCATTGTTGATATCATTGGGAGAAATAGTGTCCCATCTTTGGTGTCATTGGGAGGAATTGTGCCCCATCTTTGGTGTCATTGGGAGGAATTGTGCCCCATCTTTGGTGTGATTGGGAGGAATTGTGCCCCATTGTTGGTGTGATTGGGAGGAATTGTGCCCCATCTTAGTGTCATTGGGTCTCGTTGGTGTCATTGTGAGGAACTGTGCCCCTTTGTTGGTGTGGTGTCAGTGAATGAAATAGTGCCCCAAAGGCCGGATAAAATTAAGCACAGGGCCGCATCCAGCTCCCGAACCACAGTTTTGGTGAGAAAATGATGAAGTGTTTTTTCATATTTCAGAAGAAAATATTGAAACTCATTTTTATGTGCCTTTCAAAACCCTCCAAGGAAAACCGCATATTTCATATTTTCGTTCTTCTGGTAACTTTTTTAACAGCTACATTCTTTTGAAGTATTTCTGTATTTTATATAATGAAACTGCACTGTGACAAAAAAGTAACATGGAATGTAACAAGCTATTAAAAGACTATTTTAGGGGGAGGTAACATGAAGCTTTCATCATGGAATGAGCAAATGAAGATTGTCTGTGTTTAATCATTCTATTGCAAAACTGTGAGGAGGATTTAGGCTATTGCAGAGCTGTTAGTGTCTCTAGATATCACACAGATGCATGTCTAATGGAGAAAGATGTTCCCAATAGCAACCAGTCAGGTTTTTCTGATCATGCCTAGCCTATACATAAAAAATTAAAGATAGAATTAAGATTTTTTTTTTTATTAGATTCTCAGTAAGTTTTTCCTCCTTCTATGTAAACCCCTCGCCCATTTTGCTTCCATTGGTCAGGGGGCTAAAGTCTCTTAATGCACGTGTTAGTTCACCATAGCATGCATACACTGGCATGTGTTTCTTAAGTTGTGCCACACTGCAGTGCATTTTTCATGATCCATTTGTTTTCTTTTTTTTCTACTGCTTTTACTGTGCAATGCATTTTTTGTGATGCATTAAAGCCCTTTGGAAAAGGCTGCACTATGCTGTTTATTGTACTGTGCATAAATGCTACATGTCCAATTTTTGGTGCATTTATGTGAACTGAAGCTCACAGCCATTGGCTGCCAGCGCTGATTGGATGCCGATCGGATTCTGGTTTTCTAGCATGCCCATTTGACCAGCTTCTGTTGGACCGGCTGATGTACACACGGCTGATGGCCGAATGTTGGCTGGTTTCCGTTGAACCAGCCGATACCAGCCGATATTCAGCTTGTGTGTACTGAGCTTTAGTGTGATACTCCACGATCAGATTATGGAGTCCAGAAGACATCCCAAAGTGTAAATGTTCACCCCCCCCCCTCCAATTAATATCTAATAATTTGTAAGCTGAAAAATCCATTGTTGGACTTGACCTTTGACACACTCTTACAAATGCAGTTTCTCAAACATAGTTTTTATATATTTTCTTCTCTCTTTAAAGTGTTACTAAACCCACAACAGGAAAATCAGACTGTATTTGCAGTAAAGCATGCTTTTTATACTCATTGTGGAACCTAAGGGGTTAATACTCTGAATTGTGTAAAATGCCTGTTTGATCCTGTCATCTATGATCCTCCCCTTCTTCCACAGCCCCCATACATCTCCTAATAAAACAGAGCCTTGGGGGTGCTCTGCATACTCTTAGTTTGGTGTGTATTGCTAGAGAGTTTTATTTTACTTGGGAGAGTGCATTAGATCAACCCAGGGCCAATCAGCGCTGTCCAAACAGAGGGTTAGGGGTCATGCAGCCTCATAGGACAATCAGGGGAGAATGAAAACTCCTCCTAAAAACTTTAACCAGTGCTCGACTGGACACTGATAGAAGTCACAAGACAGCTTTATACTGCTAATGAGAAAATGTATTTAGCAGTTTATAAAACTATTGCATTTCCATGTTCTGTGTACTGTGAATATCAGATATAGTGAATGTAGGGGCCCCGGTTTAGTAACACTTTAACATTTAGAACTGTCAGAACACAATATACAACAGGAATATAAATGATCTTACCTGGGTATAATTGGTTCATTGGTACACTAAGCTGGGCATTTTTATGAACTTTGTATGCTGTGTCTGATCCCTTGGATGCCTTTCTGTTTGTGCAAAATCCTGCTGTTTTTGACACACCTTCTGGTGTATTTTGAAAATCTAATGCTCTGAGTACATCGACTGGTCCAGCTGTAAAGATGAAAAACAAAGAATAAGGTTAGGAGACCTCACAATAATTAATGGGGTAAAATTACAAGTTACACCAAAGTTACACCAATGTTGCAAGATTAATATTCTACTTTCAGCAA
The DNA here is from genome assembly GCA_018402905.1 of Glandirana rugosa. Lineage (NCBI taxonomy): Eukaryota > Metazoa > Chordata > Amphibia > Anura > Ranidae > Glandirana > Glandirana rugosa. The sequence continues at coordinate 670,946 of BLSH010520290.1, read as the reverse complement.
GTAATATTCCTTCTGGAATCGTTTAACAGACTACATTTTCAATTACTTTGTTATTATTATTATACAGGATGTATATAGTGACAGCAGTTTACACGGTGCTTTACAACATAAGGCAGACAGTACAATTACAATACAGTTTAATACACTAGGAATCAGAGGGCCCTGCTCCTTAGAGCTTACAATCTAAGAGGGAGGGTACTTTACAAATTGCTTTAAAAAGAAGACATACTGACAACAAGGCAAAGAGTAATATTGGAAATGTGGTGACCCCTATGAAAGATGTAGTAAACCATATCATTCTCAGTAAAAGTTGGTTGTATTCCGTAGGTTACCACACTATGCATGACATCAATGTTCTTTTATTGTGTTTGTATGTCCGATAGTTTACTTCCTGAATTTGGTAATGTTTTTTGTTTTTTTTAACTCTGATGCTGAAGGCATTTAGCAAATCTGTATCAACCCATGCTTTCACATTTAACCTAACCACTTCATGTGACTGTGCCAATAAATTCTGTTCCTAGTTTTGAGGGTACTAGTATTAGAAGGGTTGATTTAACCTCCCTGGCGGTATGATTATTTCAGAGTTTTGGTGCTGAAAGCGGTACATTATTTTGCATGAAAATTTGGCGTTTTATATTGTAGGCCTGTAATTCTTAGGAATAACTCCCTTAAATCTGTCCAAACAAGAGTCTAGTAGACATCCCGGGTATGATATAGTTTGAAACATGAAATCATAAATTATAATATAATAAATAACTAAAAATAATTACATAATAGTAATAAAATATATTCAATAATGTAATCAAACCAAAAACACTGAAATTTGCTCAGTTGCAGAAATGTCGCTGTCGGCACTTTCAGTGTCTGATGATAAATTTCCCCAAAAATCAGTATCACTCAATTCTGCAAATGATTTTTATTTACTGTCGGTGTTTTCTAGCTGATCAAAAACCACTTTTGACGTAAAGGGACACTTTTTGGTTGCCATGGACATTCTCAAGTTTCCAGGCAGAAAGAATGACATATACAATATAAAAGTGCATGCAGGGCACTGGGCAAACCACTAGGGACAAAAGGGATGTGAAATGATTTCATACAGTAATTCCACCCTGAGCCACACTCGGGAATACCGCCAGGGAGGTTAATAAAGGCAAACAGATTGTTTGCAAGTTGAGGTTGAATTTTCCCCAAAGCTTAGTGAATCAGGTGTAGCTCTGTTGACTTTCATCATCCAACCATGTGTAAGAAAATGTGGTTTTATTTTTTTTGTTTTTTTTTCTTGCACATGATTGGGTTATTTTTGCAAAATTTCATTTCACCACATTCCCTAAACTCTAGGGAGAATTCTCTAAAGTGCAAATGCACTTGCAAAGTGAATGCTCTATTTTCCTATAGTAAATTTATGGTTCTGATCATACTGTGTCCAAATAGTTAGCAATATTAATAGTTTACATTTTTTTGGCAGAAGTTTAGACAACAGGTCATTTCACTCATCATATGCTCTCAGCATGTAAATACACATATTTTGTGAAACAAATAAAATATAACAATAGGCAAAGTTCAACGGATCCCCATATTGTCTTTGGAAGATCTTATAGTTAAACTTTATTTTGATGGTAATACATTTTATTTATGTACATCTGTCCTCAATATCAGCCTCTGTCACAATCTGTTGGTCCAGTTTAGGTAGAAACCAATTAATCTTGCATGTTTGGATTGTGGGAAAGTTCCTGCATGGTAGAACCATGGTTTAAAAAAAATCAGATCTGTCCTAAGTTTTGAAGCAAAACTAGCATATATACAAAATATATTTAATTTAATTTAAAGATGAAATTTTAAAGCAACCATTAAAGCCAAACCACAACATCCCATTAACAAATATGTGCTTCAGCGCTTAAAGTGTCACCTCCTCCTCCCTCCCTCTTCTACCATATTTTTTTTTGTAAGTAGGTACCTACTTTTAGGAGGTAAGCACCTCTAAGCACTTCCGGCTCTTTCAAGCTTAACCGTTTCCAGACCATCCCACATATTACAGCAGGGCAGCCCGGCTGCGTAAAGTCACATACCTGTACGTGATTTTGTGCACGTGGTGCAGGGGGGGGGCGCACGTGCCACTCCCACTGTGATTGGATACAGCGGGAGCCAATCAGCGACCGCGATGGCTTCTGATTGGTTGGTTTCTGCTAAGCTGAAACACAATCCCTCTTTTCCTACAGTGTATCAGTCCCCCCCCCCCCTCATATATTTAGAAAGCACCTCCTAGGCACACACTGAACCCCTTGATTGCCCCTGGTGTTAACCCCTTCCCTGCCAGTGTCATTTATACAGTGATCAGTGCATTTTTTTAGCACTAATCACTGTATTGGTGTCATTGCCCCCAAAATGTGTCACTTAGGGGTTGATTTACTAAAGATTGAAAGTGCAAAAGTTGGTGCAGCTCCACACAGAAACCAATCTGCATCAAGGTTTTATTGTCAAAGCTTGATTGACCAAGCTGAGGTTAGAAGCTGATTGGCTAGCATGCACAGCTGCACCGTTTTTTGCACTCTCCAGCATTAGTAAATCAACCCCTTAGTGTCAGATTTGCCCGCCGTAATGTCGCAGTCCTGCTAAAAATCTCTGATCTCCGCCATTACTAGTAAAAACAAGAAAAAAAGTCCCAAATATATCCCATAGTTTTTGAACGCTATAACTTTTGCGAAAACCAATCAATATACGCTTATTGGAATTTTTTTTACCAAAAATATGTAGTAGAATACATATTGGCCTAAATTAGTGAAGTCATTTGATTACATTTTTTTATTGGGAATGTTTTATAGCAGAAAGTAAAAAATATTGTTTTTATTCAAAATTTGCAGTCTTTTTTTGTTTATAGTGCAAAAAAAATAAAAAACGCAGAGGTAATCAAATACCACCAAAAGAAAGCTCTTTTGTGGGAAAAAAAGGGACAACAATTTTATTTGAGTACAGCATTGCACGACCGCACAATTGTCAGGTTAACCTCCTTAGCGGTATTCCCGAGTGTGGCTCGGGGTGGATTTTCAGTACCAAGAGCGGTAACCCCGAGCCACACTCGGACTTGCATCGCTGGATCCAGGCAGAGCTACTGACCTTGTCCCCTGGATCCAGCAATGTCCCCTGCCGTGTCTGCGGGCTGTGTCCGCCGCTCCGATGCCTCTGTGTGCCGGGCTCCGTTCCCTGCGAGCGTCGCACAGGGATGGAGACCGGCGGGAAATTCAAAAAGTGAAACACACAGCATACATACAGTACACTGTAATCTTATAGATTACATTACTGTATGAAATCATTTCACATCCCCTTTGTCCCTAGTGGTTTGCCCAGTGACCTGCATGCACGTTTAAATAATAAATGTCATTCTTTCTGCCTGGAAACATGAGAATGTCCATGGCAATCAAAAAGTGTCCCTTTACGTCAAAAGTTTTGATCAGCTGGAAAACACCGATAGTAAATAAGAATCATTTGTAGAATTGATACTGATTTTTGAGGAAATTTATCATCAGAAACTGAAAGTGACGACAGCGACAATTCTGCAACTGAGCAAATTTCTGCGTTTTTGGTTTGATTACATTATTGAATAAATTTTATTACTATTATATTATTATTTTATTATATTATAATTTATGATTTCATTTTTCAAACTTTTTCATACCCGGGATGTCTACTAGACTCTTGTTTGGACAGATTTAAGTGAGTTATTCCTAAGAATTACAGGCCTACAATATAAAACGCCAAATTTTCATGCAAAATAATTGTACCGCTTTCAGCAATAAATTCCAGACTCAGTCATACCGCCAGGGAGGTTAAATCAATGCAGTGCCATATCGCAAAAAATGACCTGGTCAGGAAGTGGGTATAGCCTTCTGGAGCTGAAGGGGCTAAAGTGGTTGTCTGCATTTAGGTAAAATACCTTCAATGTTCAGCATTCCCCCCCCCCCCTTGCCTCCCAAATACTAACCTGAACCCAATCTCTAACCAGAATCGTTGTTCTCTCTCCCTCTCCTCACTGTACATGGAGGCAACAGCAGAGCCGCACTGTGTTTGTCAATAGAAGCACACAGTCTGGCTCGGAATCGCCACCATAGGAAACAGCTTCCTATGGTGGCACACAGAGATGCAGAGGAAACAAGAGCACCAACGGGGGACCCAATAAGAGGAGGATCAGGGCTGCTTTGTGCAAAACCATTGGACAGAGCAGGTAAGTATGACATGTATAGTATGTATTACAGCACTGTGCAATATAAAAGAAATTGGCTCACAGTGCATAAAATTCAACTCTAGGGGCTAGTATTGGCCCTCTGAGGAAGCAGCTATAGGAAGCGGCTTTTTATGGTGGCACGTGAAAAAAAGGAGAAGCCCAGAGCGCTGGCAGGAGACCCCAGAAGATAAGGATCAGGGCTGCTCTGTGCAAAACCACAGGTAAGTATGACATGTTTGTTATTAAAAAAAATACATTTACAATCCCTTTTTTTTCTAAATGTATGATAAAACTAAAGGATGTTTTGCCTTAAGTTCCAGTTTAAATTCTTTTTCAGTCATTCTTTACTTTTTCCTATTCAAAGACTGCATCATAATGAGGGAAAATACTGAATACATATCTCTTATTGACTGACTGACAAAATAGTATAGCATCCCTGAAGTTAAGTGAACTTAATGTAGTCTTAGAGTATAGGTCATTCCAAGGGTACAAATGGCAGCCATATGTGAAAATATAAACCCCTTCTAGAATTTCAATCCTTTCCTAGAAGTAATATGATAGAAGTCAATCTGTTATATAATCTAAGTGCTGATAACATTGACAATAAGGAGTCATTATTTTCCCAGTCAGGATAAAAGAAGGATGGGTTTGAAATATGGCATAGATGTCAGATGCACTATTGATGAATTATTTGTACTTGAATCTCTTTTTCTTAAGCTTACATACATTCCCAGTGGATGTAATGTTGTTAAACATTCAACCCTGTGCATAAATATATAAGACTGATTATCAAGAAAAAAAAGTTTCAATGCATTATATCAACATTTGTCACTAGCAAAATCCAAACCTAAATAACTGTATGAATGTATTGCTCTTTGCTAGCCTCTGCTCAAGTTTTTACATTTGAATTGGCTTAGGGGGATCATAGACATAATATGGGGATTGGAGCTCCAAATGACAGATGGCTATAAAAAGAGTAGTTGGTACCAGGAAATGGTAGTAATAGTAAAATTAAGATATAGTTTGAACTTTTTTTTTCAAACAATAGTTTTACCTAAAAAGCTGTAAACAAAGTTTATCAGTGCTAGATTTTGCATTTAAATATCTAAGCCATAATTATTGATACTGTTTCTTACAACTGAACTATTATTTCTATCATTTATAGTAAACATTTTTACCCTTTAGTTGCTCTCTTTTTGATTTTTATAACTTAAAGCGGTAGTAAACCCCCCACTACTGTTTTTACCTGCAGGTAAGCCTATAATAAGGCTTACCTGTAGGCAAAATGAATATCTCCTAAACCTACATGGTTTAGGAGATATTTGCCCTGCATGCAGCCGCTGACATTAGTGGCGCATGTGCCTTTGATGATCCGGTGGAGGCTGCCGGAAAATCAGAGCTGGCTGCCAGAACGAAGAGTTCCAGTGCGCATGCGCGGGAGTGACGTCACGTGGCTCCGGCCACTCACAGCGCTGGAGCCGCGTACCCAGAAGAAAGAAGAGGACCATCATGTCAGCGTCCTTAGCGCTGACCGACTCGGGCATCGGGGGCCTCGTTCTAAGGTATTTCATAATATGTTAGTATGCAATGCATACTAACATATTATGCTATTGTCTTGCAGAATTTTTTTTTTTTTCAGATGGGTTTTACTACCGCTTTAATGAATTGGTTGCAAAGTGACGAAAAAGAGCATGTAAAATAAATTAGGTCTAATTGAAAAGGGAACACTTCAAATCAGTTGACTTAGTATCAATATCCAAAAATGTAAAGGCAAGTGAAGCAAAGAAAAAAAACTGCTTCATCTTTTGTGATACTATTCAAACAACAAGTATTTTTAGCATTGCATCTGACGCATTCTAGTAAGAAGCATTCATTTACAGGTATCATGACTTCAAAAGCAGAAATGGCACCCAAACAACTGGAGCCTGTGTGGGTGGTCACCTTCCCCCACAATGCTGTGTAGAACATGAGATGGCTAACACAGGAACAATACCTTCCTTTGGTGTGTATTTAAATGTAGAAAATGGTGCCCACTGCAGTTTGCATGAATGTGTCCCTGTTCTTAGCCTTAACCCAGTAGCTTTTTTTAGACAGTAATTAAAAAAAAAACAACTACTTAGTATAATATTAATTACACTTATGATGATCATAAAAATAATACTAATAATTACAATAATAATAACAAAATTGGTAATATAACCTCACCACAAACACATTTTAACGATCTGACACACTGGGGTTGTTTTACTAAAACTGGAAAGAGCAAAATCCTGTGCAGCTGTGCAGGGTAGCCAATCAGTTTCTAAGTGTTCAATTAAGCATTGACAAAAAACAAAACTGGAAGCTGATTGGAAGCTGCACCAGATTTTAAACTCTCTAGTTTTAGTAACTCAACCCCATAGTCTTTTTGCAACAAGCTGTGTTAACAGATTAAAGCAAGTATAAACCTAAAAACAAACATTTAATTTTTCAGGATTTGTTTCCCTTATTTTCACCTGGAAACCCTGTGTATATTATACACTGTCTTTGGGTAGCTATGCTCACCTTTTTCACTGTATATATAGAAGGGGCCATGGCTGCCACTAGAGTGGTCGAAAAACATATCTGCGCTAGTTTATCTCCATTAGGCATGAGCTCTGGGTTCGGCTCATACATGAGTTTGACCTGAACCCAGGGCGTCCACAGTTCAAGAAAATGGAAAAGCAGTGTGGCTATTCACATCTATAGCAATATATTGCCAATAAAGCACTTTCTGACCTCTGAAATCAAGTGGATTGGATGGGCCAATCATTGTTTTTAAGGTTCCAGTTGCTTCCCTATAAAAGTCAGGGTTTCCAGTAGCCTTTTGTCAATGTTTGCAAGCGATATAGTTGCTACTGCAGAAAACTGCTATATTGGTAGTGAGTCCCATTATAACTCAGAGAAATCTGCAGCAGATAGAAATAGATCGCAGAATATTTGTAGGGAGAGATATACAGTACTTATGCTTAAAACTGCTAAAATTTGAGACAGACATATACATAGTCAGTGTGTGGGTGTGTCTAAGAGCAGATAGAGAAAGGTCACTGGGAGATATAGTTTCTGCTGTTGAAAACTGCCATTGCACAGCCAGTGTGTGTTGGAGACTTATTATACTGAATTACACTTATTACACGGAAAGACACAGGCAAACCTGCCATCACATACTTGTGTCGTACAGGTTAGTGCACCAAATCACCACATTGTCCAATGCACCAAAGTGCCAAATCATTAGGCCCCTTTCACACGAGCAGTCCAATGGGGTTGACCTGTCTGTTTTTTAAGGGGACCCAACTGGACCCTCCATTCTCCTATATGGGGCAGTGGATGTCAACTGACTTGTATCCACTTAAACCCTCTTATCTCCAATTCGTTCTGATCCTGCAAAAACAAATAGAAGAAGATCCGCTCCTCTTAGGTCTCGCCAGATGGTCCATTTACATCTGACTGCCCATAGAGCAGAGCGGGCTGTGACCATGTCCACTCTGAATAAGCAGAGCGGACACAGATCTTTCATCCGTGCCCTCCACTCAGCGCAGCAGGGGATCAGCAGACAGATCCCCTGCTGAGAAAAATGGATCCAGCCTGTGTGAAAGGGGCCTAATCCCCCTATTATTGTAGCTGCTAATAAAGATGGCCAATCCTCTGTATTCATAACGTCCAGCAGGCCTAAAGGGAGAGGCAGAGGTTCTGCATGTGCAGCTATTAGGGGCCTTCAATTTCTGCACCTACAAATTTAAAAGATGTGCATAAAACATATAATTTACTCTCTGAACTGAGGAGTGGACCCCCTTAGACTTTTATCTTTGGGGTCATCTGAAGGCAATTGTCTATGCTGTGAAGATACGAGATGTGCAGCACCTGAAACTACGGATACTGGAAGCCTGTGCTAGCATTTCTCCTGTGGTGTTGCTATCAGTGTGTGAAGAGTGGGAGAAGAGGGTTGCATTGACAATCCATCACAATGGGCAGCACATTGAACACATTTTATAAGTGGTCAGAAACTCCCAATAAGTTTGATGTGTCACATGACCCTCTTCCTATTGAAAAAACAAAAGTTGGATTCAAAATGGCCGACTTCAAAATGGCCACCATGGTCACCGCCCATCTTGAAAAGTTTCCCACCTCACATATACTAATGTGCCACAAACAGGAAATTAATATCACCAACCATTCCCATTTTATTAAGGTGTATCCATATAAATGGCCCACCCTGTACATTGAACACCCAGAGGGGATTGTTTTTGGGGTGGAGTTACTTTTTAAATGCTGTGCTTTCCACTATATTATATAGTTACAATGCAAAGCAATTGTCCAAATTAATTTTGTAAACATACAAATAACATGAGTAAAATAAATGTACATAACAGACACAAATACAACATCAAGTCTATGACAGTCCAATCCAGACTTTACTAGATTTGTACTGTATGTACCATATTTTTTAAAATGTCTCTTGGTATCTGTACATGTTCCCCATGGCAGTGTCCAGCTTCCTACTTCTGTTGAATGAAGATTTAGGGAAGGGCAGGCGGCCTATGTTAATAAGATTATACACTTTAAAATGTTATTGGAACAAAAAAAGATTATACAATTAAATCTGCTATCTGCCCTTCCCCTGGCAGTATCATTTTCCCTTATCTTCATGCAATCCACTCTTCTCCCTGTGCTGTGGAAGTGCGGGCACTCTTATTTATTTTTGCTTACATATTCCTTTTTAATGCTAGAACCACATCCCTCATCTCACCATCAGCACCTCAACACTCCTCCTCCTGTGGCATGATTAGCAAAAGAAGAGGAAGAAGGAAACGTTGTGCCTTACAGTTGCTCCTAAAAATGGCTGCTATGTGTCCTGAAGAGTTATAAGAAAACGGTGCATGAGAAGTCCTCAAGATAAAATGGCTGCTCTGCACTCTTAAAGAGGAGGGCGAGTAAAAGGGCACATTAGCTGCACACAAAATAAAGTGGCTATTATGTCCCCTTTAGGAGTAGGACAAAAAAACTGGTGTATTAGAAGCATTCTAAAAAAAGTGGCTGCTATGCACTATTGAGGAACAAAGTGGATGTGCTTTTTGCTGCCAACTTGTCTCATTGAGGTGTTGTTACAACTTAACTCTGTGGTACAAAGTCATGTGTTTCCTCATGCATTTGTTGACCAAATGGCTGTTAACTTCACCATGGCAGAAGTACTTTAGGCAGATGCTGCAGAACACAATGGTGCTACTGGCAGCAGATATGTTAAAAAAAGTCCCATACTGCAGACCTCTTTTCATTCACTATATAATCGTAAACCCTCCTGATGATGGTCAGTTTATCCCAAACACATAACTGAAGTTTATTCACAGAATATTTGGGGGAATAATTGGGGATATGTAGATAGGATGGGGTTTGGAGAATGTGTAGTTATGGCTCTAAAGTATTTTTGTGCACTTTGTTTTGACATTTATTAAACTTTTTAAGAAATTGTAGTTTGGTACTGAAAAAAAGAAGGTTACAAACTACACTATGGGGTTGATTTTTTAAGACTGGAGAGCACAAAATATGGTGCAGCTGTGCATAGAACCCAATCAGGTTCTAGGTTTTATTATGAAAGCTTAATTGAACAAGCTGAAGTTAGGCTGGCCATACATTAAACAATTTTCTTTACAATTTTCATTTAGATTTACCAAAACCATATAATATGAGGTCAAACCTAAACACTTTCAATTTGTATGTAATCAGGCAGACCCTTGCACTATATAGCTGAAGGTAAATCTAAAGGAAATTGAATAAGACAATTGTATAATGTATGGCCAGCTTTAGAAGCTGATTGGCTACCATGCACAGCTGCACCAGACTCTGTGTGTTCCAATTTTATTAAAGCCCCCCCCCCCTCCCCCCAATGAAACTGCTTTGCCCTTTGTATGAATTTGAGGGCTTTAGCTTAATTTTTTGGAAGAGTACATTTTCCTATAGCTTTTAGATATGTTGGGAGAGAATCCATAACACCACGGACAGGTAAAAGGCATTAGCCTAAGCATGTATTAAAGGAATGATGCTTTCCATGTCACCCTCAAAGGGGACCCTCTCCCCGCTGTACTATATCTTTTAAAATGGTTCTTGACAATCCTTTGCCTTTTAGACATAAAAATGGCTAGAACTGATTTTCATGATTTTCCCCCTATAGTCGCCCAATAGAGCTTCAGTTACAGTTTTCAGATGTTACAATCATTTTGGTGAGCAGCCCACAAACTGATTTACTCATTCCTAATCTCCATTTCATGGGGGATGACAAGATTAGTAGTTTACAGAAGGTACACAAATTGTTTTATGCTTCCAGTTCAGCTCACAGCAAGTGTCAAGGACATTTCTGGATTAACAGATATTTTCTGTATTTGTTGCAAATGTTTTTAGCCTGAAAAATGAAACTGAATCCAAGCACTGGTAAGCTGCACTATTTTAATATAAGGACCCTGCCTTGAGCCGGAGTGTCCCTAGTGCAAATTTAGTGTTTGCAGCTAGGCTGTAGCCAGCCTGAGCTCTGTTTGTATACAACATCTGGGTTTGTTGGGGTTTTCTTAAGCTCATAGCATTATTTGTTCTTTCTGCTTTTGTTGGGTGTTCTTCAGTAGATAGAGCAAGAAGTTACACAACGAGGTCAATTTACTAAAGGTAGATTGTGCACTTTGAAAAGTGCAGTTACACTCTGCAAATGTAGTTGCTCCAGAGCTTAGTAAATGAGCAAGATCTGCTGACTTCCATCATCCAATCTTGTGCAAGCAAAAATGTTTTGTTCTTCTTTCATTTTCCTTGCACGTGATTCAATATTCTATGCAAAGTGAAGCTTTACCTCATTTACTATGCTCTGGAGCAACTGCACTTGTAGAGTGCAACTGCACATTGCAAATTGCACAGTCTGTTTGGTTTAGGCCAGTGATGTGGAGAAGTCCTTGTCTTCCAGGCCTGTTGACTGGAAAGGGTGTACCTGTGAGAGATTCAGTATTTGTTTCCCAGGCTCTTCGCCAAGGGGAGAAGCTGAAGAAGAGTCCTGTTAGGATAGTTGCCCATCTGGGCATAAAGGCTCACAACTGCTCTATTTATTTATGCCTTTCATAACGCTGACAGCAAGTCCTCCTTAGAATGAAATGCATTGATTTCTGCTACAAGTTTGTCTAAAATGTCATCAACATCGTTGTAGGTATCTTACATAAGTATCTTGTTATTTTAATGCATTTAAAGTAAGACTACGTATTTCTCAGACTTTTTTTCTAAAAGCACCCTGCTTTGTGATATTATCTTCCAAAGACTGATACATTCAATGAAAGGCATTGCCTTTGCATTCAACATGTATGTTTTTCTGAACCTTCCTCTTGATCAAATGTGACACAGAAACAATGTTGTTGAACAGAATTGCTTTAATTATACAGTGTCTTAGGGTGTTAAAATAAACATTTGATTGACTCACTCATCAGTAAATGCCATAAATTAAACATAAAATACAGCAGACACCTGCCAGAGCATTGTACAGATGCAGATTGCCAATCATAATAGCAATTGTGCAATCACAACAAATCATAGACATTATTAGGTCAATGGGAAGGTTATGAATGTGAATGAAACCTGAATCCTTTGTAGTTTTGCTATGGCTTTTGGTCACATGACTTATATAGCTAATAGCTTACATAAAAGCATTGGTGTAGTTGAGTCCTAACAAATGAATCCTAAAAGTCTAGAAAGAAATATTAAAAAAGGGCACATTAGTTACTAGCTTTATTCAAATAATCTTCCAAACCTCAAGTGTATGTTTCCATCAATAAAAGAGAACACTTAACAGAAGAACTATGTGGATACTGAAACTGACATAAAATTTGCAGCTATCATTCATAAATTACATTTTAGTGAAAACCTTTCAATGGCCTCTAGTCAACAATTCACAGGAGAATTTTTCTACATCCAGAGGGTATTTCAGTGTGCTTTAAAGGGATTAGAAGGAGGTTTAAGGAAGGGAAATGGGATTAGCAGTTATGAGACAGCTTTAGGAAAAATATCAAGAAAATACTTTAGACACATCAAAGTGACCTGTCACAGTGCATCCATACAACAGATGCAGTGCCTTCTGTTTTCACCTAAGGATTCTCCCCTTTTATATTCTGTTTCACTGCTAAATAGGCTGTGAGCCTCTGAAAGGAGTTTTATACTGTATGCACTCTTGTACATTAAATATAAATCAAAAACATGCCATTATTATGTTAAGAGGGGTAACAGAAATATGTTTTTATATAGAACACACTCTTATTACCATTATTTGTGTCTCAATTCGAAAAATTAGTGAATACATAGCTAAACAAATATAAAAATAAGGAAATAATAAAGCTACATAAAATATATAAACTAACAAAACATGTTGTCTAGAAAAATCTATTGTCTGTATAATGAGGACTAGAAATTACCTTAAGGCACTTGACTTCTGAAAAATGATCTTTGGCTGATAAAGATATATATATCACTTTGTTTGGCACATAAGGTTTTGACACTGCAAATCTGGTTCTGGTAGTTTTTATCACAGAAAGGAAAAGAAGAAAAGAAAAAAACACTGCACTGACCAGCAAGCATTGACCCAACCTGTAAGCTGGCCCTACCACATAATACTGCTTACCTAGCCTTACCCTTTACAACAGCCTTTCATCACTGAGGAACCCTTGAAATTCTCTCTCTCAGGGAACCCCTGCTAAAAATCAAAAATCTACAACTCATGATACATTAGTGTGATGATCAGTGGGAAGAATGCTCCTTACACTTGTGGTCATTGAGAAGAATTACCCCCTTACAGATAGCTAAAAAAGATCAATGGTATCATTGGGAATTTATCTGAGAGGTAGAAATTGCTCAAGGAACCCCTAGCAACCTCTGGAGGAACCCTAGGGTTCCGCGGAACCCTGGTTGAGAAACCCTGCTTTACACCCTAACCATTAACCGTAAACTTAAAATATTTTCTAACACTAACCAATAAACTGCTAGATTATGCTGTCAGTTCACTGCCATGCGTTATAGTGCCAAACACAGCCATTTGAGTTCTTTATGTGCCATGTTACTAGCCAAACAAGAGATCTTCCTTATGCTTCCTGCTACTATAGATAGGAGATCCTTCCATGCTGGTCATGTTCAGAGAGATACCTGCCCATCTACAACCATTTTTAATTGCACTGTGACACATCTTCCCACCACAGTGAATTAAACCTCTGTGGGATACAGCAAATACAGAGCAACTGAAAGATAATAGAGAAACTTGCTTGGCGCGCAGGCCAACTGTATGGAATGATCAACTTTCAAGTGTCTGGATAATTACGGTAAAGCTAGAGGAGAGCAATGTGGTGTCTCAGGGCCCATCATGGATCCATCATGAGCTATGTTTTAATATTAAAGACACAAAAAGGCTGAATTATGAAAATGAAGGAGATAAAAACCATGGCCAAAGCAATTAGCTAGTTGCACTATGATTGTTACCAAAGTTGACCCTTCAAGGTACTGGTCTAATGCAAGCGATAACAATGGCAGAGCATGATGATATCATCAAAAGTCATCCTTCCTGATATGAATCAAAAGCCTCCATACGCATACTTGTCTGTCATCTGAACCTTTATAAGAAGCAGTCTAGGACATGCCTAAAAGTAACTTTATTAGTTCCATCATTGCTTGGTGCCCTTTGCATAGAAAATCCCAAAACCTAAAAAAACAGGCCCTGCAAATCTGTAAATATTTTAGCATTTGCCTATAAAGCACAGAGATAAAGCCCTATTCAGACTGTAAACTTCTATCACTTGAATAAAAAGCCTTTGCTAAAACATCCTTATTAAACTCTGACTTCTTCTATATGCCATAACAAATGTCTTGCTTTACAACCTCTCTCTCTCTTTTTGCATAGCTGTCCTCATTGCTGTGTCAGGAAGGACAACGTAGGTTCCTGCTGGGAAGTGTTTGATATGCTGGACTAACCACAGGAGTTTCAGAGAAGCAGAATGTATTTCTTTATCTCCTGCCAAAGCTTTTGTACAGTAAACTCAGGACAGTATCAAGTGAGAGGCACAAAGGAGAAGATATTGCTGCAGGCTAAGGGGAATATTATTTGTTTTATGCCAGTAGCTTTGCAAACTATTCCTAAACAGGCAGCAAAAGTTGTTTCAAGTTCTGATCTTATCTATCCTCTGGCTGTTGGCTATGAAACAAACAAAATCAGGTAGACTGTCCTACTTTCTCTTACATGCCTATTGGGATATTTAAAATGCAAATATCAAAAGAAATGTGCAAAATACAACTCACGCCTCATGGAAAACTCTATATTGTAGAAGAACAATAGTAGTCACAGTGGATGCAGCCCCACCAAGCTTCTAGAGATCCTTGCCATGAACAAGTGTGGGTGTAATGTTAAATGCACACATTAGATGTTAGAAGAAAGAAACGTTTTCTCCAGCGAGATATGCATAAACATGCATGCCCGTACTGGCCAACAGTGCATAGAGGAGGTACCACTAGCATCAGCCTATTCAGAAAAGTAAGTAACTAGGAAAAGCCAGCTGTTTGGCTTTTGCTCTGGGCTTCATAGCTGGTTGTTTTCTCAAACCAGCTAAAATTAACTAAATCAGGTGCCTATTACCTAATATCTGTAAGCAGCCTAAATAATAACTGAACCCAAGAACCAAAATGTAATACATTGCAGCTTACCAGTCCTTAGATATGGTGGCTGTGATTGTTTTTATTTTTAGCTCCTGTGAGCTAAGCAGACAGCAAGAACAATGTTAACTATCTCTTGAGAACTTCCATTCTCACAATTCCCTATATAATGGAGATGAACAAAGGCAGACATGTTTGAGGTAAAGCAAAAAAAGAAGGGCAGATTGGGACTTTAAATGAGGCAATGGTCGCATAGGCCATATACCTTCATTCCGAATTGGGTGATATACAAAAGGGGGGGGGGGTTAGTGGGACTTTGAATGAGGCACACGGGTTGTAAAAACCGTGTGTCTCATTTAAAGTCCCACTAATTCCCCCTTTTGTATATGTTTGAGGTAAAGCCTGGGTGGTAACCATGGCTTCCTCCATAGATACAGAAAAGGTAGCCTTCCGAGGACAAGAAGTGTGATTATTTGCAGCATTACCAGGTGAAAATAAAGTCTAAAAAGCCTAGAAAAAAAGAAAACAAATGCAGCTTTGACATCTAAGAACCGGTAAGCTGCAATATATTATATTTTTGCTTTTGGAAGTAGATATGCTTTTAACCTTTACATGCAGAGAAACAACATGAAGAGGCTCTTAAAGCAGAACTGAATCCAGCAATGCACCCGGAACTCCCCACCGACTGTTGACATCTTCGGGCAGCCGGGTTACAAGTCTCAATCGCCGGTCGCTGCCATTGCCAAGATGATGTCACTCCTGCACATGCGTGGGAGTTACATCAGGATCCCCAAATTTGTGCAGTGACCTGCTCTTAATTAGCTTTAATAATGCCTGTCCGCCCATTTTCATTTTCTAGCCTAAGTTTCACTTTAAAGCATTAAAACATGCCTGCAATTAAGTCATTACCATTAGTATGTTCATTTCACCAAACTGTGAATTCTATAGTGTGTTACAAGAATGGGGCCTGTACAAGAAATCTACATAAGGGGTGAAAATAAAAATCAACAAAAATGTGATGCCAAAAGTCATAGTTTGCTGTCATGTTTTGACCTACACTAGAGACTATGGGGTTGATTTACTAAAGCTTGAAAGTGCAAATGTTGGTGCAGCTCCACACAGAAACCAATCAGGCTCAAGGTTTTATTGTCAAAGCTTGATAGAACAAGCTGAGGTTAGAAGCACCGGTTTTTGCACTCTCCAGCTTTAGTAAATCAACCCCTATATATCTGAGGTGACCAATTGAATGTACTAGACCATTTTCATAACTGTCACCCATTTCATGAAACTGATATGTAGCTAAATAAGTAGAAATCAACATTTTATTTTTAAATTGAGCAACCTGATGACATACAATCCTGTTTTATAAAAACTGCACATTATAAAATGCATAAAACTATTATGTCTTAATATGCTGAAAACCAACCTATAAGTGCAGGACACAAAAGTCTTTAATAAAGAGCCCCTCACCACCACCAGTGATTGAATTGATATAGAAAAAAATGATAAATCATACTGTATATACACTAAACCCCACAAGAGACAAATATATAACTTCAGTGATATTCTTGGCTTGTGTGTGTGTGTGTGTGTGTGTGGGGGGGGGGGGGGTTTGCAATGCATTGAGGTATTAATGGCATTACACTTTTAGTTGAGAATTTTTGTTCGCTGTGCAATAAAGTTACATATAAACTAGAAATGTCATGACAGGCATTATGGTTCCACATCTGATGTCTGAATAATATTTTCTATTATTTTTTTTTATAGCAGTGTTTGATGGGCAGCTCTGTTCTCTTTGAGAGGGTTGGGAATACCTTGTATGGAAAGGTCTGGTGCTATTACCTGTTGGCTAACCAGTGTTGGACTGACCTGGGCTCATTGAAGTCAATGCAAAAAAGTGATAACCTCCTGTTTCAGGGTCAGTTTTTGTGAGTTCCATTGCAAACAACAAAACACACAGCAGTCCAGCAGGACAGTCCACAAGGGCAACCACATATATGCACAGTCCCTTCCAGATGAAGCCTTACTTCATTTAATAAGCTCTAGAGCATGGGTCAGCAACCTTTTTTCACTTAAAGGCCGGATTCAATATATGTGAACGCATCCACCTGCTAATAAATGAAGATAATAATAATCCTAGCATAGTAATAATAACAGTACAGGTTTACCTCACTTTAAGCCTACATACAGAGGGGGAATACTGAGGTGGTTATGCACAGTGGGGGGGGGGGGGG
>BLSH010520290.1:620341-636787 GCA_018402905.1 Glandirana rugosa | reverse complement strand
GAACCCCCCCCCCCCCCCCCACACACACACACACACCACTAAACTTGTGTTTTTGAGAGGAGCTTTCCAGCAGAAAAGACGCCTAAGTGCCCAAAAACGTGTGAAAAAGCATGCAAAAGATCAAAAGAAGCTCAAAGAAGCTTGATAACACACTAAAAAAATAGGGAAAATTAGCCAAGAAGAGGGTTTGTGAAAAAAAAAGGATTATGCTAAAAAAAAGTGCAAAGAAGCTCAATAAAAGCATGCAAAAAGAGCGCAAAAAGCACACACTTCTTCAAGCTGAAATAAAAGCTCAAATGTCTGTAAAAGCAGCTTTTTGTTGAGCTGCAGTGTGCATGAGCCTAAGGACTAGCATCAGGACATTTTGTTGCAGAATGTAACAATAAGGCCTCATACACACGGACGTTTTTTGACGCCGGCGTTTTCTGGCGTTTTTTGCAGCTCTCCATGTTAGTCAATGGCCCCATAAAAACGTCGGCGTTTCTGAGCTTTAGGTGGCGTCGGCATTAGTGAGCAGAAAGTAGAACCCATGGCCATCGCGTTCTGAGGCTGTAACATTTTGACGTTTTTTGACGCCGACGCCACAATATGCCAAGAAACGCCAACATATGCCACCATATGCCACCTATTATTATACCGGCGTTTTCCGGCGTTTTTTGACGCCGACGTTTTTAGGTTGAAAAATAGCAGAGGGATGATTTTGTTTTAAAAAACGCCTATTGACGCCTATTGACGCCGACGCTCACTAACGCCGAAAAACGTCAATACATAACGCCGAAAAACGTCGCCTTTTTTTCCTTGACGTCGGGCCCGACGTTTTGTTTATTTTTTTATATACGCCCGTGTGTATGAGGCCAAGTTCTGAAAAGTGCTCAGTCACTGCCTATTGGCCAAACAAAAGTTGGGGCCCATTAGACACAGAGATTTCCTCTTCTGAGTCCTATATTTCTTTCTACAAAACATCTCAGTTCATTCTGTATGGTATACTAAAAAATAATCATCATACACACTTCTACATATGGTGCTTTTAGTATGACATTCCTAATAACCAAAAAGCAGCTGTCTCAGAAGAGGTTTTTGCTGTGCTTGTTCTGCAAGAAGAAACTCCATGGAGGTAAGCCATATCATAGAAAAGCATCTGGATAAGGTCTGCCTGCATGCATTATGCCACACACATGAAAGGTTTATACCCACGCCCGACTGCACGTATCATTTACAAGTAAGACTACCTTGTAATTTCCTTATATCCAGCAACCACACTATCATTTACTAAATGACACTAATATATGCACAATACAGCTACTAATTCTAGGGATTAGAGCAATGATCCTAAACCTTGACTTTCTTAGGGTTATTTTATCTTTCATTACTGAGAAAAAAAAACAGGTTGGTTGTTTCAGTAAACTTGGCATTACTCCTGCCCAGCGAAATATCAAATTCCTTTATCCAAGATATAGGACTGTCAAGGCAGATATTGATTTCAATTTTAAAGGTCAGACCTACATTGGAATCATTTTTCAGCAATCTAAAGTTTGATTATATTAGAAAACACCTTGACTTCCCTTTCTAAGATTGACTAAAAGCTTTAACTACATAAGCAGTTTGTGCCAAAAACTGCCGAGATCAGCCTGAATCTTATGAGCTATGTTATAAATAATCATGACTGTTGCCTCCAGATATTATTCTACCCAAAGGATTACAGAATCTGGACAGTTAACCATACAAACTAAAGTAATCATAATTATTCATACTTACGTTGGACCAGCTTGACTTAGGGCGAGTTTACACTTGCTTCAAAACATGGTTTCGGACACGCTTTGTTAAAGCTCTCTAAATGCAGTCAAAACTCCTGTCACTAAATAAAACGGTTAGCTTACAGTCCTGTTTACACTTTGCTTTTGCTTGGTGCTTCAGTGGGCTTCGATGAGGCTTTGATGAGGCTTTGGTGGAGCTTTGATGGGGCCTCGATGGGGCTTAGATGAGGCTTTGGTGAATCTTTGTGGGGCTTTAATGAGGCTTCGGTGGGGCTTCAGTGGGGCTTCAATAAAGTTTTGGTGGGGATTCAGTGGGGTTTCAAGCAAGCTTTTTAATAGACTTCTATGGAGGCTTTGAAGCCGCTTTGAAGCATGACTAAAGCAACATGGTGTATCATTTTTGAAGTGAAGCCGAAGCAAAGCAAAGTAAAAGCAAGGTGTAAACAGGACTGTAAACTAACCATTTTGACAGGAGCTTTGACTAGCTTTCAAAGAGCTTTAACACTCGCCCTTAGGGATCATTTACACTTACTTCGGCTTCAACGCACATTAAAGCTCCTACTGCTTCAACAAGCTTTTATGATGTGTTTTTGATGCTTTGTGGTGCTTTGATGAGGCTTCGGTAATGCTTCAATGAGGCTTTGGTGGTGCTTCGATGAGGCTTCAGTGGTGCTTTGATGAAGTTTCAGTGGTGCTTTGATGAAGCTCTTTTGAAGCTTCATTGAAGCTTGGCGGATGCCCTGTGTGTTTGTTGATATTGCACACCTGCAATTTCTCCAATACAAAGCACAGCTAAAGCTGTACTAAACCCGCTCAAAAGCAGCAGGTGCTTCAAGCGAGCTTCAAACAAGCTTTGTCATAAAGTTCTATGGAGGCTTTGAAGACGCTTTAAAGCACCACTAAGGAGACATGGGGTATAATTTTTGAAGCGAAGCCGAAGCAAAGCAAACACAAGGTGTAAACAGGACTGTAAGCTAACCATTTTATTTAGTGAGAGGAGCTTTGACTGGCGTTGAGAGAGCTTTAACAAAGTGTGTCTGAAGCCCTGCAAAGTGTAAACTCGCCCTTAGAGTGTTGAAGCTGAAGCAAGTGTGGCGCTTCAAAGCGTCTTCAAAGCCTCCAAAGAGCTCTATGACAAAGCTTGTTTGAAGTTCACTTGAAGCACCTGAAGCTTTTGAGAGGCTTTAATTCAGCTTTAGCTTTGCTTTGTTTTGGAGAAATTGCAGGTGGGAGATATCAACACACACACACATCTGCCAAGCTACAACAAAGCTTCAAAACAGCACCACCGAAGATTCATTGAAGCACCACAGAGACTTCATCGAAGCACCACCAAAGCATCAAAAACACATTGTAAAAACTTGTTGAAGCAGTAGGAGCTTTAATGTGTGTTGAAGCCGAAGCAAGTGTAAATGAGCCCCTAATGTAAGATTGTCTATCTAACATCACAGAAGTAACCCATGCTATAGACATTGAGAACTGTGATCTTTCGGGTTCTGTGTAAGCGGCTGCATACTGACAACAGGGGGTCACTTGCTCTACACTACCGCTATTCATGGAATGCCATGGAATGCCTTGTATTTTTTTTAATGAATACAAGGTGTTTTCTGATTGGACTAGATGGAGAGGCGGGGTCACGATCTTCAGTACTACAGTGATTTACAGCATCCCCCAGATATCAGATATGCATAATAACATTGAGCCTAACTGGCCCAATGTAAGTTAAAATAATGTAATGGGACTGCAGACAGAACCCAAATAAATAAAACAATAATAAAACACAATATAAATTCTGGATTGAAATGGGCATGGCCATAAATGTAATTCTTGGAGTTCAGGTTTAATGCCCGTGTCCACATTGCAAGGCTTACCTGATCACTTAGTCTAGGGATGAGTAAAAGCACTTTAACTTACCCGATCCTCCACAGAAAGACATACAGAAAACTTTGTGTAATTGTTGATCTTGTTTTTTTTTTTCCTTGGTGATCATGTGACAGCCTACCCTCACTTTCCCTTGAAAAAGAGCTGCTGGTGGAGAGTAGTGGCACAGAACAAATCGGCTGCTGGCCTACTAGGAAAGGGATGGGACATTATTTGCTGCCACTATTGATGAGCGGCAGAGGCAATGCAGAGCATGAAATGGCTGTAATTGACTTCTTCCTCTAGAGGGCCAATGCTGAGACGCTGGAGAAACAGGCTCTGTCACCACACAGCTCTACTATAATGGAATGCAGCGCAGTAAAGGGTGTCAATGCTGTAGTCAATTAATTACCGGTAGCCTTCATATTGCATTATCACATCTCAACAGAAAGAGGTGCTAAAGCACTGTTATTGGCAGGATCAACAGGTATGAAACTGGAAAATCATGCTATGCACATAAAGGAACATATTGATCCATCACTGTTACACAGGTAAATTACATTTGTTGCCCACATATATCCTTTGACCCTTACCAAAAACGGAAATATACGTTTTTGATGGACTTCCTGTCTACATGCATGTGATCCAGCAATGGCTTCCTATCATTCTCAGGGTGGGCAGCTGGCAGCAGTAGACCCTGCCTACATATTATGCATCACCATAGCTGTTTATGGGGGTGAATTTACTAAAGGCAAATAGGCTGTTCACTTTTGAAGGGACATTTCCCCTTAGGTGAATCTCTGCTGACTTCCATCACTCAATCGTTTTTTTTTTTTTTTTATTTGCACTTTTTTTGGTATTCTTTGCAATGTGACGTTTCACCACATTTACTTAGCTAAGGGAAAATTCCCTTGTAAAATGAACAGCCTATTTGCCTTTAGTAAATCAACCCTATAGTCTCCATTAAGAAAGTATGTGAAAGGGTGACAACACAAGAACAGACTTGGCAGACAGGGTAATAGTGGAAGCATCTGAACAAGGACATTCACCAAGTATTATTTTAAGCCCAGGTTCACACTATAGTGTTCTCAGACATTGCATGTGATTCACACCCGCACCGCAGGTGACGTCTGTGCGATGCCAGTTTAGCCATACAGTTGTATAGCTAAACTCGCATTGGATTCACAGAAAAAAAGGTACAGGAACTTTTTTCTTCCCCCCGCACTGGAATCGGATCGCATGGGTGTTATCACACATGCGATCTGATTCCTGTCCGAATCCACAGTTCGCACTGCGATCTGTGAGCCCGTCTGGGGGTGTCATTAACATTGTATTGACACCCACAGTGGTTCACAGAAGGCAGTGTGAACTGCCTGCGGGAGAGATGCCATGCGAAAGCTGGCGCTGGAATCACGCTGGTTCCCGCATCGCTACAGTGGGAACCCAGGCTAATGAAAGCTTAACATAACATGTTAAAACTTATATGAGATTTTAGTGACTAGATTTGCATATACGTTAAGCAGCAAGGAACTATCTATTATTCACTTTAGATTGTATAGGTCAGATACACATGAAATGGAATTGTCAAAAGAGATGATTAAATTAAAGCACTGCAGTGATGCAAGAATACAATTTTCTCAGGATATCAAATGAATGCACAGAGCCAATAAAATGTGCCCATGCACCATTAGTCCAGGTTAAATACGTGTTAAGTTGTTGAATGTGTACTAGGCCTGACTTTACAATCCATACAGTAACGTTCCTCGTGTGCAGATTAACTGCTGATAATTAATTTTAATCTTTCACTGCCAACAATCGGTGCATGCATGCTGCTGCCAACTTTTCTGCGCTGCAGTTATCTGCCTGGATATTTTTTCTCAATGGGATAAATGATGCCATCAACATTTGCCCAGAACACTAATCTCAGTTGGTTGTGTGCATTAAATGCTGTGACTATCAATGATGCAGATAAGGCTGCTCACTGTTAAGAAACAGTGATTGGTGATCTGATCTTCAGGCATATGGGCAACTTTATGGCTATATCTAACATGTCTGACTGTTAACCTGAACTTTATGGAGAGGACATTAGAAGCTCATTCTAATATCACAAGTTTTATCTTTTTTTTAATAAAAAGTAACATGGGTTCTTATCTTATGACATTGTCTCAGCTCCCCTTTTCACAACTAGTAATATACAGGCCCTTTCTCAGAAGCTTCACAGACAATTAAATATACATTAATAGCCACAAGTATTTTACTCAAGCGACTAATCTGAAGCTTCTAGCCAACCACAGCCTCCCCAAAATATCTTCTTCTATGAGAGACAAATGCTGCATTTCTGAACTTCTCTAATACTCGAATGTGATTGATATACTGATAAGGCTCAGAAAATATACATAAGAAGATACCTGCAGAGCAACTTATTGCTCATCATTTATAAAGCTTATTTCCGGAAAACCCTATGGGCGTTTGATTGTGTTCCAAACATCTCAGGCTGACAAACTGAAGAATTATTTAATTGGATGACTTGAGCCTTTTAGGCAAGGTTCTATTCCTTACTAGGTAGGTAAGAATCCTCTGAATTCCCAGTGAGGTGATCTACCTGTACTTTTACAATTGCCAAAACTCATGACTTCATGCTGCGTGATCTTGATCACTATATATATCACTATGTATTTACTATACATGCCTATGCAGAACCCAGGAGTAAATGGATGACAGTGGTAGCGTCAACCTTCCAATTTCCAATATGAAAATGAGATAATGGAGGATGGCCTAGTGACACTCTACTCCAAAACCAGCTTTGACCAAGCGAATAACCTTTTGGCCCTTAAAGCGGAGTTCCACCCAAAAGTGGAACTTCTGCTTTAATGGAAGGTGACCCTCCGACATTCCACAATTGGCATGTCTTTTTTTGGGAGGTGACCAGGGACCCTGTTTCCACAGGGTCCCAGGTCCACTTCCTACCCTGGTGCCGCGGCTCCAGGAAGGAATTCCACCTTCCCCCCTCCCTCTCGACGATCTTCTGGGACACGTCACAAGTCCCAGAAGATACGCCGGTCAGTCACAAGGTGCAGCGGGACTCGCACATGCTCAGCTTTGAAGCCAAAGCCGGGCACCTACACTTATGATGGCAGTGCCGCCGAGGGGAGGAGGCCAAAAGCGAGCCCTCGGGCGACTGCATCACTGGAGCGAGGGACAGGTGGGTGTCCGATTGTTAAAAGTCAGCAGCTACACTTTTTGTAGCTGCTGACTTTTACATGGGTGGAACTTCGCTTTAACAACCTAAAAGAATATTAAATCCTTCCTATTCCATCAAAACCTGATTGGGTAGTTTTTCTTGATACAAGAGAGAATTTATTTTAACATTTATCAAATTAATTTAAAAAGACCCTGTCAGTTGCCTAAACAAATCTAATATGTAGGTCTCCAATTGAAGAGGTATTATACTCACCTTCCCCGTCTCTCTTACTTTACTCACATTGAAGTGCTGTAGTCCCAGTTAAACATCAGTGAAGTAGGAAAGAGCCATAGAATACAGCAGAGGACACATTAATCTGACTCTCCCAGAAGTGTCAAATCCTGAACAGACTGACTGAGGCTGCAACACTTCAATGGAGAGAAAGAAGGGCGCATGGGTTGCTGGAGAGTCAAGGCAGAAGCCATAGTCAGAGCTATATGACATATCTGTCTTAAACTAGCTACGACTAAGGCTTCTGAAATGCATCAAGGTTATTGTTTTATTGACGTACCAATAAGTTACACTTCAAGGATTTCAGTGTTGCCAGCTCCTTTCTACTGTTTGTGACTTGGAATGTGTTGGGACGCATCAAGCCCAGGGACCTGTGAGTGGATCTGGTGTATGGATTGGGTCCTCCCTGTAGTCTACCTTATTATACCTGTTCTACTGCAGGGATCTGCAAATTGGATTTTTTTAGGAGACTAGCAGGGTTGCCCTAACCTCCTCCTTACCATGCCTTAACATCCAGCCACTGCACATATGCGCCCATGTGGTTTGAAGTTGTGTGCTGAGAGTGCACTCACTCCCAGCAAACTGATCAGTCTTGTGCCAGAGTGGTCATGTGATCAGGAAGCCACTCTGCCTTCCTGCCACCTATAGGGCCATGAGGAGCTAGTGTAAAGGGGTCAATGCCACATTAAAGCTTAAGCTGAGCATCTTTGAGCTTGAACTTTTTAAAAAATAATTTTAGTCAATGGAAAGCTAGTTACTAGGCAAGAAAGCAAGCGTAAAATGTGTGTTACGCATTTTAGTGCATTTTTCAAGTGCCTGCTATGAAGCATTTGGCCCAAAATGTGTCACGGGTCCAAAAAGAAGCTGATGTACTTTTTCAAGCAATGAACTTTAAGCTTTAATTGATTCTGTGCTTAGGTGTGAACAGGCACCATTCAATGGTGAAATTTCAAACCTATCTTCAAGTCGCTCAGATGTTAATGGGGGCCTTAAAGTTGTTCTAAAGCCTTAAAGCGTTTGTTACCCCAACATTTCATATCCCTAATATGTGCCTGTTGCACCATGTATGAAAAATGATCCTGTTTTTTTTTTGTATTGCTTCCTTTGTGTGCAATGCCTGGTGTTCCTGACAGTCCCTCTGCTTTCCTATTAAAAAGTCAAGTCAAGTTTCATTGTCATGCTACTACATGTGAGGACATACGGTAGAACGAAATCTTGCATCTTGCAGGACCACGGTCCTGACCACACTAAGCAGGAGAGCACACCGTGGACAGTTCTCTAGCTATGCTGGGAACTCAGCCTGCTCTCCTCCAATGATCAGACTTGTCCTGACATTCCCCCTGCACAGCCATTCACTAGGAAGCTTATTGTGTTGCTGCTTCTCCTCCCCCCAACTCTTATGCAGCCTAGAACATAGAGAATGTGATCACTTATAAAAAAGGAAAAAAAGGTATTTATAATTTTTTTTTTATATCTATACAAAAAATGTGTTGCCTTTTATTTTCTATTTTAAACAGAATGGGTTGTTTTACAAGATGATGGTTTACAAACACTTTAAGGTTTTTTACTTTAATGCATTCTCTGCATTAGGGTAAAAAAAACTTCTGTGCTGCCGGATCCTCTCCAGCCCCCCCATACTTGTCTGAGCCCGATCTTGATCTGGTTCTGTACATGAAAGCAGCTCTCTCTGCTGTCTCCCTCCTCACTGGGCATATTCATAGCAGAAGGAGCCATTGGCTCCCGCTGCTGTCAATCAAATGCTGTTACGAGGGAGCGGGGTGCGGGGCTGAGTCTGTTGACAAAGACTGGCGGCTCGGGAGTGAGTGCCCCTACAAAAAGTGGCTTTATATGGGGGCACTCGCCAAAGAGGAGAAGCCAAGAGCAACAGCTGGGAAGCCCAGAAGAATAGGGTAGGGGCTGCTCTGTGCAAAACCATTGCACAGAGCAGGTAAGTATAACATGTTTATTATTTTAATTACAAAAACCTGAAGCTTTAATGTCACTTTAATGTCCATATTAGACATCCAATTGACCCATAGAACAATAAATTATTGAAAGCAGGATCAGAGGCCTGTATATGAAAAGCAAGCATATTATCCTGACCTCTGGTATGTGAAATGGCAAAAAATAATGTCATTTTGTAGAAAAATTATAGTTCACTTTCTCATATGCTTTCACTTAGAATTTGGCTTTAGCTGCTGATTTCACACATATTTTCCTGAAATCATAAACAGTAATCAGAATCTCAAGCCCTTTTATCTTCATAAAGGATTTGTGTATTACAGGGATATGTTTATAAACAAGCCATTTGCCTTGTGGGTCCATGTGAGTTCTTTAATATGTTTCTGATTAATCTCTAATGGATACAAACTTCTCAAATTATAAACTACAGGGTGTAAACCGCATCCAACAGCTTCCAAAGCAGATGGTATTATCATTATTTTGCCTCCCACTATCACAAACACACAGCAGATAATGGCAGCACCAGAACAGTGGCTTGTTAAATAAGCATTTTCTAATTATAACAGATGAATGTGTTCCATGTTGTAGAATTGATGTAACTATACAGGATTTACAAGTTATCCCTTTTAATGCAATTGCACAAAATGAATAATTGCAGAAAAAAATGCAAGATGCTGGGGCCATGTTATGCAGTAAATCAATGATAAACCTATTACAGACATACCCATTTCATACAAAAATCAATCTAAAAGTAAACTAATTAATAATAATTCTGGTCCAGTACATTTACTTATAATAACATAGAAGAATGTGTTGCAAGATATCACTGATCCTAGTATAATAGCTGAAAGTCAAACCAACTTCCATATGTTGTATTAGTAGATTGGTAGGATCTTGGATTCCCTGCAAATTACATTTAAACCCTTTTCTACCTATTAAAGAAATGCCAATTTTATATAAAAAAATCAATCTAAAAGTAAACAAATTAGCCACAGTTCTGGCTTGGCACATTTTCTTACAATAACATTTGTTGCAAGATACCACTTGATCCTAGCACAAACGTTGATTCCTCCACCACATGTTGTATTAGTACAGGGGTCTCCAAACTTTCTAAAGAAGGGGCCAGTTTACTGCCCATGATATTTTAGGGGGCCGGACTGTGCACCGTGGGAATAAACAATGCCCGATCTTTGGTATTAGGGGGAGAAATAGTTTGTGTCAGTGAGAGGAATAGTGCCCCATTTTTGTTTTCAGTGGAACGAATTATGCCCCATCGTTGATGTCAGTGGAAGGAATAGTGCCCCATTGTTGGTGTCAGTGGCAGGAATCATGCCCCATTGTTGTCAGTGGCAGGAATTATGCCCCATTGTTGGTGTCAGTGGGAGGAATTATGCCCCATTGTTGGTGTCAGTGGCAGGAATTATACCTCAAGGGCAGGATAAAGGCAAACAAAGGGCTACATCTGGCCCCAGGGCCGCAGTTTGGAGATGACTGTATTAGTAGAATGGTGGGATCCTATATTGCCTGCAAATGACATTTCACTTCCTCTACCTATTTAAGAGAAACCAAATTTTTATAAAAGTAAGTCTAAACGTAAACTAATTAGTGATAATTATGGTCCAGCATATATTTTATTATAACATAGAATTATTTTTTGCAAGATGTCACGTATCTTAGCACAATAGCTAAAAGTCAAAGCCTCCACATGTTGAATTAGTAGATTGGTGTGATCCTGACTTTTATACCTCCCCAGTGTTAGCAGAACACATGGGACATACTTAGACCACATGTGTTTATATTATCTCTTCTGTTTCATGGGTCAAAGGGCTTAGAATTCTAGGCTACAGCCTGGACAGAATGGAGGGATGAGTAAGAATAGCAAAGCTAATAAAACACTAGAATACTTGCAGTGTGGAATTCGATTCATATAGTGTGGAAAAAACTTTAGAAAGAAAAAAAAAGACATAAATCCAATACCTTAGCAAATTTTTAATTACAGTAAATGTCTCTAAGGTTGTTACATTGCTATATAGTGAATGGCTAACCTGATACCTATAATTTTGGTAGGGATGAATAATAGCTCTCAAAAGAGCCGTGCAGATGTCAGCCCACAAGCCAGATGTGATCCTTAGCAATTCTTTAATGCTTCCCAACGTCCCTCAGACTCTCCTTTGTATGACATCACTTTTTAATAAGACCTGGAACGCAGCTTGACTTTCTAACATCTATGTGGCCCTTCCCATTGTTGGTTTGGACAGCCCTTTACACACTTTGTCAGCTGCTAATATGCAATGTCCTCCCTATCGGGGTTAAGGGTGCCAAAGATCCTTTATAACAGTTGCACTGATTTCAGAAAGGGGGAGTTTGCCTTAAAAAAAGCGTCAGACAAAAATATGTCCCTCCATGCTTTAACAGTTTCTCAATTTACATCCATCATGTGTTCTGTCTAATGGCTCTATCTTTGGCAATAGCCTTTGTGTTCCTTAAGATCCCTGGTGTGAAATGAGACAGGGCAGAAGGGAGTCAGTGTCATCCTGGGGGTCTGGGTCTGAGTGCCAGCTGGCCACATGTTCAACACACTGCAAACTCATCAGCTCAAGAGAAAAGTCTGATGAGGTCTACAAGACACTGAAGTATTTCCCATCAGTGTGCAAGGCTCTTAAATCACACATGCTACTGAAAGGCTTTCCATGTCTCCAGCAGCAAGCTGTGTAGAAGAGACAGCCCTTTGCTGTGCAGACTAGGAATGCTTTATCTGTGCTGCTGAATCAATGGATCTCACTGAGAATTCAGCTCAAAGGGACATTCTAAAAATCCACATAGCACTCATATTTCTGTGTCAGCTACAAGTCAGAGGTGCAAGGAGCTTTAAACACGCCCCTCGGCCATGAAAGGGGAGACAGGCAAAGGAGAAAGCCAGGCCCCTGTTCCTCCAATTTTTTTTTTTCCTTTAAGCAAACCCTGAGTGTCTATTCCTCTAACCGTTTCACCTGCTGATCCCTGGGACTCAACTCAAATCAGGCTTTTCAGCTCCCAACCTCTCCTCGTCCCACTGAAGTTTATTTAATCAGTTTGTTTCACTCTTGGTGGACTCATTCCTTCAAACAAAGTGCCAATTGTATGCTGTTTTTTTTTTCTTTTTGGTGCTTACATTTTAACATTTCTGTGTTATTTTTTGCAGTAGAACGACTGGCAAGACTACACAGTATTTATAACGCCTACTGTTCAGTCTACTGTTGCTGTGTAATACGTGTCTTTTTATTTTAACTGCATGGTTAGTCTTTCTTAATCTGATTTAGATTTTCATGAATCCGAAACAAAGCCATCGCTACAGAAACATGAAATCTTTTAAAAGTAAATGTTCGCATTCCTTTGAAAGCCTTCTATTCATTGTGTGATTGCTTATTTCATCTCCAGTCGCATAAAATCACATTTGTGATTTTGACTTTAAAAAAAAAAGTATTTAAGAAAGGGGAGGAAATGGTATTTTATTTTTCTGTTTTATGTGCAGCCTGTATATAAAAATTATTTTTGGAAGGAAAATGAAAACCATTGAGTTGGTTACATGTGCTAAAAATATTTTAGCAGTCGTACTTATATTTAGGTTTTTTTATTCATAACAGACTTGTTGTACATTTATCCTCAAGCTAAGCATTATTTGAGTGTTATTTCTTGCCTGTCTCCACATGTCTGGGATCCTAAGGGGCCTCAGTATAAGCAAGCCTATATTACACTAAGGGAGGAATTGCACACTCTGTGGTATGCAAACATCTTTTAAAGCTGTTTGGTCTAGTAGCCTGCTTTTCATTTATAAAATAATGAAGATAACTTAGCATCAATTTATTTAATGAGTTGTGCTACTTATGATAACAATAGTAAGGTCACATAGTAACCATTCCAAAAGCCAGTGATTAAAACCATATTTGCCAGACAGAGGGGCCTACTGATTATCATGTAGGCCTTCTTTCTAGTGAGATAGTCATTGAGTAAGCATTCTTTGTGACCTGATTTTTTAATACTATTGTTTGGCATGATAAAGCAGTAGAAGCACAATCTAGAACTCAATTGGCATAGCTTAAGTAAAGCCTAATACACACGGGAAGACGATCATGCGTACAATCGTTGCAAATCGTATGTTGGATAATGTAACTTGCATACTGACTGCACTACACGATCGTACGGCCACAGAAAGAACGTTCAGGTGCATGTAATTAGCATCCAGCCGTTCCTGACATCTGAGCATGCGTGTTTTGCACAATACAACTTGTTGTACCAACTGCTCTGTACACACGATACAACGGTCGTATGAACGCTTGTTGGTACGACCAAGTTTTGACGAAGCACGCTAGACGTGTGAAACGCGTTACCTTTTTTGTCTGTATCCAGCTCCATATATGTATTTTGGATATGATCTTCTTAAACATGAATACATTTTAATTGCATCCATACCTAGAGTGCCGCCATCCTCATTTCAAAGTTCGTACGTATATCTGCGGCAGCAGCAGGGCGTGCACCCAAGAGATGGAGTATAGACCACTTTTAGTGTTGAATCTACCTAGAGCAGCTGAATGGTGAATGACCAAGTTTTCTAGTTTGCTCATACAACTCCCCTTGTACGACCGTCGTATGTCGGCTGTTCTAATCGCGCATACAAACAATCGATTTCGCATACAACGGTCGTTCATACGACCTGTTGTATACGATCGTCGTCCTGTGTGTATGAGGCTTTACTCTTTTCAGGGCAGGACACTGAGCTGTGTCAGCAATGCTCTCTGCTAAAATATATGTCATTTTAAGCCAGTAGTAGCTCTTTTGGTAAGACCAGTGTAGTTTCTTTAGGAAACTAATGATAGAGAATGCAAGTATTTATTTTGGTCCTTTTACTGTTTCACACCATACAATTATCTGCTGTGCAGACCACTAAACATTCCAGACAAAGGAAATAATACATTAGATCGTCTGCCTAAAGACTTCAAGAGCACAGACAAGTTTAAGTTTTAAAATCAAAGAAAAGCCATGATTTACAGGTAGAGAAATGCTTCTAAATTTAACAAGAGAACCTGTCTTGGAATTATTATTATACAGGATTTATATAGCGCCAACAGTTTGCGCAGCGTTTTACAATAAATAAGGGACACAGTACAATTACAATACAGTTCAATACAGAAGGAATAGGAGGGCCCTGCTCATAGAGCTTACAATCTAAAGGGAGAGGGAGGTGGTACAAAGGGTCTGCTTGTCTTGATATGAGTCTATAAAAAAAATGTTCAATGCTTTAAAAAAAAAAAAAAAAAAAGTTTTTAGTAAAAGTCTTAAACTGCCAAATAAGTTCAGTTTTAAAGAGTAAGAAAAGCTGAGCACTAATATAACACAAAAAAAAAATTCAATGAGTTACGAAAAGTTAGCACTTCTGCAGAACTGACTTTGCTGAAACCATCTAGACTTCCAATGGAATTTAATGTACAGGCAAGATCCCTTTCCAGCTAACACAGTATATTTCATTTAAGCCACACTGTTCCTTACATTCAGAGGAAACATTGGAAGCACACTGTCACATTGCTAATTTATCCTGCCTGTAATCATTTGAGAGGATTTGATTTCCTTTCTACAGTATAAAGAATCCTTAGTTCACCTTTGCTAGGACATGTTGAATAAGAGAAACCAGAAGAGGGCAGAAGGCAGGAGCTCAGCACAGTACTCTACTGTATGTACTCCTGTCTATACTAGAATAACACAAGACCACAAGCACAGCTCAGAGCCTAACACACAGAAGCCCATTCTTCCCTGCACTGCACACTGCTTAACTTATACCTAGGCAGTGGCATTGATTCTACATCCATAACTGAGCACCAGTAACCAGGTACCCACCTACACATCTTCCTCTTACCAACAGCTCAATAGGGAGAATGAAAAGTAAAAGTAGCATCAAAGTACCATAGTGAATGAATAGTAGCTGCTCTACATTCCTCATGACTTTCACCCCTGCTGGACCTGGAAAGCTTATCCTTGTGACCCAAGAGGTCACTCTGCTTTAGCCCTCAAGAACTTTACAGAACTATATAATCTCTCAACTATGTGGCTGATGTATCAAACTTTTCTAAATGAGTTAAGTAAAATACCTACTATTACATTAGATAGCTCCATCCATACATGTTACAATCTGACCATACAATCTCTGCACAACTAACCTCAGATCAACCAAAACTATGAAATAGGAGGACCATACCTAATCAAATTGTATCCAACCAGGCAGGCCCTTGTACTAAATACTTTTAGATGTAAAGGAGATTTACAATCAGATTGGAACATAGCTCTATCTATATCTTGCAACACTGGGTAGCTCTATCTACAAGTTGGTGAACTAAAAGTCGCAGCATGACTAGACATGGCAAAGGAATAACTGAAGGATGCTAATGAATGAAGTTCCCAGTTCACATTCCATTTAATGTGCACTCTCCTCAGTTAACCTCTATAGAGAAGGAATCCAGCAGTTTGGCTGTGGGTATAAAACACAAAGCCTGCACCCAAATACCTGCAATAAAGTTTAAAAAAAATGTCATTACACTGGAGAGCTAAGTTTCTGGCAACTACAAGTTGTAGGACTTGGCAAAGCATATCAGCTGGGTGCCACAGGATGGTGATGGCTCTAGTACTATGCTGGGACTTGTAGTTCCACAGAAATGCGACTTACACATTCCATCACTCTTCTCACTTAAGAGAAGGGATCTCATACAAGCAATGTGGCTCTTTAGCCTGTCAGTGAAATAGTAAATCCTGGCAGCTCTTATGCCTGTGTGTCTTATACATTGATTGCCCTCTATGGTGGCACTGTGCATTGATGCTGCCCAGGTTATCTCTGGCTCTATGGATGAAGCTGATCGTCTAGACCCAACCCCTCTCATAGACGTGTCTGAATGTGACATCCCCTGGGGGGAGGAATTCTTAACACACACAGATCGCTGCTGAGAATCCCCCCCCAAAAATCCACCATTCTATCCCTGTCCACAGACACCTAACGGACCACACGTCTCAGAGGTAACCTTCACCTTCCTATCCCCCCTCCCAAGTCAGGAGAAACCGATCTACAGGGAGGAGGAGGATGCAGCATCTTGTCACCCCTCTGTAGATGGCAACTGCTCCATCCTAAACTCCTATCTGCACCTAACAGCCCGATCCTGCCTGCCACCTGTGCCAATGGAGGACCCCCCTGCCTGCCTGCCACCTGTGCCTATTGGGGACCCCCTGCCTGCCTGCCTGCCACCTGTGCCTATTGGGGGACATCTAGCCAAAGAGGACTGAACCCTCCCCCCTATCCTTCCACTTCCAATGGAGACTCTGCACACCAGGCAATCCACAGACACCTGTCCCTATCTTACCACCTAAAAACCCCCCCCTAAG
>BLSH010520290.1:560325-592102 GCA_018402905.1 Glandirana rugosa | reverse complement strand
CTCTAAGCAACACCTGGAAACTCTCCCTTTTGAACTAGGAGATGGAGATGTTTTTTGAAAAATAATGTGTCACTTACAGCAACAGCTGGCCCTATAGGAGTAAGCAATGGTTTTGGAACAAAAATCTGTCCCTCTAAGCAACACCTGGGAACTCTCCCTTTTGAACTAGGAGATGATTTTTGAAAAATAATGTGTCACTTACAGCAACAGCTGGCCCTATAGGAGTAGGCAATGGTTTTGGAACAAGAATCTGTCCCTCTAAGCAACACCTGGGAACTTTCCCTTTTGAACTAGGAGATGGAGATGTTTTTTGAAAAATAATGTGTCACTTACAGCAACAGCTGGCCCTATAGGAGTAAGCAATGGTTTTGGAACAAAAATCTGTCCCTCTAAGCAACACCTGGGAACTCTCCCTTCTGAACTAGGAGATGATTTTTTAACAATAATGTGTCACTTACAGCAACAGCTGGCCCTATAGGAGTAGGCAATGGTTTTGGAACAAGAATCTGTCCCTCTAAGCAACACCTGGAAACTCTCCCTTTTGAACTAGGAGATGGAGATGTTTTTTGAAAAATAATGTGTCACTTACAGCAACAGCTGGCCCTATAGGATTAGGCAATGGTCTTGGAACAAGAATCTGTCCCTCTAAGCAGAAGCCTCTACCTAGTGCAGTCAGATCACTCAAAGAAGCAGTATGTGAAATCTCAAATTACTCCCACAATCTGATCGCTGTGTACGATCCCACAATCTGATCGTTGTGTACGAACGTACGATCGTTTCGTTAGACAGAGTTTAATCTGCAATCTCCAACTCTAAGCAGCAGTATTTGAAATCTCAAATTCCCCCAACAATCTGATCGTTAAGCACGATCGTGGTGATTGTTGTTTTATGCAGTGTTAGATCTGCAACACAAAGCAGCGGTATTTGAAATCTCAAATTAGTCCAACAATCTGATCGTTGAGCACAATCGTAGCGATCGTTGTTTTATGCAGAGTTTGATCTGCAACTCAAAGCAGCGGTATGTAAAATCTCTAATTTCTGCTATCTGTCCTCAGAGCAACAGCACAGACAGCAGTAGTAAAGTAATCTATCTCGGGATGCAGGATCAGATCTTAAAATGTCTCAAAATTTCTCTATTCTCTCCCTCACGCTGTCAGCTTCCTTTCCCTACACTAACCCAAGGAGCATGTGACTGCAGCACTACGTGACTCCAGCTTATAAAGAGGCTGGGTCACATGATGCACTGGCCAATCACAGCCATGCCATTAGTTGGCATGGCTGTGATGGCTTCTAAGGGCAAACCAGTGAAACGCTTGTTGATTGGCTGCCCTGCAGCTTCTCAACACATGGAGTAAAATAGCAGAACCCCGGACCAAACCCGAATGATTTTTGAAATGTCCGGGTCCATGCCCCGGACACCCGAAAGTTCGGTACGTTACAGTCCGGGTTCGCTCAACACTATTAATGATAAAGACACAAAATGGCGGTAAAGTGGCTGCAAGTTCGCAGGTTGTGGATTTCTACAATATTCCAGAAGGTTGTAATTCCATGTATGTATCCATTGAAATCCATAGAGTACTACAGCATTTATATGAATTGTTTCCCATGTGTAACTGCTTTGCTACCTGGTGGTGCCTTCCATGTAATAACAGGCACTGTGGTCCAGAAGAGAAAACTAAAAAGGCCAGCAGGTAAACCTAAACAAGGCAGTCACCTACGTGTTGTTGTATAGAGTATGTGTATAAGGGGCGACTGTCAGCACACCTCCCTTGCACTCCAGCATGTACCAGTCCACCAAGTAAAGTCCATCAGATATCAATGTTACCTGCTATATACTGTCCCATAAGTATAGCACACTCTAACAGTTGCAGCATCATATATGAATAATACTTATTGATCCTGGCATAGGCATCCTAGGAAGGGACTGGGCATACGGCTGAAATACTGCCTGACCAAACTCAAAAATATATATTGTTTTGCAGCTCATCAATTCTTGGATGTAATGGCTGCAAAAGTGGCAGTTAGAGACACCTGTTTCTGAAACTGCTTAAAAAGTGTTAGCTGGAGTTCAGCTTAAAGTGGTAGTAAACCCTACTATCATTTTCAGCCAAGGAAGCTGCCATCTTGGCCTCTGTTTAATCTACAACTGCCATAATGCTGCACATGTGATCAGCTATGACACCAGCCATTGGATGGTTTGACAGTTTGGTTTAGAGCCCAATGGCAGTGTTACATTTCCGGCACGTGCCGGAAATGTGACTGGTTTTTAACCTGTTAAATGCATGGGTTTACTACCGCTTTAAATGTATTAGTCAAGTCAAGCCACTCATCTAACACCCTCTCTTCAGATAAACAATTCTGCTGTCTGATGGTGACTTTGCTCCCCCATCCAGAGAAGAGACACAATAAGACATTTGCTACTGGCCAGATTACCAGGTGAAAATAAAGAAAAATTAGCCTAAGAAAAGAAAACGAATGCAGCTATCACATTTACGGACTGGTAAGTTGCAATATATTTCATTGTTGTTTTTGGGTTTAATATTGTCTTAACTGAAAATCTGTGCCAAGATTGTTTAAGGCTGAGTTCACACCATTGCGAATTGGATGCGGGTTCCCCACACCCAATTCGCAATAACAGGAGATTTTGACCAGTTTTCTATAGAGCCGGTTCACATATCTCTGCAGCAGGTCCAGTGCGTTTTTCACAAAAAAAAAAATTCGGGCTGAAATCGGACCTGAAACGGCGAACCAAGAAACACCAGACCCCTGCTGTGAGCCGCATGCGGTTCATCACATGTGAACCCAGCCTAAATAATTTCTGCCAAAATATGTACGTATTTTTCCAAATTGTACTAATAGTGACTGTTTTTTTTTTTTGCAGCAGCAGCAGCAGCAGCAGAGTTTACCTTTTTTTAGAATCGTAAAGATATTTTCCCTTTCGGGTAATAACGGTCTATTTCTGTTTTTTTAAATAAAGGACTGTCTTTTTTTACACTACACAGTAGGGGTACTATGTACCCCACACTCATTCACATGGGGGACGGGATCTGGGGGCCCCCTTGTTAAAGGTGGCTTCCAGATTCTGATAAGCCCCTCGCCTGGAGACCCCCACAACCACTGGGCAGGGTTGGGGACAAGGTGCTTTGGGGGGCAGGACCCTCCCTGCCCCCAAGCATTCCCCCATGTTGAGGGCATGTGGCCTGGTATGATTCAGGAGGTGGTCGCTCGTCCCCACCCTTTCCTGACCTGTAAGCATTGCTTGTAATAGAAAAAAACCTGCCAGGACCTCTTGAATATGAGATCTGGGGTAAAAAGACCTCAGATCTCTTATTTACACTTAAATGCAAAAAAAAAAAAAAAAAATGGCAGTTAAAAAAAAATGTCTCCTTTAAGAGCGTGGGGCGGTAGTGATGTTAGACATCGCTTCCGCCCTGCAATGTTATGGAGTCGGCTGGGGGACATCTTACCCTCAGTCGGCATCCAGTGCAGGAAGACAATGGATCGGATCAGCAGCGTAGGGGGTACCTCTCCCGCCCCCTGATAGAAGTGATCTTGCAGTGAATCTGCCACAGAGACCACTTTTATCTGAAAGAGGACCACCAGCCATTTTGAAAAATACCGGGGTTATGGTAGCTATCTGCTACGATAGCAACGGCATTTATCTGCAAATTACTGCCGTATAATGAAGGCCGGAGGTCTTGTAGTAGCTAATTTTTCATTGCAACCATTTTTTTTTTACATTAAGCTGTCAGCGGGGAACCCTGTTGACAGCTGATGACTCACAGTTACTGGTTGTTAAGGATGCTGGAGGCTGCCCGCTCCTTCACAGCCAGCTATTTACAGTCTGTGCTAAGGAAGCCAGCTACCACGGTGGGGAATTACTGCAGGCTTTCACTGCTAAAATACCGCATGCCTTTATAAAATAACTCTTTTAGTGAATGACAAAAAACCTTTTGAAAAACGCTGTGTGGTATCTTACTGCATACTTGGATGTGATAAACCATTATCTTTATCCTTGTTTGTCAATTTATTATTGTGTCAGGAACTTAAGGGGTTAATTTCCTGGACCTTCAGTGGTTAGTATAGGCAATCCTTATAAATGAAAGGCAATTCTGAGTTTTTTGCAGAAACATTTTAGTAATGCTTTCAGTGCATCTGTCCGGCTGCAAATTCAGAACATTGTACAGTATGACATCTGTGTGCATAATATGCTGACTTATTTGTCCAGGGGGAACACCATAGAAAGGAAGTCAATGAAATATCACTATCATATTCATTTATTAAAACTGGCTAGCATCAATGGAACACATTGCCAAATCTGACTGGTTTGTCTAATAACCATATTAAAGTGTCATGATTAAGTTCCTGTGATTTAGTGGGGCTCAATAACATAGTGAAACAAGGCAAACGTATTAACCCTTACACTGTAGTCATTTTTTTCGTGATTTACAAATATTAAAGATACCCTGTCAAATTTCTAAAAAAAAAAGGCTCTCAGCAAGCAAAGAGGCCTCAGAACCTGTGTAGTTCATATGTGTTTGGGTTTAAAGGGATGAGGTGGCAACCCTAGGCAGTACTCTCTTTTCTCTGGCAGCCTTAGGCCCCTTTCACACTAGTGGAGCCCGTTTTGATGGGCTCCGCTGCTCAGCGGGGATTAATCTGTTTATCTCCGCTGAGCCGGTGGATGACAGGACAGTCTCTGCATTCCATGCAGAGACTGTCCTGTCGCAGCTGCATTCTCCACTATGGAGAATTGGATGAACACGGACCGTCTGTCCATGTTCATCCGATCCGATAGGCGGATGGAAAATAGGGGTTCCATCCGTCTGTTTTTGGCAGATCGGACATGTCATCGCTGACATCCGTTGCTCCATAGAGAGCAATGGAGCGTCCATTCGGGTCCGTCTGAAAAACTGACAGGCGGACCCGAATGATCCGCCCGTGTGAAAGGGGCCTTAGTCTCCTACCTGTCTTCAACATCTGCCACTTCTGCGAATGTTGGATGACCCCTGCATCCCCTGCATGATTACAGGACTCAGCAGTGACATACCATTCAGAGGAAGATACCATGGCACGCCACAGTGACACAGGCTTCCAACACTCACCAAAATGTGGAATGTAGAAGGGAGGCTGCAGCGCTGGAACAAGAGTTAAAACCCCTGTTGGTTTGTTTTTTAAGAAGAGGAAATCCATACAAAGTGCAGGGAATTTACTCTTACCTCTTATTCTGGTGATAACTTTAATAATTCGTTTTTTCCATCATATTCTGTTCTGGTGACAATGGTCACCCGGGCAAATATACAGGTTGGATTTAAACAGCAGGGTTGTAGACCCTAATACTTGGTATAGGGTACTATTCCTTTCTTATTCTATCTGCCTTGGCATTGTGGATCACCAACTGCAGGAAGAAGAACATCCCCTTGAACAGTAACATCATCTGTGAGAAAGCACAGAAATTGTACCATCAGTTTGCTACAGGAGACAATGCAGAGTAAGCCAGCAAGGGATGGTATGATCGTTTCCAGAAATTATTCAATATTAAAAGTGTTTCTCTACATGGAGAGGCAGCACCTGCCATCAAGAAGCCGTGGAGAAGTACCCAGAGACCTTCAGGCACATCATAGAGGAGAAGGGATACAAGCCTGAACAAGTTTTCAACATGGATGAGACTGTCGTATTCTGGAAGAAGATGCCGTCCAGAACTTACATCATGAAGGACGAAGTCAAAGCTCCGGGGTTTAAGGCACAGAAGGACAGAGTGACGCGCAATATGTGTGGCAATGCTGCTGGTTACATGATGAAACCAGACCTCATCTACAAAGCAGCAAGCCCTAGGGCTCTCAAAAACAAAAATAAAAACCTGCTGCCTGTCTACTTGATTCATAGCCCTAAGGCCTGGGTGACCAAAGTCCTAGCTTCAAACTGGTTTCACCAGTGCTTGGACTTCAAGGTGTTGCTCATTATGGATAATGCTGGTGACCACCCTTTAGATTTGTATTGCGAGGGCGTCCAGATTGAGTTCCTCCCTGCCAACACCGCCTCCCTCATTCAACCTATGGACCAAGATGTGATCTGTGTCTTCAAGGCTCTTTATACCTGGAAGTCATTCCAACATCTTGTGGATGCAATGGACACGGACAAGAATTTTACATTAAAGGGTTACTGGTGTAACTTTATGATCACAACGTAGCTGTCAGTCATCCAAGCTGCTCTTAAAGTATAACTAAAGGCAAAACTTTTTTTCATTTTGGTCAGAGTGGAGAGGGATTTGAACCCCCATCAGTTTTCATTGCTGTCTCTGCCCCCGTTAAGGAGATTCACCCTATTTGTCCTGTTTACCATTAACATTGATGAGTTAAAGTAATAGAAAACCCCAAATTTTGGGTTGTCCCCAGAAAAGTAATAGATGGGAAATCTTCCAATGGGGTTACTAGTTCTGGTGAGCTGGGGTCCCTAAGAAATTCCTATAATTTGCAGAGATATTCTTTCCCTTCCTGTTTGGCTATGGGACAGGAAGTGAAGGTAAACCTCTGCAATGGGACACAGATGGCGAAAAAAAAAAAATCTGACAGCGGTTAAAACCCTCCCTTACTCTATCCAAAATAAAAAAAAAGTTTTGCCCATAGTTCTACTTTAAGGAGATGAAAAAGGAAACCCTCAACCCATGCTGGAAGAATCTGTGGCCAGAGTGTGTCCATGACTACAAGTAGCTATGGGTAAGCGCCCGTGAGAGGGCTGTGAAACGTGTCAGCTTTGCCCTATTGTGTACTGCATGGACTTTTATTCACAATAAAGATGCATCATTTGGAGTGCGGCTATCTGGAATTTGTCTTTAACCTACAAGGGCTTCTCACCTGAAGAAATTCAGCATGAGGCTATTGACAAGGTCATGAGACTGGCAAAGATACTTGGTGGCGAAGGTTTTGACGACATCCCCCAAGATGAGGTAAACAACCTCATCGATGCCCACTCTGAACCCCTGACAGACGAGGATTTGTTGGAGTCGACAAAGTCTACCAGCGAAGAGGAGGAGTACGCAACAGATCAAGAAGAGGAGGAGGAGCAGGGCCTGACATTCGAACATCTGTCCAAAATTATTAGGACAGCGAAGGAGTTGCAAGGGATGATTGAATCATGGGATCCCTATATGGTTCGGGCTCTCAAAGTTAATAATGGCATTGATGCTGCCATTCAGACATATAAAACCCTCCTTGCCACCATGAAGAATCAACAACAGCAACTTCCCATCACAATGTTCCTCAAACCTATCAAGAAAAGCCAGCACGAAACCCCACCAGAAGAAGACCCGTCAGAAGATATGACTCCTCCTGAAGTGCCTGAAGAAGAGGCACCACCCGAGCAGCTATAAATCCTCTGCTTTGCTGTGTAGTCATTATCTTCACTACAGTACATAACTTCATCGTACTGCACAGCTAAGGCTGGATTCACACATGTCCGGTGCAAATTCCACCCTTATTGCCGGTGAGAAGGACAGGTGCCACTGTTCAGCGGCTCCTGTCCGTTCTTACTGCTGATCAGCTGACCAGAGAGGGGAGGTGCATTGAAGAATGGGAAAGAATCCCCATTCAATGTGGAACAGATCTGTGAGTTAGATGCATTCCCATTGAACATAATAGGCTGGGAATTTGCACCGCATTGCAAAGAAAACACACACATTTTCTGTGCAATGCGGACTGCGAATGCACCGCACCTAAGTGAACTGGACACATTTAAAACAATGTTTTTTCAAGTGTCCTGCAAATTAGCATAGGTGTGAACCCAGCCTAATTTATCATCATCTTCAATCACCATCAATATTGGTGAGTACCCATACATTTTACTGTATTTTTATTAAATACAATTATTACTGTACAGTATTTAGCCTAAAATAGGCATTTTTTTGACCACATCCAAAATTTGCGTTTTTTCAAAATCCGCGGGTGCTCTATGAACATGACCCCTACGAATTCCAGGGTTCGACTGTATTTATATTATCAGAGCTTGTTGAATTCAGGTGTCTTGTCTTTCTAAACCATTTTCCATTTTGTAAAAATGCTTAGACATGAACATACATAGGGGCTGATTTACTAAAACAGGAGAGTGCAAAATCTGGTGTAGCTCTGCAAAGAAACCAATGAGCCTCCAGGTTTTTTTTTGTCAAAGCTTATTTGAACAAGCTAAATTTAGAAACTGATTGGCTACCATCTACAGCACTAGATTTTGCACTCTTAAGTGTTAATAAATCAATTCCATTGTTTTTAATGATGCATAGGAGAAAAATCTGCATGCTGCACTTTGACTGTATTGGCCTGCAGTTTTCCATTCAGTACACTGCCAATGGAGTCTTTAAAGTGATCCTTTCACCCTCAGGCTACTTTTAAAAATGCAAGTCAGTGTAAACAAGACCTAACACTAGGCTGGTCATGCAGGAAAGAAATTTGCATGATTCCCCCATCAACCTAGACAGTGCTGACAGTGATTATTGCTAGCGGCTATAGCACCCGCTAGCAATAATTGCAAGAGAATCCGACAGGATGGTTGTACCCAAGGTGATCGATTGATCAACTTGGTCCATTCAGCCTGCCCATTAACAGTTCAAATCTCAGCTGGTTCCTGCTCAACTGCCCGAGATTCAATTTTCCAGGTATTTTTTAAACATTTTAAAGGAATTCCTGCTGCCTGCTTAAACTGAATTTGTTGTAAAGCTGCAGGGTTTTCTACCATCTTTTTACTACCGCTTTTGCTTATTGATTTTAAATTTCAGGTATTTTTAGGTTATATTTTTATAAGTTGCTTTACGTTGCTGTTACAATTCCATAGAATTGCACTCTGCCTTGTATTCTTGTGTATGCTGTTTTATCTCAGTTCCGCTCTGACGTCTTCAATAAAATATATTCACAGTTTCATTGTCTCCTCTTCCTTGGCTAAACAGAATCCACAAGTTCAGACATCCTGACATGCCTGTAGTGAAGTTTTACAGTCTTTGGTGTCATTTACACACACTATAGTATAAGATCATCATACTATTAATTGTTATGTCCCCAGATTACAGTACAAAACCAAGTCTCTATCCAGGAGCATCACAACAATTAGTTTACAGCCCATAGTTGTTCTCTTTTGTTCTCACAGCCCATCTGCTCTAAACAGACAGAATCCTACAGCTTTATAGATACTTCTACAGCATTATTCTTTAATGAAAGACTACTCATATCTTTCTTTTTATATCCCTGGGGCACTTTTCTATTAGTCACACCCAATAATCTTGTGAAATATGATTAGAGCCAGCCTCAGAGTACATTTCAGAATCTCTATTCATCCTCTTACTATTTTATCTCACAAAGTAAGGCCCCATTCACACGTGAGCGTAGCAGGAATGTGCATTTCTGCAAGCTTATTTTGTGCATTTTGTATGCGGTAATCATGCTTAGGGCTGCCTATTCACTTGAATGGGCCTATGCTGGACAAACACCCCGAAGTAGTTTCAGAACCCTTTGAGTCATTAAGCGTTAAGCGCTTTTTCAGTGCCCATTTTTTTAGCACAATTTTTCATGCGACAAATATCCAGCAAAATGCACATCTGCTACCTGCGCTTGGGGTGCCATTAACAATTAATGGCACCACAAGCGTGGCCCGTGATTGCAACGCGTTTCCAAAACACATTGTGAAACGCACATTTCTGTATGTTTTGTTGCACTTTTAGCAACCGCTCAGGCGTGAATGCAGCCTTAAAGTGATACTAAAAGAAATCTTTATTCTTCAAAAATAATCCTTACACATCACTTACTTTATGGCCCTGTAATCTATTTCTCATGAAATAGTTATTACTGTGTTTTTCTGCCTCCATATAAGGGCCACCATGAGCTTCTGAACCTCTCCCTTTTCCTCCTCACTTCTGGAAGTTAAAAAGAGAGGAAGGGTGGCTACTTTGCTGGATATAGTGGGACCACGGAGAATGAAAGTATCTCCTCACTAAAGGGAAGTCAGATTACTTTTTAAGATAAAAAGATATGCTTTTTAAGGTTTACCAGGATGGGAAATGTGAACCAGGTTTGCCAGATCTTGTAAATCACTTGGGTAATGCAGTTTTTAGCTCCTGGTGGCATTCAGTGGGCTCCAGTGTGGTACATTCCATGACCTTCCATCATTCCTTTATCACCAGACACCAGTCACTGTACGCAATAAGGCCAACACCTTCACATCTTTGTGATTTACCACAAACACTTATCAGTGCAAGAGACCAGCTTTGCCATTGTTTTTATTAGTTTACATTTCTGCGCTGTCTAGATGTGTGTTGGCATAAAACCGGCATGTCTATTTTTTAGTGTATTAATGCATGTTGTGGTCCCTATTTCACTGGCTGATAGAACTAGGGCCGCTAATAGGGGGGACCACTGGTCCTCTTGTAGAGGGCCCAGGTGGGGGCTTTACCCCAATATAAAAGTTAAATACAAGATGCATGAACATAGTTTATCTTCAACATTGACTAAAATCATAGGACCCCTACCATGCAGTCTGGTGGACTTGTTTTAATGGCTTGAGTATGCTCTTGGGGGGGCTAGGGAGCCCATAGCAGTAGAAAACTTCAGACAGGGCTCGTTGAAGAAGTGTGTTGCATCCATACGACCTGGGTAGTGGAGCGGGTCCTGAGTTGATAGTGGTGGGGGGATTAGTATCCCCTGGTGCTTGATCCTTTCCGAAAAGGAGGAGAGTAAAGGGGGAAAGGGGAGTGATGGTCTCACCCGTTGTCAGGGGGGCTGAAGGCTCAATGAGGTAGAGCCTTAAGGTTAGCAGGTT
This sequence comes from Glandirana rugosa, assembly GCA_018402905.1. Classification (NCBI taxonomy): domain Eukaryota; kingdom Metazoa; phylum Chordata; class Amphibia; order Anura; family Ranidae; genus Glandirana; species Glandirana rugosa. The sequence continues at coordinate 581,308 of BLSH010520290.1, read as the reverse complement.
GAGCAATGAAGGGGTCCCATTTCCTATGAAAGCGGGTGCTGTTACTTGTGTACAGTATAAAGTCCAAGCTTTCTTTATGCAGGAGTTTTTTGAGCTCCGTCTTGATCATGTAGATAGTAGGTGGGTTAGCTGATGTCCACTGTTTTAATATGGCTCTCCTGGCTACCATGGGTGTGAGCCAGGACTTGTTGGCTCTGACTATGAGTTTGTTGGTCTTGTGTGGATCTGAAGAAGGTCCGTCTAGGTATCCGAAGAGAAGGGGAAGTGGGTCCTTGGTTAGCTTATATCCGGTGACTATGCTGGCTAGCTTTTCCATTTACTCCCAAAAAGCGGTTATGTACGGGCATTTCCACAATCTGTGTTTCATAGATGGTTTGTGTTGGTTGCACCATGGGCATTGAAAGGGGTTTGTTGAAGAAGGAGAAGTTGAGAAAGGCATATAGGCTTGATGGAGGATTTTTAATTGCTGCTCTCTCCAAAATTCATTGGTGACAAAGGAGCGTGTGGTGTTGTAGCCCACAAGTGCAATGTCCACCCTCTCTGTAAAGGCAAAGTCTTTGGTCCACGCGGAGATGGATCCCAGGCTGTGGGGCTTGGTGAAGTTGAGAGACAGTGGTTTGTATATCTCTGAGATTTTGAACTGGTTCTTTGTCAAAAGGGTGTCCAGACAGGAAGTCTTTTAAGTCTGTTGGGAGGCAATGTGGATGCAAAACGAATCGCTTGTTTGGCATAGATGAAGTGGTGATTCGGTAGATTAAATTGAGCTTGCAGCTGCCTGTTGTATGGTCAAGCATTTGTGCAAAATTAGTTAGTCCATGGGATTTCCGGGTGGATAAAGCCGCGAGTTGATTGGAGCGTGTAAATAAGGGGTGGCCCACGATGGGTAGACGATGAGAGATGCATGGTGGGAGACCCAATTTTTTTCTAGTCTCCCTCCAGGCAATATTAGTGTCTCTTATTAGTAGGTTTTGTTTCAAGCTTTGTGGTAGGAGGCTTAATTTACAGTGTAGAATCACGGCTAATCCACCCGGGTCTGCCATCCAAGTCAAAGTTGGAGAATTTGGAGGTGTCTGCCAGCCAGTCCATACCCATTCTCAATAGGCATGCTAGATTATAATTCTGAATATTGGGTAGGTTGGCCCCTCCCTCTGGTTTAGGCAGGAAAAGCTTTGTAAGGGCAATTCGGGGTCTCCGGCTGCGCCAGAGGAAGGATAGTAGGGCTTTGTGTATGGCTTGAATATCCTTTTGTCTCAACAGGAGGGGGATGGTTTGCAAGGGATATAAGAGCTTTGGGAAACTCACCATTTTGAATAAGTGGCACCTGCCTAGCAGTGATAGAGGGAGACTTACCCAATTTTCCATTTCGCCTATCATTTTCGATACTAGAGGTGGATAGTTTAGATGGTATATGAATGCTGGGTTTTTACCTATTTTGATGCCTAGATATGTTATGTAATTTTTGGCTATTTGGAAGACAGAGTGTGATGCCCAGGCTGGTGGTCTGGTTTGGAATAAAGGCAGGACTTCACTTTTCGCAAAGTTTATTCTAAGACCTGAGCAGTCTCTAAAGCGGATGAAAATCTCCTGTATATGTGGTATATCAGGGTTTGAAGAAAAGATTAAGATGTCATCAGCAAAGAGGGCTGAGCGGACTTCCTGCTTGCCGATCACAACACCATGTAGTTGGTATTTAAATAGGATGTGACGGGACAGAGGCTCAATGGCTAGGTTAAAAAGGAGAGGGGATAGGGGACATGCCTGGCTGGTTCCTTTATTAAGGGGGGTTTTATTGGAGATTAATCCAGCTGCTACAACATTGTCAAAGGGTGCTGAGTACATGGCCATAAATAGGTGTAGAAAGGGGCCAATGATCCCAAATTTCCAGAGAACCAACCTCAGACAGTGAAAGCTGATGTTATCAAAAGCCTTTTGAACATTTAGTGTTATAATAGCGATGCCACTGGCTGGGTTGGTCTTGGCATGTTACAACACTGCTAAGGCTTTGCGGATGTTGGAGGGTGGAGCCGGCTTGTGAGGGGTGGATTAGGGTTGGCATGATTGTAGCCAATCTTTTCGCCATAATTTTGGATACAATTTTTGTGTCCAAATTCAATAGAGATATGGGCCTGTAGGACCCTGGTTCCATGAGGTCTTTGCCTTTCTTGGGTATAAGTTTTATGTCGGTTTGGAACCCAGAGGGTAGATAGCATCCTCCTTTGAGTAATTTTTGGTATAGGGTGGTGAGCGTCGGTGTGATCATATCTTTAGCTACTTTGAAAAATTCTGAGGTCTACCCGTCAGGGCCAGGGGCTTTATTTGGGGCCAGGGATGCTATGGCCTGTTTTACTTCAGTTTCAGTAATGGGTGCATTTAGTCTTTCTAAGTGGGATGTGTCAGTTTGGGGGAGGTGTACCTGATCAAGGAAATTTTGTGCAGCTGTTTCATCTATGGGGTCTTTCCCATATAGGTTGGCATAGAACTTCTCTAGGATACTATTAACATCTTTGGGTGAATGGGCTAGTGATCAATCTTGTTTCTTTAGTGCGGCTATGTGTGTGGGAGTGTAAGGGCCTTTACACAAGCGAGCCAGAAGCTTCCCGGATTTGTTCCCGAATTTGTGGTATTGCAGATCGGAGCAGGTTTGATAGTAGTGCTCACTAGCTTTAGCCCACAACTCAAAGTTTTCGTTTGCCTCCCTCCAGAGCTTTCTATGTTCTAGTGAGTTATGATGATTGAGATGATATTGGGCCTCACAGAGAGTGGTGCTAGCAGACTGATATTGACTGGCGGTTTTCTTTTTGTGAGCTGCAGTGAATTCAATGATTTTGCCCTGAAGGGCTGTTTTTCCCTGCTTCCCAAAATAGGTTAGGGTCGCAGGAGTGGGCTGATCTGGATTCTAGAAACTCGTTCCATGAGTCTCTGATTGTGGTGATAAGTTCCTGATTACTGGCTAGTTGGGAAGGGAAGCTCCAGGATCTGGCAGGTTTGGGTGATTCGAGTCCTGACAGAGTTAAGGAGACTGGAGCATGATCGGAGATAGCCATTTCCGGAATTTCTGGGTCAGAGGAATAATGCAGCATAGGTGGGTTGCAGAATAGATAGTCTATCTTAGACAGACTTTGGTGAGGGTTGGGGGAATAAACGGTGTACTCCCTCTCAATAGGGTTGGCTAGCCTCCAAACATCAGTCAGGTGGATAGCTTCAGTGAATTGTTATAAGGGGATTGTGTGGGAGAGCATTGGGGGCTCCGGGGGTGTTTTATCCCGAGTTCTGTCTTCCTGGTTGTTCATTACCATATTAAAGTCTCCTCCTAGCAGCAGTGGAAGATGTATATGGGGAGCTAGTCTGGATGTAAGGCCTTGAAAGAAAGGTTTGGGGGGAGAATTAGGTGCGTATGCGTTAACTAAAACCACTTCTCTAGTGGCTATCTCGAGTCTGAGTATTACCACTCGTCCCTCGTCATTTCTCCCCTCCGAGAGAACCTCATGTGATAGATTTCTATTGAGAAGAAGGAGGATCCCGGCTTTGCCTCCAGCTGGGGGTGAGCCATAGACTTGGCCTACCCAGAGTTTATGCATGCGGTGGAAATCCTCAGCTGGTAAGTGGGTTTCTTGGAGCATTACTACATCCATCTTAAGAAGGTGGCACAGTATAGCCATTCTTTTATGGGGAGACCTTAGCTCTTTTACGTTCCATGAAATTACTTTTATGGCGGGTCCTTAGGTTTGGGGGGTTCTGTATGCAGAGAATATATGCATAGTAAGGAAAATATGAGTAGCACCAGAGGACCGAGGTCTGAGAGGGTACAGGGGGTAGGGTAATGTGCACGTTCTATTAGGTAGGGTATGGAGAGGTAGGTGGCCCAATGATGGCTAACACGAAAGAGAACTAAAACAAAACATACCATAGAAGTAGTGTAGGACTTCTCTTTTTTCCACATAAGGAAAACACAACTCGCGGTACAGCGTTACCAGAGGTTCATCCAGTGATCCAATCCCAGGCTATGTTGAAAGGGGGGGTACTCCCAGGAGCATTCTACTTTTGCAGATGTGGAGCAGTGTCCCAGGTGACATATGGATTGAGAGGTAGAAGAAGGATCTCCGGTAAGGCTGTGAAAAATAACTGTAGTACAAGAAACAAGTAAATAAACAGGTCATTTAAGGATGTATAAGACAAAGGAGAAAAATGATTATCGTTAATAGAGCAAAATTGGTTAGACAGGCCTAGAAGACTGTATACTTGTGGTCAGTATTGAAATGCAGATAGCACAGAAAAGACTGTCAGGCCTCGGGGTAGAGTTGAGTAGGGCTATTTCTTCTCCATGCTGTTTTAGGTGGCACTGGACTGTTTGGGCTTGTTTGAGTAACAAGCTCTTTTTGGAGAGTCCTTCTGTAGGCTACGTAGATCCCTGTTGCACGATGAGGGGGTGGGGTTGGTGGCTGGTTGGGTGTCCATTGGAATATGTAGGTATGCCTGCAGATAATTTGCAGCTTCTTTCAGGTGGGAGAAAGATTTAGCTTCCCCAGAATGATCCGTGAAGCGTAGAATAGCTGGGTACGACAGAGTGAACTTCACTCTCTTCTGGTAAAGAGCTGTGCATATTGTCTGGACAGCTTTGCGGCGGCGCAATAACTCTTGTGAATAGTCTGCAAAGATCAGAAGCTTGTGACCTTCTAGTTGTAGAGATTTGGCATTCCTTAAGGATTTAGGAATAGCCACTCTGTCTGTGTAGTTAAAATATATGAGGCATGGGGTGCTGTGTTCATTGCATCATAATACTAGTGGTGCATATATTTCTAGCACAATATCCAAGTCTGTTACTTCAGCAGATCTTAGACCACTAAGGTCCCTTTCACACTTGTGCAACTTTTCCTGCGACTTTGGACATCAGAGTCGCATGACAAGTCGTACTCCATGATTTCCAATGATAACCATTCATATCTGTGCGACTTCAAGTCGCACTGACTTCAAATTAGTCCCTGTACTACTTGGACTACAAACATGCATTCTCATGAGATAGATGAAGGCAGGTGGCCTGGAGGTAGCCCACCTATATAGGCCAGTTGTAGATGGAGGCAGTGACTTACTTTGTGGATATTTGATTTTGGTCAGGTAAACACACTGACACCTTTGCAGTCATTTTGCTATCTGCTGGGTGACCAGTGTGTCCCTGTACCTTTCCTTAAAGGTACAGGGACGCAGTGGTCACCCAGCAGAGGTTTTAACCACTTCAGCCCTGGAAGGATTTCACACTTTAGGACCAGAGCCCTTTTTGCGATTCGGCGCTGCGACGCTTTAACTGACAATTGTGCGGTCGTGCGACGTACCCAAACAAAATTTGCGTCCTTTTTTTCCCACAAATAGAGCTTTCTTTTGGTGGTATTTGATCATCGCTGCGTCTTTTATGATCACCGCTATAAACAAAAGAAGAGCGACAATTTTGCAAAAAAAACCCAAATTTCTTACTTTTTGCTAAAATACAAATACAAAAAAAAAATACAAAAAAACATTTTTTTTCCTCAGTTTTGGCCGATTTATATTCTTCCTCATATCTGCGATAAAAAAAATTGCAATTGGCGTTTATTGATTGGTTTGCGCAAAAGTGGTCGCGTTTACGGATGATGAGAATTCATTTTTGGGGTTTTTTATTTTTTTTATTTTTTTTACAAGTAATGGCGGCGATGTGCGATTTTTAGCGGTACTGCGATATTGGGGCAGACATGACGGACCATTTTGACACTTTTTTGGGACCATTGGCATTTATACAGCGATCAGTGCTATAAAAATGCACTGATTACTGTGTAAATGCCATTGGAAGTGAAGGGGTTAACCTGCAGGGGCCGCTCTAAGGGTTAACTGTGTTCCCTGGGCATGTTCTAACTGTGTGTGGGCTGCCCTAGCAGGGGAAGGGAAGTGATCACAGCTTCCATGTAGAGGAAGCCCGCCCAAATAGTAAATAAAATTATTAGCCCCCCTACACTATATATGTATATCTAAGCACATACACACCTTATATATACATATATATACACATACATTACATGTACACGTATATATACACATACATCATATACATGTATACACATATATACACATGTACAGGGCAGGGGGACATGGCTAATGTGTTGGGGGGTCTGAACGAGGCAGGAGGAAGTCTATAATCTTCCTCCTTCCCTGGGATTCCCTCTTCACCCCCCAATTCTCCACCTCTTAGCTGGTGAAGCGGGGAGGGTGAATTCTGACCGAGATCACCAGTGAAGTGAGGAGATCACCGCTTTATAAACTGCCCGTTTCTATGTCAGTGAATGACAGTTGGAGATGTGCAGAGATAATCGGTGAAGAACAGCTTCTCTCCCCATTATCTCTGCTTTATAAACCGAAAATGAGCTGTGATCAGCGGTGATCCTTAGGATCACCGCTGATCACAGTTTTATAAAAGGACACCTTAATCTGTGTTAGTGAGCACTTCTCCTTTGCCAAAATAATCCATCCACCTCAAAGGTGTGGAATATCAAGATGCTGATTAGACAGTATGATTATTGCATAGGTGTGCCTTAGGCTGGCCACAATAATAGGCCACTCTACAGTAAAATGTGCAGTTTTATCACACAGCACAATGCCACAGATGTCGCAGGTTTTGTGGGAGCGTGCAATTGACATGCTGACTGCAGGAATGTCCACCAGAACTATTGCCCTTAGATTGAATGTTCATTTCTCTACCATAAGCCATCTCCAAAGGTGTTTCATAGAATTTGGCAGTACATCCAACTGGCCTCACAACCGCAGACCATGTGTAACCACACCAACCCAGGACCTCCACATCAAGCATCTTCGACTACAAGATCGTCTGAGACCAGGCACTCGGACAGCTGCTGCAACAATTGGTTTGCATAACCAAAGAACTTCTGCACAAACTGTCAGAAACCGACTCAGGGAATCTCATCTGCAAGCTCGTTATTCTCATCGTGGTTCTTGACCTGACTGCAGTTCGTCGTTGTAACCGACTTGAGTGGGCAAATGCTCACATTCTATGGTGTCTGGCACTTTGCAGAGGTGTTCTCTTCACGGATGAATCCCAGTTTTCACTGTACAGGGCAGATGGCAGACAGTGTGTTTGGCATTGTGTGGGTGAGTGGTTTGCTGATGTCAACATTGTGGATCGAGTGGCCCATTGTGGTGGTGGGGTTATGGTATGGGCAGGCGTACACTATGGACAACAAACACAGGTGCATTTTATTGATGACATTCTGAATGCACAGAGATCCCGGGATGAGATCCTGAAGCCCATTGTTGTGCCATTCATCCACGACCATCACTTCATGTTGCAGCATGATAATGCACAGCCCCATGTTTCAAGGTTCTGTACACAATTCCTGGAAGCTGAAAACATCCCAGTTCTTGCATAGCCAGCATACTCACTGGACATGTTACCCACTGAGCATGTTTAGGATGCTCTGGATCAGCGTATACGACAGCGTGTTCCAGTTCCTGCCAATATCCAGCAACTTCGCACAGCCATTGAAGAGGAATGTTGAGGTTTTGGTGAGCAGTCTCTATGACCTCGAACCAACTATTTCGCCAGAACACATCTGCATAAGGTTCAGCGCTCCTACATCACGAAGATTGAAGAGGAATGGACCAACATTCCACAGGCCACAATCAACAACCTGATCAACTCTATGTGAAGGAGATGTGCTGCACTGCGTGAGGCAATTGGTGGTCACACCAGATGCTGACTGGTTTTCAGACCCCTTGAATTCCCCCCACACACAATACAGTAAATCTGCACATTTTAGAGAGGCCTTTTATTGTGGCCAGCCTAAGGCACACCTGTGTAAAAATCATGCTGTCTAATCAACATCTTAATATGCCACACCTGTGAGGATTATCTCGGTAAAGGAGAAGTGCTCATTAACACAGATTTAGCCAGATTTGTGAACAATATTTGAGAGAAATTTTTTTTTTGTACATAGAAAAAGTCGGAGATCTTTGAGTTCAGCTCATGATAAATAGGGGCAAACACAAAAGTGTTGCGTTTATAATTTTGCTCAGTGTAGTTACAATACTGTCCTAACCATATAAATCCTATAGACCCTATGGTTTGTAACCATGTGTGAATCATATCTTTCCTCAGACTCTTTTTATTGACTCCCTAAGGCAGTTTTATGCTACTGCATATGGTGAGCTCTAACATAGCTATTCTTGGAAACCATATGTAATTGTAATTGACATTTATTTCTCATGTCTCACTTCCCCATTTCCTGTAGATTTTTAGTGCTCCTGGAGAGAACTGTGCTGCTTTTGTGTCTGTTGTATTAGTGAATTTTTGTGATTTTTTTCCTGGGCAGTAAGCCACTGCAGAATCTGTTGATATTGATTGATTGGTTTTGAAAAAAAACATTTGAATGTATTTTCAAACTCAGATATGTGAGAAAGTGCCATTGTTGAATATACCATTTTCCCCATCATCTAACTCCAATGTGTTTTTTGTTGTTAACCTCCCTGGCGGTATGACTGAGTCTGGAATTTATTGCTGAAAGCGGTAATGGTTTTCTGCATGGAGATATGGCGTTATGTACTATAGGCCTGCAATGGTTAGTATCCCTGGCGGTATGATTATGTCTAATTTTTGGTGCTGAAAGCGGTACAATTATTTTGCATTTATTCAATAATGCAATCAAACCAAAAACGCAGAAATTTGCTCAGTTGCAGAATTGTCGCTGTTGTCACTTTCAATTTCTGATGATAAATTTCCCCAAAAATCAGTATCACTCCATTCTGCAAATGATTCTTATTTACTATCGGTGTTTTCTAGCTGATCAAAAACCACTTTTGACGCAAAGGGACACTTTTTAGTTGCTATGGACATTCTCATGTTTCCAGGCAGAAAGAATGACATTTATTATATAAAAGTGCATGCAGGGCTCTGGGCAAACCACTAGGGACAAAGGGGATGTGAAATGTCTTCATACAGTAATGTAATCTATAAGATTACAGTGTACTGTATGTACTGTGTGTGTTTCACTTTTTGAATTTCCCGCCGGTCTCCGCCCCCGTGCGACGCGACGCTCGCAGGGAACGTAGCCCGAGGCACACAGAGGCATCGGAGCGGTGGACACAGCCCGCAGACACGCTGACACCGCAGGAGGACATCGCTGGATCCAGGGGACAAGGTGAGTAACATTGCCTGGATCCAGCGATGCAAGCCCGAGTGTGGCTCGGGGTTACCGCTCTTGGTACTGAAAATCCACCCCGAGCCACACTCGGGAATACCGCTAGGAAGGTTAACCAGATAGCAGATCAGAAAAGTAAAACATAAATGAAGAAAAAAGAAATGAGCTAAAACTAACCTCTACACCAGGGATATGCAATTAGCGGACCTCCAGATGTTGCAGAACTACAAATCCCATGAGGCATAGCAAGACTCTGATAGCCACAAGCATGACACCCAGAGGCAGAGGCATGATGGGACTTGTAGTTTTGCAACAGCTGGAGGTCCGCTAATTGCATATCCCTGCTCTACACGAGAAGGCCAATTCATAGCTGAGGGAAATTAAACAATGCCCACATTCCCGGAAGGGGATAGCAATATCTTGGTAAATCCTGAACACTGAACAAATTTTCACAAAAAGGATTGGTATACTGTATATGAATGGATGACACAACCAAGGAACTCTGAAATGTGCTGTTTTTTTCTCCTCTCAGTTATGCTTTAAGTCTTTACATGTCCCTTAAAGAGGAGCTTCGGGCTCCTTCAGAAAAAATCAGCAGTCAGCAGCTACAAATACTAGGACACTTACCTGTCCACAAATCCAGGGGTGTCTTCACCCCAGCCAATTTTTCAATCAGCTGTCAGGTGCTGCCGCTGCCATTTCTTGTAAGAGAAACCGGCAGCTTCACAGCCGGTTCCCTACTGTGCATGCACAAAGTGCACTGTGCTTTGTGAATGACTGGGTGGCAGGCGAAAGAGGAGGGGGCTGAATTTCCAGGTGACTTTGTCATGGTGAAATCAGCCAGAAGTGGGAGTGGCTACCTGTCAAAACCAGGTACCCGCTCCCCCCGAAAGGTGCCAAATGTGGCAGGGGAGGGGGTGGTGGAGGCAAGCAAGCGGAGCTTCCCCTTTTGCGTGGAGCTACACTTTAAATTAATTATATCCTTGTTATATTGTTTATCTAAATCACAATTAGGTATTAGGAAAATTGAGAGTTTTTGCTTTGCTGCAAAATTAGGACCATTGGAAAAAATGTCACCAATAGTCAAAATGCATAAAATCAATAGGTAAGGTGGAAAAAAAGTTGTTGTTTATCAACAAAGCATCATGATTACAATTACCTTCACATGGATTGCTTATCAACAAAACCACTGATGACCAATGGCTTTATGATCAGCCAAGCCATGTGATAATCAATAGTATATACATTAACACAGCCACAGTAATGTGACAGGGAACCACAGAGGGGTGTGGGCATATGCACTGCACTTTCCCTGGGCATATTCGGCACTACACTTCCGACCATGGACATACCAGATAACATGAGAATCCTATGTGGATGGCTAGTTGAGTCACCAGTGATTCCCCAATAGAGATCTGCACCTTTCCTTCAGTCCCCGGTTTAAAAGCTGACGCATACAGAGATTGCTCCCACAGCTCCCGGGGTAGACGTTCTAGTAGGCCCTTGGTCCAAAACACCATGTGTTAACAGTCTGAGTTGATCTAAACATGGATAGCACCTGCTTCTAAGGAAGTGAATTTGACGAAACGCATAGAGCACAGTAGGATGCAATCTTTTGGGTTTTATCATGTATTTAGATGCTCGTTTCTATATTAAATTAAGTCTAACTTGTATCAATACCATTGTGTTTTTTTACAAATCAGCTCTTATATTTTACATCATGAGTGTGCTATGGCTCAACTATACCGTTGATATATAAATTTATCTTATGAATTGTTTCAATCATGATGTAACATTTTTACAATCTGCTGATTAGATTACCCAATAAAATACTTGCTTTTAATATGTACTTATTTTTTGTGCATGAATGTATATCATGTTTATATGTAATACACCAATGGTTGGTTACTGTCAGGAACGGTTTCATCTGTTGATGGCACTGTAGCTCCCAGACCTATGGGCTGCAGTTCCGGTGTCCACCAGCGGGTGTCCCTCAGCAGTCGGGGGCTGACGGTCAGTAAAGATTTCACCTGCTGGTGGTGCTGCAGTTCAGGTGTCCACCAGCAGGTGTCTCTCTGCAGTCAGGTGCTGACATTATCCCTTGCAATCAGGCATCCCCTGATGCTGATTGCAGGAAGCATATTTAAACCTGGTTAATACTGTGATTCTTTGCCTTGGTATTGTCTCCTTGTGCCCCTGATCTGTATTCCTGTGTCCCTGTATTTCTGAAGCCTGTTACCCGTCTCCTGTCCCTGGACTCTGACCCTGATCCTGCAGCCTGATTCCTTCCTACCCACTTAGTCTGGCTCCTGACTCCCTTTTCCTGTCCTGTCTGTTCCCAGCTCCCTCCTGCTTGATCTCCTGTGTATGACCCTGGCTCTGGCACGTTTACGATTTGGTTTTCCCTTGCGCTGTACATATTGGATTTCGTCTGTTATTTATTGTGTGTTCACTGTTGGTTTGTTTACTTGTTGTTTTTCACTATTCACTATATTGGAGATGCGTTTTCTTGTTGTTCATTTATCATATAATAAGTCATATTATTTACATTTTACCTGTTTTTAGTACACTCTGTTGCAGTCCACATATTTCTGGTCACATCGGTCCCTGACAGTTACACCCCTCATACAAAGTCCCAAACCTCTCCTTTTGTCCTCTTATAAATAAGGATGGAGGCACATCAGTAAATGTGCCTCATTTAAAGTCCCAAACTCCTCTTTTCATGTAAATATTATCTAAACTTGAAATGTCAAAATGCTATCTGTTCTCTCTCAAATACCTCTGGAATTAATGGGAGTGGGAAACGATTTTATTAATTGTACTTAAAACCTTGTAGTCAATATATGGCAAAGGGTCCCATCTTTCTTTTCATTGAAAAATTAAGGGTGCCAGAGGGGGAGGTTCAAGGGCAGATAAAGCCACCTGTCATATTTTTTTGTAGAAAGTTTATTTTAGTTCTGAAAGTGAGTAGATATGGCAAATGGAATTGGAGCCTCTGGCAAAAGTTCTTCTGGGAAACCATAAGCTTGTTGTTGTTATAACAGGCTTGCATTATTCTTATTACATACACCCCTAAAATGTAAATAATGAAGAGGCAAGTTTTCAAGATTAGTAAATGGAACTCTAAAACCAGCCCGAAAGATGCCCTTCTTTAGCAAATTCCTGGCCTGCCAATCAATTGTGGGGTTTTGAATTGATAGTCCCCGACTTCTTAAAATAACTTGCAGAAACAAGATCAAGTTGAAAGATATTACTTCTTGATTTGCAGGTTCAATATGTAATTGCAGAGGAGTAATTACATGAGAAGAGAGCTGTGAGCCATCATCTGTCTCCATGTGTACGTGAGACTGCTTAGGTATCTGACTGATGCAATTTCTTCAGCATAGTTCAGGTCCATAAAATTACCACCAGCCTCAGAGACATGGCTGAAGTGGAAAATAACTGGCCCTTTCCTTTAAGTATAATGGGGAAGATTTACTAAATCTGGTGCACACAGAATCTGGTGCAGCTGTGCATAGTAGCCAATCAGCTTCTAGACTGTACAGTATTGTCAAAGCTTAATTGAACAAGCTGAAGTTAGAAGCTGATGGGTTACTATGTACAGAGGCACCAGAATCGGTGTGCACCAGTTTTAGTAAATCTCCCCTATGTCTATAATAAAATGGGGATAAAGAGTGATCATCTTGCTCTCAACATGTGCTAAGGAAAACAAAAGTTGTGTAATGGAGCCCATTTGTTTACTAGATGTGGACAGTTCTTTTTGATTTGCAGTTGCAATTGTTTTTTGTGGTTTGTGTGGAAATCTTATGATGAAGCGACCTGACTGATCAGAATATAAACAAAGATTCAGTTCTCGTCTACATTTCTTTTCAGAAAAACGGAGAGATCCCCCAGTTGCTTTAATACACATTCACTCAGGTTTTGGTTCAGAACTTTCATCTGTGGGTTGAGACTAAGGAAAGAAATTGATCTTTTTCATTCTAATTGTCTTTCTGTTAATCATCTGTCTATTTTAATACTCAGTTTAATTAATAGCACTTGGTGTATGCACTTGGGCTAGCTCATCTTCAATATGCTCAGGGAGACCTTTTTTAAGTGAAAACACTGATCTCTGTTGTTCGGAGTGTTGTTGGACACCCAGTGACTAAATTCAACAGCATTTTCACCTACAGAGCAGTTCCCTTGACTCATGCTTTATAATATGGTTTCAGCAGTTGCACTTTCATTCAAATATTAAGTCAAAAGCTGACACAAAATTGCCATGATTTCCCAGCATTGTATGGTCTTGCTCCAAGTATGGGCAAACCCATGTCAAGGCCTCATTATTAAGCAAATTGAAGGTGAAGCCTGTCTTAGAGCACTGTGTACCAAACCAGACAGGTTGCAGCTGAAAATTAAGCTGAGATTGCTTTAGAAAGCCTCTGTAATGTTTGGGATTCCCATTACTATTAATAGGCAATAAAAGGGGTACATCTGTAGAATCATTGACTGTAGTAGCTTGCTGCTATTGCTGTAATAGTTGTCACTGAACAGCAATTACTTGTATTTGTAATTTTTTCACGTATGTCTGTAAACCTTAAAGACTTGTTTAGACTTGCAGCTGGGCAGTGTCAAAAATGTGCAGTTGTCGGTTCATATGGGGTTAAAACAGGCGGTAAGGAGGTGTTTCCACGCTTCCTCGCTGCCTGTCAATAGCCTCTGGAGTGTGATCCAAATGCAGGTGGAGCTTTAGAGGCAAGAGAGTTTTAGGCTGAGTTCACACTATCCGACATTTAAACTTTGATCCTACTTTGCTGTGTGATTTATGGTCCTAATAGGGTCAAAGTCGGACCGATTTTCTGTGAACAGGGATCTGACTTTGATCCCGACAATACCAGGCACCTTGTGCTCTGGGGATCTTGAAGGGGAACTCCACGCCAAATTTAAAAAAAAAATGACATGGGGTTCCCCTCCAGGAGCATACCAAGCCCTTTGGTCTGGTATGGATTTTAAAGGGAAATTTAAAAAAAAAATGGCGTGGGGTTCCCCCCAAAATCTATACCAGACCCTTATCCAAGCACGCAGCCCGACAGGCCAGGAAAGGGTGTGGGGACGAGTGAGTGCCCCCCCTCCTGGACCATACCAGGCCACATGCCCTCAACATGGGGAGTATGGGTGCTTTGGGGAGGGCTCTCCCCCCCAAAGCCACTTGTCCCCATGTTGATGAGGAAAAGGGCCTCTTCCCGACAACCCTTGCCGGTGGTTGGCGGGGTCTGCGGGCGGGGACTTATCGGACTCTGGAAGCCCCCTTTAACATGGGGACTCCAGATCCCGGCCCCCAACCCTATGTGAATGAGTATGGGGCACATTGTTCCCCTACCCATTCACCTGAAAAAAAGTGTCAAATAAAAACCACACTACACCGGTTTTTAAAATCTTTTATTAAATCAGCTCCGGTGTCTTCTCCCCTCTACGGCTCTTCTTTTGCCCTTCCACCATGGAGAAGGTAATAATTTAAGATTGTTTGCAAGAGAATTTACAGAACATGTGGCCAGATCATCTCAGCATCCTTTCTGATTGAAGTGTTTAGTAAGGATTATAGAATTTATGGAATTACTGTTCTGCCAGCAAATATTACTAGTATAGGCATGCGCACAGTGTGCGCCAGGTGTGCCTGGGCACACCCTAATCACCCATAGTTGCCAACTGCTTTGAATGACATGCACATTATCAGGATAAATCTCCTCCCCCTACCTCCTCCCCCTCTCAGGAAAACTGCAGGAACATTCCCAAGATGGACCCTTCCTCCTCCTTGATTTCTTCTAGTACTGCAATTAAGTTTGCGTGGGTGGGATGGGGATGCCTCTAGCCTCAGAGAGCTTTGGTGTGCACACCCTAATGCAATAGGCTGTGCACACCTATGACCACTAGAAAATGAAAAAGGAAAAGGAAAATGGTAATATGAAGAGAGAAAATACAGTAACATTCACAAACACCATTCAACAATTTATTTGTAGTAGAGGAAAGCTTGATACTTTGCGTAGAGCTTCCCCCTGAAGAGCTACTGAAGTGTTTTGTGATTTCTCTGCACACCTGAAGATGAGACACTTCACTCACCCAGCAATTACTGACAAATCTTGAGGTAGTTCAAAGAATTTATTAGGCCAAGCATAGCCTAAAAGGAGAAAGGATTAACGTGCATTTATACAAATAATCAATAAGACAATAAAGTTACGCTGAGAGACATGGTTAAACATCTGCAGTATTCTGGCTAACACTATTTAACATAAATAAATTGCATTTACCTAGCAACAGTTTATAAAGACAGTCCTAACTTGCTATAACAGTCCCCGTTTTATCCCATTGGCCAGTGATTGATGAAACAAAAAAACATTGGCCAGCAAAGTTGAGGCTAGGGTTGCCACATCATCCCTTTAATCCAGGACACATATGAATTACACAGGTTGTTCTGAGGCCAATTTAATGCAGATACGGCACCAAGTGAGTTTAATTATCACCTTAATCAGCCACAGAACCTGTGTAATTAATATGTGTCCTGGATTAAAGGGATGATGTGGCAACCCTAGTTGGGGCCCTTGAAGAAAGCACAACAGTTCGTAGCAAACAACAGATTAATTGGTATGTGAGGCTCTTACCAGTACCAGGGCACTACCTATAGATATGATATAGCAATGGGAACATCTACTACTGAAGAATTGTTTTTTACAATAACCGTTGGGTTGTCAGTGTTGGGGGTATCTGCTCACACCCTTAGGACTGACTTTCTTTTTGAGGATTTATTGGAACAAACCAGTAAAAACAACACCCTGGATGATCAGTTTTCCCTTCTAGTTCACATGGTTAGCTTGTAGTATGTCTTCAGAAGCTGCAGATTAACAAATCATTTTTTGATACAATCATAATACATACGTATATCAAATAAAGTGAAGAAAAATGAATCTTATGAATGTGATTCAATAACAATGTTGCACAACCAACACCGGAAATTGGTGCAATAATAATCAATTGTACTAGAAAACAATTGTCATTAGATGCATAAACCAATACAGTATAAAGTGACTAGTGTACTCTCAAACAGCTTAAAGTGAAAAGAAACATATATAGCATCAAAAAAAAAAATGTTAGTTAATTCAAAATTACCACAAGTTCATAGATAAGTGAGTGAATAGACCACTCAGAGTGACCATCCATATCATTAGTGTTGTAGAGTCTTCATGCAAAAACAGTTTAAAGTACCAGTGCTTCACCACTGTGTTTTACATGGAATAAATGGCCACTTACCAAAGGCTGTGATCCACAAGGGATCATATACGCATACCAAATATCCCGGTGCACGTCTCACCAGGATATTGGAATGAAAAGTAGGCTCTCAGCTCATGGTTGTACGGAGTTAAAATCAAAAGAATTTTAGGTACTTATATAGTAACGTCAATTTACGCAGCGCTTTACATATACATTGTACATTCACATCAGTCCCCACCCTCAAGGAGCTTACAATCTAAGGTCCCTAACTCACATTCATACATACACATACTAAGGGCAATTTTAGACAGGATCTAATCAACCTGCCAGCATGTCTTTGGAGTGTGGGAGGAAACCGGAGTACCCGGAGGAAACCCACGCAGGCACAGGGAGAACATGCAAACTCCAGGCATGTAGTGTCGTGGTCGGGATTCAAACATGCGACCCTTTTGCTGCTAGGCGAAAGTGCTATTCACTACACCATTGTGCCGCCCATACTCCTTTAAAATGCCAAAGTGTTTAATAATAATTGCACTTACAGAGTAGAGTATCAATGGATTCAGAGGAAACAATCATGGTATCAGTGTGGCCACCTGCAATACGGTCTGGGCCCATCAACATCACACTGCTAGCTCCTGTTCAACGCGTTTCCCCTCAGAAGGCATCAATTGAAGCCTCCAAAACCAGTTGATGCCTTCTGAGGGGAAACGCATCTGACAGGAGCTAGCGGTTTGACTACATATGCTTTTTTTCACTTTAAGCTGTTTGAGCACTAGTCACTTTATATTGTATTGGTTTATGCATCTAATAACGATTGTTTTGTAGAACAATTGATTATTATTGCAGCAATTTCTGGTGTTGCTTGTGCAACATTGATATTGAGTTGCATTTTTAAGATTCATTTTTCTTCACTTTATTAGATATATGTATGTGATGCATATTCAAGACACATATGTTTTGGATTTTCACCTTTAGAAAATGATTCATCTTTTCACAATCATTTTAGTGACTTTTCACTGCAGCGGTCTTTATAGTTCACAGGCTGAGCACAACCTTCAAAATTAAATACATATCAATATCTTATGTCTATGAGTACCTATTAGATGCCTACACATGCGTGTCTGCAGAGAGGATGTCTTTTGAAGTATATCTAAAGCCCAATTTTTATTTTTCAGTTTGCATAGAATAGGGGAGGGATAAAACTGCTGTCAGTTTTCATTTTGACATCTTTGTCTCACTAGGGAGATTTCCCTTCACTTCCTGATCTGTGAACTCAATAGGAAGTAAAAAGATATCTTTCCAATGCAAAGGAAATCTCCTCTTTAAATCTCCTCGTTAAAGGATCAAGTGTTCCTATTTGAATATTTCCTTTTTATAGCTGTGCTAATGACTACTCAAAAATTTGAATTCACCCTCACTTTTATTCCCAATGACATTGTTGATCAGGACAACTAGAGAGAGTGAACCTCCTTAATAGCAAGACTAAAAATCTTACAGTGTTCTAACCTCTCACCACTCAATCCAAATCTAAAAAAGAGGTGCCTTTAGTTATACTTTGTCTCTTGAGCTAGCACAACATGGAAAACAAGAGTAAAAATAAAACTCGACCCTTGCAAGTGTTAAAAATTATTTTTTGACTAGGGTAAAAAGAAAAAACACCTATACCTTATTCCTTGCTTTTGCAGGCTTCTACCAATCTACAAAACCCCATACCCTGAAGCTGCTTCTCTTTGCTGCTCAATCAGCCCCAAGCACTCTGCAATGTAATCAGGTACTATGCAGGACTAGAAGTAAGGAAACTGAAGGCCTGCCAACAACTCGGAGCATTGGAGAGTGGAGAAGATTTTCATCATTTTCATCATTAGCTCCCTTGTTACCTCCTCCCATGCTTAGCTCCCTTGTTGCCTCCTCCCATGCTCACCTATAGGACTTCTCCAGAGCCTCTCCCATCCTCTGGAACTCCCTGCCCCAGAATGTCAGGTCAGCCCCCACCCTGTTCGCCTTTAGGCGATCCTTGAAAACTCACTTATTCAGGGAAGCCTACCCCACCTCCACCTAAGACCTGTGCCTGAGCCAGCTCTATCAGATCATCCCCTGCAGCCATTACCTTTTGTATCACCTCCCCCTCCCTTTAGATTGTAATCTCTATGAGCAGGGCCCTCCTATTCCTTCTGTATTGAACTGTATTGTAATTGTACTGTGTCCCTTCTTTATTGTAAAGCGCTGCCATAACTGCTTTTTCTGTTTTCCCTAGGCCAGGGATATGCAATTAGTGGACCTCCAGATGTTGCAGAACTACAAGTCCCATGAAGCATAGCAAGATTCTGACAGCCACAAGCATAACACCCAGAGGCATGATGGGACTTGTAGTTTTGCAACAGCTGGAGGTCCGCTAATTGCTTTTACCTGCCCTAGACCAAAAGAAGCATTTACGGCTTGCAGTGCAGGGAAAGCCCTAATGCAAGGGTCAATTTATATTTTACATAGAGTTCAGCTTTAATTATCTGTTTATTTATTTGTCTATCTTGTCTAACTTGGTGTGAAGGAAATAAATGTAAAAAAATAATGATAATGATGGGAAAACTGAGATATAATGAAAAAACATCAAGAAAAAGAGAGGTAAAAGAGGAAAAGGAATTAAAAAAGGGTTTCAGCAAGGTACTGGCAGCAGAATGTAAGGTTTAATTCATATGACTAAGAGTCCAGGTCAACGCTTGTCTGTAAAGAGAGATTCCAAAGTTCTTTGTGGCTGTGAGCCAATATTTAGACCTGACCACAGCTCTGCACTGCCCTATAGCTGTGTTTATCTTACAGCTGGAATGAAAGTGCAGCCTTTCTCCTAGGAAAAAAAAAAGGTTTCTTAAAATACACAGACCATAAAACAACATTTTATTGTACCAAGAGAAAGGAGATCCAATGTGTAGAAGCGAACCTTCTCAGACCTTACTTTCTGCCTTTTTATATTCCATTTAAGGTTCATGTGTTGCCGAGGCAAGGTTTAATGGAATGCCACCATTAACATAATATGCATCCCCCCAAATAAAAAAAGCATCTAATGGTAACATAGATACTATTAAAATCCCATAGACTGTGTGTTTTTAGTAAATGGTAAAATAACATATTTACTTATAACATACTTACTCTTTTGCCTATCTTTTATTCACCATCTTCTATAACTATTAAACAACCTGAATTTCCCTGTATTTAAACAGATCACACTGACTTTTGATAAACTTTACTCAGTGCCGGATATAGACCCTGGGGAGCCCGGGACACTTCAAGTTCAGGGGCCCTTCAAAATGGAAATTAAATTATACAACAAATTAAAAGGAGAGTTGAAATGAATGATAAACCACATTTGTTCTAATAAAAAATATGTTAGGTTCCGAAAAAGACACTTGTCTGATTTTTTTCTCAATTTTACTGACTGTATGAATTCATATTACACTGGCAAGTGGAACTGGCAAGTTATACAGTTATGCATTACAGTACGATATTTACAAAAAGTTTCTTCCTGCAAAATCTTTAACTAACTTATCAAACTGGATCATCTTGAGGACCCTTCTTACGACAGCCAGTAGGCACAGAGCACTTATGCTGGTTACACACTACACTTTTTTTTTCATGCAATCCAGCGGGTTGTATGAAAAAAACTGTCAGCTCTGGTTAGAGCCGCTGTACTAACCATGCAATGTTAGTCCAGGGATCTCCCCCACTGAGCTGTTGTGTTCTGACAGGGGGACACCCCCCCTTCCCCGCCAGAACACTCCGATCAGCGCTCTCTGCCATTGGCTGAGAGAATTGATTGGGAGTTGCTCGGGTGCTGGTTTTCCAGCATGCATGCCAACATACCGACACATGGGCAGAATGTCAGCCATTTTTTTTTCTCTCTTGAACTGGTAAATGTCTCCCAACATACTGCCCGTGTGTACAGGGCTTTAGTCTTTTATGGGTCATCGTGGTTCTCAGATAATTATTTATTAGTGCCAATATGCTGAATGACCTTTCTCTTGAACAACTAGTGACCAGCATGCTCAAACATATTCTAAGAGCTACATTAACACCTGGAAAGGTATCGGCAAGCCCTTCGTCATGTAAAACTGTCTGTTGAGATGGAGTGAGAAACTGGACCTGGTCCTGGACCTACCTACTTGCTACACTGCAATTGAAATACAGCTGGTCCAGCACACATTCCAGCCTAGAATTGCATAATTAAGAAGTAACAGCAGTATAATAAAGGCATTTTTTGTCTTTTTCCTATCTGTTAAACATGTTAATAGCATTTTAATTTATTAGCATTTTTATCAGCATTGTATTAAGTTCACTGTGGAAAACAATATAGCACCAATTGGTCAAAGACAATTCAAAACTAGACTTTATTCTTTGTAGAATAGTCTCTGGGACCTTAAAATGAGGCCCCAGCCAAGAGCCCCCCACCCCCATTACTTAAAATAACAAAACAATAAAATTCATTACCCCCACCCCCCGAGAACCGACCCCGGAGTAAAATTCCAGGGTCTCTGATAAGATGTTTCTTATTTCAGATCAAAACTTAACAGAAACTGGTT
>BLSH010520290.1:496809-515767 GCA_018402905.1 Glandirana rugosa | reverse complement strand
TTACTGCAAGTTTAACGCCGTATGTTTCGGTGCGCTAGTGCAAGTCTAACACCATATATTTCAGTGTGTTATCTTCCGTTTATTGCGGTATAGTTTATTGTGTTACTGCAAGTTTAACACTGTATATTTAATTGCGTTATGTGCCATTTAATGCAGAATATTTCTGTGCATTAGTGCACGTTTAACGCTATATATTTAAGTGCATTACTGCCAGTTTAACGCCGTATATTTCAGTGCATTACTGCAACTTTAATGCCGTATATTCCAGTGCGTTACTGCAAGTTTAACGCCGTATATTTCAGTGTGTTAGCTTCCGTTTAACGCAATACATTTGTGCACATTAGTGCACATTTAATGCAGTATATTTCTGTGCATTGCTGCAAGTTTAATGTCCTATTTTTCAGTGCGTTACTGCAAGTTTAACGTTGTATATTTCAGTGCGTTAGTGCATGTTTAACGTGGTATATTTCAACGCACTTTATTTCAGTGTGCTACTGCAGGTTTAATGCCATATATTTCAGCGCGTTAGTGCACATTTAACGTAGTACGTTGCTTTGCATTAAAGCAAGTTTAATGCTGTATATTTCCGTGGTGTTATGTGCCGTTTAACACAGTTTATTTCAGTGCATCACCGCAAGTTTAACAATTTATATTTCAGCGCATTATGTGGCATTTAACGCAGTATACTTCTGTGCATTAGTGCACATTTAATGCAGTATATTTCAGTGCATTACTGTAAGTTTAACGCTTTATATTTCAGTGCGTTACGTGCCATTTAACGTAGGATATTTCTGTGGGTTAGTGAACGTTTAACGCAGTATAGTTTAGTGCGTTACTGCAAGTTTAACGCCATATATTTCAGTGGGTTACTGTAAATTTAATGCCATATTTTTCAGTGCGTTAGTGCATGTTTAATGCAGTATATTTCTGTGCGTTACTGCACCTTTGACGCAGTATATTGCAGTTCATCAGTGCAGTTTTACTGCAGTATATTATAGTGGAGTTATTATGGAATGGATTATCAGTGGAGCGTGCCTGTGTAGTGAGTACTCAAGTTAAAGTGCACCAAACACCATTTTCCATTGATTAAAGTGCATCCACGTACACATTTCCACATCTTTATTACATTTGATTAATACGCACCCCCCATCATGTCTGAGAGGACAACAAGGAGAGGCAGACGTTCCAATGGCACTGTGAGGGGGCCAGCCTCGTGTGTGTCCGCAGGCAAAGTTGGACATGGTCAGTCCTCAGGCAGGGCATAATTTCCTCTGTTTAGTAATGTTGACTGTGCTTTCCAGCCACAGCATGCAGGGGAGGAGGTGGACTGGCTTATTAAACCATCCTCATCCTCCGTCACCTAAGTAGAGACTAGTGTGCAGTCCACTGCAGCTGCCAGAGTGCTTAAACTAGCCTCCTTGTCCACAGCTATTCCTGCCATAGCCCCAGCATCAGGCATGGAGGAGTCAGCGGAGTTATTTGAACACAGCATTAGCCACTTACTCCTTGACGATGCACAGCCATTACTTGATTCCAATGTTGGTTCTGAAGTTGGGGAAGGCAGGAACATGAGCCTATAGAGAGGGGAGAACACTGGTACACAAATTGGCATTCATGTTCCCCAAGCTGCAGCGTATTATCAAGTTGTCTCCAGTGGTAATGAGAATGGAGGAGATGATGATGATGAGGTCACTGACGCAACTTGGGTGCCAGATAGAGCAGAGGAGGGAAGTGAGGGTGAGGCATGACCCCAACAAGGCAGCCATCATGGAACATTAAAGAGCAGCCACCATATTCAATTTCATTATGGAGCTGTTATCGCCTGGTCCACTTCTCACAGCTCAGCTGTCTGGGCCTTTTTTAGTACCCGATCGCAGTGTTGCAATTTGCAAACTTTGTTTCAAGCACATCAAATGGGGCAAAAACACCAGCCATTTGGGTACCACATGCTTGACAAGGCATTTAACCTCTCACCACTCAGCCCATTGGCAAGAGCACTTAAAAGCCACACAAAAGGGGCACAAATCTGTTCCTCCTCCTTACTTACCTCAGTCTGCCCTGCTATATCTCATCAACTCTCAGAAGCCTCCACTAACAGGGATGATGGTATAGAGCAGGGTGTCCCAGGTCCTTTCAGCACATGTGCCAGCAGCACACCACCAGCTGTAGACTATAGCCGGCAAATTTCTCTGCCCCCTCTGCTGCAGCAAAAAAAAAAAAATACAGTCACTGCCACCCACTTGCCCATCATATAAATGCAAGCTTGTCAAAGCTGCTGGCTCTACAACTTCTGCTTTTCCATCTGGCGGATTCTGCCCCTTCCGTGAATTTGCAGAATGTGCTGTACCACAATGGCAGGTTTCCAGTTGCTATTTCTTTTCACGTAAGGCCATTCCAGCTCTGTACCATTACATGAAAGGCAATGTTGTGGCATCGTTATGCAAGGCAGTCAGCCACAAAGTCCACATTACTGCTGACACATGGTCCAGCAAGCATAGTCAGGGACGATATATTTCATTCACACCACACTGGGTAACTCTGGTTGCAACTCGGAAGGATGCAGGACAGGGCTCAGTACTGCAGCTTGTGCCCCCACGTCTCCATACAGCTAGTGGTGGTGATGCAGATTTTGCCAGCTCTACCCCTTCTCCTCCTCCATGCCCTCCTCTGCTGAATTGTCCTTTGAATTAGTGTCCAAGGGCTATTCAATGAGTCAGGCTAAAAGGTGCCATGCAGTGCTTAAGCTGGTGTGTCTAGGGGACAGGAACCACACCAGAGCAGAGGTTCTTGTAGTTTTGCAGGGGCAGGCCCAGAGATGGTTCATTCCATGGCAGCTGGAGCCAGGAATGGTGATGTGCGATAATGGCACAAACCTTCTGTCCACCCTTAGACAGGGAAAGTTGACACATGTGCCATTCCTGGCACGTGTCCTCAATTTGGTCGTGCAGCATTTCCTAAATAGGTGCGCAGAGTTGGAAGATCTGCTAAAGCAGGCCAGAAGAGTCTGTAGCCATTTCAGGCTGTCATACACAGCCAATGCTTGGTTGGCTGAAATTCAGTGGGAATTCCATCTGCCCGTAAACCGCCTGATTTGTGGCATGTCCATCAGGTAGAACTTGACTTTGGCAATGCTGCAATGGCTGCACATGCAGCAGAAGGCCTTCAATGAGTACCTGTTGAGTATGGCTCACTCTGGCTCTGCTTTTTTTCCCCACGCCAATGACTGCTCATAAAGGATGCATGCACTGTACTTTCACCATTTGAGGAGGCCACAAGGATGGTGAGTAGTGACAATGCATGCATCGGTGACACAATCCCTGATTTGTTCCTGCTGGAGCAGACTCTGCGTGGCATTATGGACAGGACACTCGAGGCAGAGCAATGGGAGGAAGAGGAGGACTTCCTTTCCACTCAAGGCCCACTTTATGCAGACACCATTGTTCCTATGCCACAGAACACACACGAGGAGAGAGAGGAGGATTCTGGCAGTTTTGGAGGCATTGAAGCAGAGGAAGACATACATCAAACAGTAAGAGATTTTTTATCATCCCCAGAACCCTTGGGAGTAGTATGTGGCTGGGAGGATGCAGCTCCATATACTATAATCCTGAGTGGCCCCGAGGAGTCTGCTTTTCATGCCTCCAAAAATTTGCGATGCACGGGCTCCCTCATGCTTCAAAGCCTGAGAAAGGACCCAAAAATATGTGGCGTGAAGGAGTAGGTTCATTATTGGTTGGCAACCCTCCTTGACCACCGTTACAAGGGGAAAGTATAAGAACTCATCCCGCCCCCAAAGAAAGTGCAGAAGATGAAATCTCTTGAGGACACCTTAAAGAGGAGTTTATTGAATGCTTTTCCCGACTCTGGTAGGTTACAGTGTTGTGGAAAACGTAGTTTGAAGGCTTCTATTGGTCAAGAAAGGAGCAGTGGAGAAGGCAGCCTCCTAAGTGATGTACTTCACAATTTTTTTAGTCCTTGCCACCCAAGGCTGTCAGCTTCCACATCCCATTGGCAGCATCTGCATCACATGGTAAATGATTATCTAGGGACGAAAACAGAGATGGAGAGAGCTTTCCAGTCCATGATCCATTGGCTTACTGGGTCATGAGAATAGACTATTGGCCAGAACTTGGCCAGTATGCAATTGAGCTGCTGGGCTGCTTTCCAAATGGGCATTCAGTGCTGCTGGGGGTTTTGTTACTGATAATAGAACGCGTCTGTCCACAGACTCCATGGACCATCTGACATTTATCAAAACGAATCAGTCCTGGATTACCAGCAGCTATGAAGCCCCTGATGCCGATGTCGCTGATTAAGTGTTTTTGGGATGTGGACTCTCTGTAGGACTTCTAGGCTGCTTAGAGTTGTTAGTGTTGATTTCATCTGGAAGAATGTTTTTGGTGTAGGTTTTGTGGGCACAATTATCACCCAAAGACCAATTTTCCACACCTGTTTGCATATTATTTAAATGTTTTAACAGAAAGACCAATTCTTGCTTTCATCAATAGTACCTCTATAGGGTTACAGTGTGAAGGCACCACCGACACCCAAAGACCAATTTTTCTGCACCTGTTTGACAGGTGCATATCATTTAAATTTTTGACAGCAAGGCCAATTCTTGCTTTCATCAAGAGTACCTCTATAGGGTTAAGGTGTGAAGTTGCCACCGACACCCAAAGCCCAATTTTTGCGGACCTGTTACTTCTATCCAAAGTCTATGGAAGAGACACCAGAATTTATGTAAAAAAATCTCTAATTTTGTTCCCATTGCATTGCATTGTGACCTTATCATACGGGCTGGCTCCTCAAGCCATTGCTTACAAAATAAAGAAAGCTTGCAGGGAAACTGTCATTTTTTTTGGCTTTATAAATTCAATTATTGGTGCAGCAGCTTCTGTACACAGTACAGTTGTGCCACTTTACAGGTAGACTAAGGGGACTCCCCAGGCACTATATTAAAAGGAACTTTTCATTTTTATGCTTTCACTTTAAGTATCAATAAATCACTGCTCATTTAAAAATAACATTTTTTACAAACTTTTTTTCATTGATACATGTCCCCCAGGGCAGTACCTGAACCCCCATGACCATTGTATGCCTTCAAAAGGGGCACTTTTGATTTTTACTGTTCCGGTCCCATAGACCTCAATGGGGTTCATTATCCGGTTCCAAACTTTCGAGATGTTCGAAAGTTTTGGTGCAAACCGAACAGTGGGTCGTTCAGCCCATGCCTAGTCTTCAGCCTGTACCTTTATTCCTGTGCCTGATCCATTTAACCTGCTTACTTGTGTATGACCCGACTTTCTCCTGGACTTTGCCTTTGCTCCTGAATTAACATTGTTCACCTGATCTCTCTGCCCCCCCAGCTATTTTACTGGACTCATCTTTGCCTTCTGATTCTGTACTGCACTGTCCAGCAGTTACCAGCCTTGGCCTGCTTCTGAGACTTGCCTTGTCTGCTGACTCTGTCCCTTGTTACCCGGCTGTTGCTGGTCGCTGCCTGCTTACCAGCTCTGCTACCATCTCCTGCTC
This sequence comes from Glandirana rugosa, assembly GCA_018402905.1. Taxonomy (NCBI): domain Eukaryota; kingdom Metazoa; phylum Chordata; class Amphibia; order Anura; family Ranidae; genus Glandirana; species Glandirana rugosa. The sequence goes on along the minus strand of BLSH010520290.1, from coordinate 510,235 downwards.
TAGTGCCAAGCTGCTTCAGTATCCTGTTCTTAGGACTGCAACCCTAGCTTCATCCACCTAAGAACGGATTTCACCAACCAGCTACTCTGGCACTCATGCCACTCTGTGCCCTCACACTCTCTGTCTCCTCCTTCAGGCAGGAGGTGCAAGAGAGGCCTCCACAGCATCCCAGTCGTCACCAGGTACGTGATATATATTTAGATGTAAGGCACAAAAACAGCCTTATTTGGATGTTCACTGAACACTAACATCATGGAAAGCTACATATGCATTTAAAAATGTTACTTCCCCCCTCCTACCACTTATTGTCTATAAACTGTGTAAGAAAGATCTGTATACGTACAAATTTTCAGGCTACTCTGGTCTGCTCATGTGAACCAGCTCCCCTGTGTCAGCCAGCAGCAGCTGCAAGGGAGAGGAGAGAGCGCCAAAAACAGATGGGCCATAGGAGTCTATGGGGGGGATTTACTAAAGGTAGATGAACTGCATTTCCTCAAATGCAATTGCGCATATTTTCCCCAGAGCTTAGTAAATGTGCTAAAACTCTGCTGATTTCCATCATCCAATCATGTGCAAGCAAAAATGCTGTTTTTTTTCTTTGTTTTCCATGCACCTGATTGTGTATTCTTTATAAACAGGAGTTTTACCACATTTACTAAGCTCTGGAACACAGATGGGTGCATGTGCTACCACAGTTAACGATCTAATCGATATTCAAGCCAATCAGAACTCAGAACATGAATGGATCAAAAATAAGCTGGCAGATGTCGAGGACAGGTCCAGAAGGAACAATATAAAAATTAGGGGTATATCAGAAGAAATACAGACCCAGGACCAGTCCCCGTATGTCAGCAGCTTAATTAATGCAATGCTACCAGAGATCAAAAATATGGAGCTGGTCATTGATTGCATTCATAGGCTTCCTAAGCCTTCACACCTGCCTGACACTATACCCAGAGACACTATTCTGCGAATACACTTTTTCCACGTCAAAAACCAACTAATGCAGAAGGCTTGCACTGTAGTGACTCTACCTGATCCCTATTCCCACCTGCAAATTTACGCGGATCTCTCGCAGCATACCCTGCAGAAACGCAGACAACTGAACAACATCACTAAAGCACTGCGTAACCATAGAATTTCATATCAATGGATTAACCCAGCAAAGCTCCTAGTCACCTTCCAAAGCACTAAGCAAATTATATCATTCTTCCAAGAGGGCCTACAATGATTACAAACTTGGGGAATTATACCAGAACCTCCGCAACAAAATGCATTTTCACCAGATCAGAGATTACCCCCTGCTAGTCACCTTCACACTAGCCACCCTTTACCGCAACAACTACAAAGCGTGACCATACTGATCACAGACCGCGGATGCAGTCTAATACTATGCCCACCCTGATATTTCATAGCACTCGGTTATACAAATTGTACTGGGGTCTGGTGCATTTTTTATGCATTTTTGCATTCCGGTGCATTTTTTAGTGCAGGAAAAATGAAGCATGTTCTACTTCTTTTTCTGGAACTGGAATGCCCTGGAACTGACTGCACTGGTGTTAACTATGCCATTGGAAACCATATAACCTACTTTCCATGCGTTTTTTATGCAGAAAAAAAACGCACTGGACTATATATGATGTGAACTGGCCCATAAACCCAAAAAGCAAACATGTATTATACTGCAGCTTACCAATTCTTAGATGTGATGGCTACATTAGTGTTTTTTTAGGCTTTCTTTTTATTTTGATCCGGTGATCTGGCCAGGAAGGCTTTTGTTTTGCAAAAGATCAAGAAGTGCTTGAAATGATCAGCTTTAATCTATGTAAAACTTTTATCCCAAAAGTAAAAAAAGAAAACTGTAACTGCTTATAAAGTGTGAGCTGGAGTTTGGCTACAATTTGTTAGTGTATCTAAATCTGCTAGTACATCTAATACTCCCCTCCCCCAGACTGACAATGCTGCTGTCCAAAGGTGCCCCCCCACACCCCCTACCTCCTGTGATCTTTCTTCCAGTCCAGAGTGTAGGCACTGTAATACATGAGGTGTGTTGCTGTTAGAATATTATTCCAAATTCATAATTCGGCACTTATAGGTGTTATATTATACTTATAATTGTTTTATTAAACTTGACCAGATTGCCAGATAAAAACAGATGGAAAAAGTCTAAAAAATAAAATGAATGTAGACACCACATCTAAGGATTAGTAAGCTGCCATATTTTAGATTTTTAGGTTTGGGGTTTAACCAGTTTAGCCCCTGAAAGTTTTACCCCCTTAATGACCAGACCCTTTTTTGCGATACAGCACAGTGTTATTTTAACTACCAATTGCGCAGTTGTGCCACACTGTAAGCAATTAAAATTAATTTGCTTTTTTACCCACTAATAGAACTTTCTTTTGGTGGTGTTTGATCACCTTTTTATTTTTATTTTTTGGGGAAAAAAAAAACAATATCTTTTTACTTTCTGCTATAAAACACATCTAATAAAAAAATGTAAAAAAATCAGACTTCTTCTTCAGTTTAGGCAAATATGTATTCTGCTACATATTTTTGGTAAAAAAAAATCCCAATTAGCAGATATTAATTGGTTTGGGCAAAAGTTATCGTGTCTACAATCTATGGGATATTTTTATGGCATTTTTATTTTATTTTATATTTTTACTAGTAATGGCAATGATCAGCGATTTTTAGCAGGACTAGGACAATGGCTCCCCCTCTGTCTAATCGCGTGCCCCCAGTGTCTATTGCACAAAATGACGTACAGGTACATTTTTTTTGCGCAATAGGCAATAGAGCGGACCTGCCGCAGTTCAACTTAGGAGGTCGGGAAATGGTAAATACCACTTTAAAGTATAATTAAAGCAATACTTTTTTTTAGGTTTAGATAGAGTGGAGTGGAGTGGAAAAGAAGAAAAAAAATTCCCACAATTTGGGTTGCCCCAAGAATAGTAATAGAAGAAAGAACGTTGCTTCCTCATGTCAGAGCTGCTCCCTGATTGCATCTTCCGATGGGGGCACTAATTCTGGTGACCATGGTGATAACCAGGGGTTTCTTCACTTTGTTTGTCCCATTGCGGATATTTCACTTCACTTCCTGTTCCCTAGCCAAAACAAGAAGTGAATGGAAATCTCCCCAATAGGACAAAGATGGTGAAAAAATTGACAGGGGGTATAACTCTTCCTTGAACTATCCATAAAAAAATAAACTTTAGTTCTGCTTTAAAAACAAATCTTTTTGTTGCGTTCATTTGAAATTACATGTAAAGCCATCCATAAAGGCCCCTCTTCGAAATGTGGTCCCAAGCTCTGAATTATCAGAGTTCTTGACTTAGGACATACAGTATACAACAATGAAAAATGTGAGAGCCGCCACTACTTGAAGGTAGCTCCACCTTCCTTAAGGGTACTGCAACACAACAGAAGCCCATGTGCACCTTTCCTTTTGCTTGTTATAAGTTCACCAGAGGAGCTGACAATTTTGTTTTGCTGGATTTTCTGCAGAGACATTTAAATACCCAAATTTGCATAAAAAACTATTTTGTTTAATTCGTTTCAGAAGCCTTTCTTATTAAATGTAAATAAATAACATAGGTGTCATCTTTAATTTGTTCAGGGGATCATTTTAATTTTGGCAGTTTCCCACCTCACTAAAGCCTCATACACACGGTTCGAATCGTATGACCGAACGGCTCAAATCGTATGTTGGCTATTGTGTCTTGCGTACTGACATGCACTAAGCGATCATACAACCAAGCCGAACGTAGTGACGTGTTATGAATGTATAAAGAGAAAGTTCAGGTGCATGTAATTAGCGTCTGGCCATTCCTGACTTCTGAGCATGCGTGTTTTGGACAATACAACTTGTTGGACCAACTTCTCTGTACACACGTTACAACGGTCGTACGACCACTTGTTGGTACTACCAAGTTTTCTAGTCTGCTCATCCAACTTCTGTTGTACAACTGTCGTACGTCGGCTGTTCTAATCGCGTGTACTAACGGTCGATTTAGCATACAACGGTCGTTCGTACGACCTGTTGTATACGATCGTCAACCCGTGTGTACGAGGCATAAGTCACCAGTGTAAGCGTACATGTAAATGGGGTTTGCTAGATAGAGAGATAGACTAGATAGGCTAGTAGGCTAGATAGACAGGGAAGAACTATATCCAGATATCACAGAGGTTTAGTGGATAGCACTTTCACCTAGCAGCAAAAGGGTCACAGGTTCAAATCCCAACCACAACACTACCTGTCTGGAGTTTGCATGTTCTCCCTGTGCCTGCGTGGGTTTCCTCAGGGTACTCCGGTTTCCTCCCATACTCCAAAGACATGTTGGTAGGTCAATTGGATCCTGTCTAAATTTGCCCTAGTATCTGTATGTATGAATGTGAGTTAGGGACCTTAGATTGTAAGCTCCTTGAGGGCAGGAACTGATGTGAATATATATGTAAAAGTGCTGTGTAAATTGACAGTGCTATATAAGTACCTGAAATAAATAAAAACAAAATAAAATGTCACAGTTTCACAACGTGGAAATGTTCAAAGGAACCTATCAAGCGAAACCAGGAAATTTCCATTTCTGTTTTTTTTTTTTTTTTTTAAAGCTGCGAGCTCCACAGCTTTCATCCTTCTTCTATACCATATTCAGAATTTAATGAGTCACTAATCTGGAACATGCATTCAACATAAGTGTTGTGGCACCTATTGAGCTTGTCATAGGTCTGGGAAACATAGATAAGGACAGCTGCCATGGGGTATGCACTATTAAACATGTCAGCAATGCCAGTTCCCCTATCCAAGGTAAAAGATATTTAGTATGCCTTATTTACTCCCTTGTAAGTTAGGCCTCACATACTGATTGCATACCTATAGTGGGAGCAGATCCAACAAAGTCTCCACATTTTGTGAACACCTTGAGTACAGATAAGTGAACTGATATACCAAGCTCAAGATTCAAACTGGATAAGGCTGGGTTCACACTATCCGACACAAAAACGGTCAGACTTTTGATCCTACCTTGCCCTGCAACATCGGTCCTACTTCTGTCCTACTTTGGTCCTACTTCCATCCGCCTTGAATGAACAAGAAAAGATTTTGCTCCGACTTTGAGATAGTGACTTGTCCTTTGACCAATCAAAACAATCCCAGTGTGAGATAAGTTCCTTTTACTGCTGCTGTAATCACCAAGTCGGATGTCACAAGTCGGATGGTTAGAACAAGGATCCGACTTTGATGATACTTCAATGATATTCAATGGGCTGAAGTAGGACCAAAGTTGGACCAAAGTAGTACAGGAACCTTTTTCAAAGTCAGACCGACTTTTGTCGGACCAGTTAAGATGGCTCTCACAGGGAAACATTGATATTGTGACGTCATGCGACTTGTGCTCACAATGTTGGTCCGTTTGTCAGACAAGTGTGAACCCAGCCTTAGGCTTGTTTTGTTCACAGTGCAGGTTTGTAAGCTTTCAATGGTCTGATGCTATAAATGTTAAAAAAAGTAATGCTACATCCCTATGACTGTTATACAAAGCATACATAAATACATACAGTACATCATGAACTAGATACAATAGTGAAACATCTGTGTGGTAAAGCTGAGCATAATATCAGAACATTAGTTGATTATTTTTAGACCCAACGCATTTTATCGACCTGCTCCACTTCCTCAGGAGCCATTGGAGTGCTTATTCACACAGTACTCTAAACAAAAACAACCAAAATTATTATTTGCTACCCCAGTAATATAATTATCACATTTGCATCTCTGAATATGTTGGATGGAAAGCCCCAAAGGCCATAGCAGTACCACAAACAAACGTAAAGGGTATGATACCTTATAAATGTAGTGTGTTCTCTCCCACTAGTTTCAGTGATCAATCCGACAATCTTCAAAATGTTAAAAAAGCGGGGGCGTGGCGACCAGCGGAGAAGATGGCCGCATGACCTAAGAGCTCCGCTCAGCCACCCGGGATAGACAGCGACGGTCAGCGTCTCGGCAGTTGAACGAACACCCACGCGATCCAGACAAGCTGCGGACAAGATCGGGAATGACCCGCAAGAAAAAAGAAAGCTCCCATGTGAAGAAGCTCGCCAGCTTCTTCCACCCCAGTGCCGGAAGGCCTACACAGCATGGCGGAGGCCTGCGGTCCGAAGCGACACGTGGAGCCGGAGACTGCATTCAGCACCGCAATGGCGCCCACCCAGGAGAGAGGCAAGTGGGGAATCCAGAGAGTGGAAACTCCTCAGGATCCTCATCTCCCTCCACTCAGAGCCCAGCAAAGTCTAGGCCGCGGAGAGATCAACAGGAGGTGGAGCATGATATGGAGGTAGGCCGCACATCCCCCAACACTAGCAGCAAGCAACAAGCCGCTCCAGACCCCATAGATGCATTCCCTACCATGGGACAGCCAATCTCAGATATAACACTGAAAGGAATGCTGATCTCACTTAGAACATCACTGCAGACAGACATCAAAGAGTGCATGCAGCAGTTCCAGCATGAGCTTCAGGATCTGGGAGACAGAGTAGCACATACTGAAACATCCATTGAACAGATCACCACTTCATTTAACTCTATGGTAGATGCACGCAGCAACCACACAGAAGAAATAGAGTGGATAAAAGCCAAGATCTCGGATTTAGAGGACAGGGCTAGAAGAAATAACCTTAAAATAAGGGGTATCCTGGAAAGTATACCCCAGGAGCAACTACAGAGATATGTGACTGAACTATTCACAAAAGTGGTACCATCCCTCTCTGTGGATGAGTTGCTGATAGACAGAATCCACAGATTGCCTAAACCGTCCTTTTTAGCCTCAGATGTACCCAGGGATGTAATCCTTAGAAGGCATTGCTACAAATCCAAAGAACTAATCACATCAACATTCAGGAGAACTGCAGACCTACCAGGGGAGTACGCAGGCTTACAAATGCTACCTGACCTGTCCAAACACACGCTGCAGAGAAGGAAGAACCTAGCAACAATCACCAAAGCATTGCAAAACCATAACATTCCACACCGCTGGAAATACCCAGTTACTCTGTCAGTAATGTACAACGGCAACACAACACTGATTCCAAATATGGAAGAGGGTCTTCATGCACTGAGGAAATGGGGCATCTTACCCCCTATGGCACACCCCTCGCAACCGCACACCACCCACCCGACACCACTGGAGGAAGAATGGCAAATTGTATCACGTAAAAGACCAGCCAAAAACAGGCAAATAGAAGGAGGCACAGACCATCCAAAACCACACTGACTAACGACACTCTATCCCTGGCCAATGGAGCTGTGTATATCCTATGGCCCTCAAGAATTACAAAACAGTTAGTTCTGTTACCGGACCCACGTTTAGGTCCTCTTTTTACATTAACTTTCAGTTTTCTCTCAACAGTTTAAAGCCCCAAGTCTCTGGAAACAAGACCACCATACAGAACTTGAATCGAAAATGGACGGACCGCGCACCAATGCCCCGCAAGGTAACCAAATCTGACCCAAACGCAAACTTTGACACCAACAAATGACTATTAAATGCATATCAATAAATGCCAACGGGTTAAACCACCCGGCGAAGAGATTTTCTCTCTGGAAAGAAGCCATATCTGCAAATCCTGATATAGTCAGCGTACAGGAAACTCATTTCCAAGAGCTGAAACACCCAAAATGTTCACACAAGCTATACCCTCATGTATTCCTGGCAAATGGTCCAAAAAAAAAAACAAAGGGGTACTGATAGCTCTTAAACATTCTCTCAAATTCAAGATGAAAGACGTTATCAGGGATATTAAAGGGAGATACCTTATTTTGCTATGCAAAATAAATGACATTCCACTCACTCTGGTTACGGTGTACGCACCTAACACCCACCAACTGAGATTCCTCCACAGACTGATGGCAACCATATCCAAACGCAAATATGGACATTTAATGATATGTGGAGATTTTAATTTAACAATAAACCCGGAGATGGACTCCTCTTCTGATACAAGGGGGAGGAGACCATCACTGGGACCCCTGTTGCATAGAGAGGGACTATATGACGTGTGGAGATGTCACCACGCAATGGAGAAAGATTACTTATTCTACTCCTCTAGGCACAGAACCTATTCTCGTATCGATATGTATTTGACAGATTTGTGGCTCCTCCAGAGGTCCTCTTCATCCAGTGTGGGAACCATTACCTGGTCAGACCACGCTGTGGTACAGCTCTCACTGGAGGAACAGGGAGCAAAGGACAGAGCAGCTATATGGAGGTGTAACCTCAAAACTTTACAAAACCCTAAAACCAATAAGTATGTCTCTCAACATCTCTGCGAATTCTTTCAAACAAATGGCCCATCGGTGACTGACTCATGGTCAGTCTGGAACGCACATAAGGCGTTCATAAGGGGTATCTGCATCCAGCAAAACTCGAGAGCGAAAAGAGAATATTACAAGAAGACACAATGAAAGAAATCAGCAGATTAGAATCCCAAAACAAAAAACTCCCCAATTTAAAAATGGTAGAAGAACTACAAACCCTCAGAAACTCCCTTAGAAATCTCCTACTGGAACAATATGACCACCACTTACGAAAACTTAAACTTACCACCTATTCTCAGGCCAATAAAATGGGGAAATACCTAGCCAATAGAATTAAAATCAAACAAACAAAAGAAAGGATACAATTTCTAATTCACCCCACACACAAAGGCAAAATAACTCACCCTCAAGAAATAGCTGACAAATTCGCGGAGTACTATGAGTCTTTGTACAATTTAAAAGCAGATGCAGATACCCCTCAACCATAAACTTCAGACATTCAAAATTTCCTAGATAAACTTTCTCTACCCCAAATCACCGAAGAACAATTACAATCTCAGAATGATCCCATCACACTTACTGAATTATCAAAAACCATAACCTCCCTACCCAATGGGAAATCCCCAGGCCCAGATGGCCTCCCCAACGAATATTATAAATTATTCAAAGACGAACTAAACCCATACCTCCTAAATACCCTCACTAAAGCTTTCCATACCTCCTCATTGCCGCCAGAGATGTTGAGAGCATACGTGGTTACACTCCCCAAACCAGGTAAAGAACCAACGACCCCAAGCAACTTCCGACCAATATCCTTATTAAATAGTGACGTCAAAATTTTTGCTAAACTACTCGCTAAGAGAATCATGAGAATCCTACCCTCACTGATCAATAGAGACCAATCCGGGTTTGTGACAGGACGCCAAACAACAGATGCGACTAGGCAAGTTATAAATGTGATCCACCATGCTGAAAGAACCAGAACGCTTTCTCTGCTTCTAGCTCTGGACGCAGAGAAGGCGTTCGACAGGGTACACTGGCATTACATGTCTGCTGTATTAACAAAGTTCGGGTTCTCAGGACACATCAAATCAGCCATATCCTCCCTGTACTCACATCCATCAGTGCAGGTATACACCACAGAAGCAATCTCCAAACCCTTTGAAATCTCTAATGGGACAAGGCAGGGTTGCCCAATTTCCCCAACAATTTTTAATTTGATAATTGAACCATTAGCAGAAGCTATCAGAACACACCCACTAATAACAGGTTTCAAATTCAAGAAACAACAGCATACTATAAACCTATTCGCAGACGACATTATCCTAATGCTTACAAACCCATTACAATCATTACAATCTATAACACATGCACATCAACTCCTAGAACAATTTAGTAGTATACTACAAAGTAAACACAGCTAAGTCTACAATACTAAACCTAGGGATCCCTCAGGAGACCGAACTCCTCATCCAATCCAAAGTCCCATACCCATGGAGTACAAAAGGCCTACAATACTTAGGCATAAGACTAACCCCCAAAGTGTCACAACTAAACCAGGCCAACATGATCCCCCTAATATCTAAAATCTCAAACGAACTTAACAGGATAATGAAGGTAGAGCTATCATGGGGCGGCAGGATAGCCGCCTTCAAAATGAATATCCTCCCCCAAATATTATATCTCTTTAGGAACCTACACACCCCAATCCCTAACAAATACATAACAAAAATAGACAAAATAATCAAATTCATCTGGAAAGGAAAACGACCCAGATGCCCAAAACAATCTCTGTTCTGCCACAAATCTTTAGGAGGTGCGGGTGTACCAAACATTAGCAAATACTACCAAGCAACTAGACTAACAGCCATCACACAATGGTTCAATAACGATAACCCCCCCCCCCCCCTGGCAAGAAATAGAATTATCACTGTCCCCCACAAAAAACTTATTCTGGCTACTAGCCGCAGACCTGTGGACACCATGGAAACTAGATACCCTCCCTATCTCAATGCAAGCATCACTTAAAACATGGAGAGAAATAAATCTCTACCATGATTCATTCGACATTGCCCAAACCACGGAAATACCCATAACGGTTTTACAAGCCAACATTCCGATGCTCCCTATATCCCAATTAAATGTGAACGGCCTAAGCAACATATCTCAGCTATATGATAATGGTTCCTTAAAACCCTTAAATACTATAATGAATCAATATGACCTTCCGCCAAAAGAAAGGTACACAAGGATACATACATTCCTGTCTAAACATCCCCCCAAAGCACTCCTAACGAACTCTAAGATATGGAACCACCTCCAACCCTCTAGTAAAATACCTCCCAACATCTCCCTATTCTATGGTATACTTCAGAATAACACCAATCTGCAAAAATCTAAATCTATGCTAAAATGGGAAACAGACCTCAAACAACCAATTACTCCAGAACAGTGGAAAAAAGCCATCCACTCAATAAGGTACTCATCACACTGTGAAGCACATTGGGAAATGTCCCTTAAGATTTGGCATAGATGGTACTACACGCCATTCAAGATAGCACAATTTTACCCCACAAGTCCCCCTCTTTGTTGGAGAAACTGTGGGCAAGTAGGGAATATATTACACATTCTATGGGAATGCCCAATGCTAACAAGCTTATGGAACCAGATATTTAAAACCATAGCACAATACACGGGCATACTAAATAACCCCAAACCAGCCCTAGCCTTACTAAATATAGGAATTGATATATATCCTAAAAACTTCTGGCCAATGATCACACACATGCTATTGGCAACCAGGACGTCAATACTACAAAAATGGAAAACACTTCATATACCGAATGTGTCAGACATAAAACACATGGGGCACTCTCATATGCTGATAGAACAAGCATTAGCTACCAACTCTCTGTCATTAGACAAATTCCAAAGAGAATTTGAGATTTGGCCACATTCTTAAGCTTACTGTTCCACACCTTGATATTTAAAATAATACACAATTTGGCTACGTGGGGTAGGCGGTGCCTATAAGATGTTTACTTTCTACTTTATTTTCTTTTAATGTTACTTCACCTTTGTGAACCGTGGTACACATATGCCTACTACTACAACTATATGTACCGATACAATAGAATATTATATGGACTATAAATGTAATTATGGGAAATAAAACGACTATTGTGACACTAAATGTACCACTGAAACTTCCACAACTTGTATAACTTGTTACTGATCTTACTATTTTTTCAATAACAATTACTGAATCAAAAAAATGTTGAAAAAGCAAAGAAATAGGAAATATAGTTTCAGTGGTCTGTATGACATTTGCATCAAAACTGCAGTATCAGTTTTATTCTGAGCTGGTGTCCAGCATGCTCCCATGTGGTGGCTTGTAGCCCACTCTACCTCCCTTATGCATTTTTCCTCTCTGTCGCACAGAAAGTCAGGGAGGGTCTGAAAAGACCTAATCTCCCATATAAAAGCATTTTCCTGACAGACTCCATGGCAGCATACGTGTGGGTTAAGCCCCGCCTCTACTACCCCATAGGACTCCTCTCCCATAAATCTTTGCTCCGAGCAGCATGCCGTGTTCCTTTTTTGTCCTCCTCTCGGGACTACGGAGGTCCTGCTACCTGAATGAAGCTCCTGCCTTGAACAAGCAGCCAAGAGGCGACCATGGAGTGGGTCGCTATTCTCCAATAAACCCTAGCTATTAGCAGGGGATGGAGGGGGTGGTACGGTGGCGTATGCAGCAATGGCAGTCTGCAGTTATGTCCAAAAAGCCTTGCTATTAGCAGGTGGCCCTTTACCCCAAGAAGAGGATAAGACCGGCATGGGTGTGTGTATTCCCTTGGCCTGCCTGGATGTTCGGGCGCTGGAGCGGTGAGATCGTTCTCTTTATGTTTGGATTCTTCTGTGTGCCCTCTTATACATGGCAGCATTTATGTGAGTGTACCTGTTCTTTTTTTTCTGTCAGCATGTCCGGTGTAGCCCTCTAGTCCACAGGTGCAGCGGCTGGGGTTTTCCCTGCATTCCAGCCGCTGCCTGCTTCCGGGTATGGTCCGATCGTTCTGCGCAGGCGCGCGGCTACTCGGGAGCGAGGCTTGGTCGCGCATGCGCAGTCCAGCGGGCCGCGCGTGCGCACTGGCAGCGGCGTTCTGGTGCCAGAATTTAAAAATGCTAGATGCCTAAAGACGTTGGGAACGTCTTGTGGGCATTCGCGACAGCTTCCCCACACGCTAGCCTTCGGATAGGAGGTAGAGTGGGGTTTGGGGAGGGGGGTGGTTTTGCTTAGAGGAGCAATACTGATGCTCCTCTTGTCATCTTAAAGGTACAGCACCAAGGAGGTACGTGGTTCCGAAGATGCGTCTCCGCCTGCCTGTGGCCAGCCCTCTCGTGGCAGGTACTAAGGGGGCCTGCTGAGGGGGGGTCAGGAGTCTCTGGGAGTCTCCGCACTGATGTCTGCTGTTGTTTTTCCCTTTATTTTTCTTTCAGCTCTTCCAGGTCCAATCCACGTCCAATCGACATCACGGCTCACATAAGAAGAGTTCATCCTCTAAATCCCATGACCGGCAGTCATCATCTGGCACCAGACGCCATGGCTCGTCCTCCAGCGCAAGGCGCCATGGGAGAGACTCAGCACACCCCTCTAAAACACGCCCGGACCATTCTTCAGAGTTTGCGTGTTGGGGATGCAAATGCCAGGTGCCATCGGGCAAGTCCCTATGTGACCCCTGCTACACCAAAGCAGTAGGTGAAAGAGGGTCAGACCAGTTGAAGTCCCTGGTGAAAAAGACCGTTAGGGAATCCCTGAAGGAGTTGGAAACCGGCCAATCCCATGAGTCACCTGTGGGACCTTCTTGCTCTACAGCAAAGCAAACAGCCAGTGGCGGTCCCCTGACTCTGGAATCCTGGGGTTCTTCACAGCCGAGCCAGCTTACCGTACCATCGGACTCCGACCCAGAGTCGGAAGAACCCTATAGTGGGTTTGATTTCGCCCTGGTGGCTCCTTTAGTCACTGCAGTAAAGGACGCTCTGAAATGGGAAGAGCCAGTGGCGGCCCCCTCTAAACAAAGGAGGTACTTCAGACAGCTGAAGAAGGAGCATGTCAGC
>BLSH010520290.1:469277-496799 GCA_018402905.1 Glandirana rugosa | reverse complement strand
AAGGTACAGCACCAAGGAGGTACGTGGTTCCGAAGATGCGTCTCCGCCTGCCTGTGGCCAGCCCTCTCGTGGCAGGTACTAAGGGGGCCTGCTGAGGGGGGGTCAGGAGTCTCTGGGAGTCTCCGCACTGATGTCTGCTGTTGTTTTTCCCTTTATTTTTCTTTCAGCTCTTCCAGGTCCAATCCACGTCCAATCGACATCACGGCTCACATAAGAAGAGTTCATCCTCTAAATCCCATGACCGGCACTCATCATCTGGCACCAGACGCCATGGCTCGTCCTCCAGCGCAAGGCGCCATGGGAGAGACTCAGCACACCCCTCTAAAACACGCCCGGACCATTCTTCAGAGTTGCGTGTTGGGGATGCAAATGCCAGGTGCCATCGGGCAAGTCCCTATGTGACCCCTGCTACACCAAAGCAGTAGGTGAAAGAGGGTCAGACCAGTTGAAGTCCCTGGTGAAAAAGACCGTTAGGGAATCCCTGAAGGAGTTGGAAACCGGCCAATCCCATGAGTCACCTGTGGGACCTTCTTGCTCTACAGCAAAGCAAACAGCCAGTGGCGGTCCCCTGACTCTGGAATCCTGGGGTTCTTCACAGCCGAGCCAGCTTACCGTACCATCGGACTCCGACCCAGAGTCGGAAGAACCCTATAGTGGGTTTGATTTCGCCCTGGTGGCTCCTTTAGTCACTGCAGTAAAGGACGCTTTGAAATGGGAAGAGCCAGTGGCGGCCCCTCTAAACAAAGGAGGTACTTCAGACAGCTGAAGAAGGAGTATGTCAGCTTTCCCTTCCTGGCAGAACTGGGGGAGGTAATCTCTGAGGAGTGGGGCAAAGTAGAGAGGAAGAACCCCATGTTGCGCAAAGTGCAAAAAATGTATCCCTTTAGGGAGGAAGAGGTGAGGAATTTGGAGTCGGCGCCTCTGATTGATGCAGCCATACTGAGATTGGCTAGGCATGTCACCCTTCCCTTGGAGGACTCAGTCTCCTTCAGAGACGCCTTAGATAGGAGAATCGAGGCTGATTTGAAGCGGGCATATCTGTCGGCAGGCATGGCCTGTAGGCCCGCACTGGCCTTGGCGACAATTTCCAAGGCCATGGAGCTGTGGACTGACAGGATGAATGAATCACTCAGGAATATCTCCGAAGAATTGGCTAATGGCTCGCCCCTCCAAGAGTTGAGGTTGGCGTCCGCCTTCCTGGGTGAGGCTTCGATTGATATTATTCGCCTGGTGGCTCGGGTTATGCTTCTCGCGGTGACCGCTAGGCATGCTCTGTGGCTTCGCCCATGGTTGGCGGACCCTTCTTCTAGACAGAATTGGTGTCGTATTCCGTTTGACGGGTCATCACTGTTTGGCAATAAGTTGGATTCTGCCATAACCCGGGCCACTGGGGGTAAATCGGGATTCCTTCCCCAGGATCGGCGAGGGCATGGGCAGAGAAGAGGCTTTGCGAGGAAGTAATATCAAGAGCGAGCCAGCCAAGCACGCGCCTATAAGCAAGGCCGAGAATTCTCTAGATCATGGAGGTCAAGGCAGACTGCCGGTAAGAAGGCAAAAAGCACAGCATCGGGAGACAGAGAAGCGGGGAAATCCTTTTGAAATTGGGCCCGCCCAGGCAGGTCAGGTGGGGGCTCGTCTTCTCCACTTTCGGCAGGTCTGGGCGGCCTCAATACGAGATGTCTGGGTCGTCAGGACGGTTTCGGTGGGCCATGCTTGGGCCTTCAGCAGACTGCCCAGAAACAGATTTGTTCCTACCATCCTCCCTGCAAACGAAGGGAAAAGGCAGATCCTACAGGATTATATAGGCTCTTTATTGGGAAAGGACTCTGTTATTCCCGTCCCCGAAGCAGAGCGAGGCCAGGGAATTTATTCCCCTCTCTTTTTGGTGAAAAAGAAAGATGGCACCTGGAGGCCAGTAATAGACTTGACCTTCCTAAACCTCTTCATTGTGAAGGAAAAGTTCAAAATGGAGTCGCTTGCTACAATACAACAAATGGTCTAGCCTGGGGATTGGCTGATCTCCATAGATCTAAAGGATGCATATTTCCATGTTCCAGTTCGGGTGGACCTTCAAAGGTTCCTGAGGTTCGCCATAGGGCGGTGTCATCTACAATTCACTTGCTTCCCCTTCGGTTTGACGACCTCACCGAGAGTATTCTCGAAGGTGCTACTAGCTGTGGTGGCCCTTCTGAGGGTCAGGGGAGTTTGTCTGCATCATTATCTGGACGACCTCATCGTAATGGCACAGGACAGGTCTCAGTTATTGGAGCACAGAGGGTTAGTCATAACCACTCTCCAGACCTATGGCTGGGTGTTGAACAGAGAGAAAAGTCAACTGGAGCCATCTCAGTCTCTGGTTTTCCTCGGGGCCCTTTTCAACACAGTGTTGGGCACCATTTCCCTGCCGGAAGAAAAGATTGTGTCAGTCCGCGATCGGATCCGCCCAGCCCTCTCCTCCTCCCACCTCAGTGCCTTCCAATGCCTAAAGATCATTGGGACCATGGTCGCCACAATTCCCATGGTAAGGTGGGCCCAGTGGAGGATGCGAGATTTTCAGAACGGCTTTCTGCAGCAGTGGCTCTCGGGCAACAAAAGCCAGCGCATTCGCATCACTTCGGCCATGAGGTGCTCTCTTCCGTGGTGGTTCCAGAGGAAGAACCTGACCAACTGCCATTCCATCTGCCCTGTGGAGTGGATCACAATAACATCAGACGCCAGCGGCAGGGGCTGGGGCGCACACTGCCTGTCAGAAGTAGCACAGGGGGTATGGGACTTTCCCTCTCGGGGGGTGGTCTCGAATGTTCTGGAGTTGAGGGCAGCATTCCAGGCACTCCTGGCCTTCGGGAGCGTCGGTCCTTCTCCGTTTGGAAAACACGACGGCGGTGGCCTACATAAGGAAACAAGGGGGCACACGGAGTCGGTCTCTCCTGCAGGAGATGAGATCAATTTTGTCCTGGGCTCAGAAGAATTTAGCCAACCTCTCGGCAACATATCTGCCCGGATTCCAGAATGTCCAGGCGGACTTCCTCTCGCGGGTCCGTCTGGGCAACAACGAGTGGGCCCTTCACGAGGATGTGTTTCAGTGGATCACAACGTTAGGGGTCTCTCCGGAGGTCGACCTCTTCGCCTCCCCCTCCAACAAGAAACTGGCGAAGTATTATGCAAGATTTCGGGATCCCCAGGCCTTCGGGGTAGACGCACTTACGGATCAGTGGAATTTCCGCAGGACTTACGCCTTTCCTCCAGTACCAGTTGTGCTCCAGTTTCTGAAGAGGCTCAGGCGGGAGGCAGTGGAAATAGTGGCAGTTATTTCATATTGGCCCAACAGGCCCTGGTTCCCCCTCTTGCTTCTCCACAGTTTCAGGGATCCAGTCCCCCTCCCTCTCAGGCCAGATCTGTTGTCCCAGGGATCAATCCTGCACCCATGCCCGATCCGTTTACAACTGAGGGCCTAGTTCTTGAGAGGGGGAGATTGGAGGCTCTAGGATGTCCGACGGAAGCGATTCCCACGCTCCTGAGTGCAAGGAGAAGGAGTACGAATAGAGTCTACGAGAGGATATGGTCCAGATTTGGGGGTCACATGGCATCCAAGTACACACAGTGCAAGTCCCCAACAGTCCACGATGTGCTGAGTTTTCTGCAGTCGGGGTTGGACTTGTCCCTCTCTGTGAGTTCCCTCCGGGTTCAGGTGTCAGCCATCTCAGCTTTTACAGGGGTATCCTGGGCCAAAGACACCCTAGTCCAGCAGTTCTTTAAGGGAGCGATCAGGCTCAGACCTCAGAGAAGGCCACGGTTTCCTAAATGGGATCTACCTCTGGTCCTGGATTTTCTCTTGCAGGCAGGGAGCCTGCTCTCAGTGAAAGAATTGGTAATGAAAACAGCCTTCCTGGTAGCTATCACATCGGCAAAGAGGGTTTCAGAAATCCAGGTCCTGGGAGCTAGAGAACCTTTTTTGACCTTCTTCCCGGATAGGGTGGTCTTGATTCCAATGCTGGGAGCCAATCCCAAGGTTTCTTCGGTCTTTCACCAGAACCAAGAGATCGTCCTACCTTCCTTCAAAACCTTGGAAGGTCAAGACTTACATCCCCTGGACGTAGGGGCTACCCTAAAGTTGTATTTGGAAGCCAATGCTTCTTTTCGCCAGTCCGATTATCTCTTTGTGCTGTGTAATGGGAAGAAGAAGGAGCTTCGGGCTTCCGTCAGATCCATTTCCACGTGGATAGTTCAAGCAATTCAGTGGGCCTATAAAGCGAGAGGATTGGTACCTCCGCAGGCGGTGACGGCGCATTCAACAAGGAGTGTATCGACCTCATGGGCGGCCGCACGCCATGTTGCACCCGACGTGATCTGCAGGGCAGCATCCTGGTCATCTATTCACACGTTTATGTCGCATTATTGCGTAGAGCCTGCGGCTTTGTCTTCTGTTAATTTTGGTTTGAATGTACTGTCGGATGGACGGTATTAATTAAATCTTTGTTCAGCATTTGTGCCCACCCGGGTGTGTCTGGCGAGTTATTTCCCACACGTATGCTGCCATGGAGTCTGTCAGGAAAACGGAAAATTTACTATCAAATACTTACCGTAATTTTCCTTTCCTGATGGACTCCATGGCAGCAGGAGTCCCTCCCAGTGGTCTACGAGTAAGCTAGTTACGGAACACAGCATGCTGCTCGGAGCAAAGATTTATGGGAGAGGAGTCCTATAGGGTAGTAGAGGCGGGGCTTAACCCACACGTATGCTGCCATGGAGTCCATCAGGAAAGGAAAATTACGGTAAGTATTTGATAGTAAATTTTCCGTTATCATAGCACACCAATCTAGACAGGTCCCTGTTCCCCCTTAAAAAGAGTGACTGCTATTTTTCTATTTCCTTTTTCTTAAATCAGTTCTTCTCTGTCCAGAACCTACAAAACTATTGACATTGCACGCTCCTTATCTTCCTACTCAAACTTTGTTACTAAGCATGCTGCTACCGATCACTGACAGCTGCCTTGTTACTGCAATTTAAAAATAATAGTATTCTGTTTTGTTATGCAAAAAATAAATATGCCTTTTTGTTTTTTTATAAATTGGTAAAAGTTTTTCTTGCCATACACCTTTTGAATTTCAGCTGAAATGCAAGCTGTGGGTGGCCCTGTTGGCATTGTCTGGCCCAACATACTTTGTTTGAAAAATCAAAAGACCTAGGTGGAAAATTGTGGGCTGTATAGAGACTGACTGCATTCACTTGCTGCAGCTATCTAAATTCAACATTTGGCAGGGGAGATTCCTCCATCCACTCTGTTTAGTCAGTGATTTAAATCTATGAGAAATCTAAACATGTATGACTAGCCCTAAAAGATTAATGTATGTAATTAGCTAAATACTCAATTGATTTATTGATTAATTGAAAATTGTCTTATCTGTCAAAAAATGTGTAACCCTGTTTAGAAAATATGCTTATTAGGACAATCAAGCCAGACCCTATACAACGTCTGGACTATTTACCTTTCTGTACTTCAGTTAAAACTATATAGCTTGGCCAAGGCTGAAAAAGGTATAGTAAAGGAACATACTTAAGTCTGGTGTTGGCATCGGTCGGTTCCACAGAAAGCAGCTGACATTCGGTCCATGTGTACGGCAGCCAGTCTGACACAACCAAGCTTCCGACTTCTGTAGAATGGGCACGCCAGAAACACATCTGCTGATCGGCATCCAACTGGTGTGTTCTACCAATTGGGGTTTTCTTTTGGTAGTATTTAATTATCACTGTATTTTTTTTAATTTTTTTGTTAAAGAAACAAAAAAAGACTGAAATGTAAAAAAAAATAAAAAATATTTTTCATAGTTTGTTATTAAAATTTTGCAAGCAGGTAAGTTTTCTCCTTCACTGATGCTCGCTGATGAGGCTGCACTGATGGGCACTGATAGGCTGCACTGATAGGCACTGATGAGGCTGCTTTGATGGGCACTGATAGGCAACACTGGTGGTACATTGATGAGGAGGCACTGATGAGGCTGCACTGATAGGTGGCACTGATGGGCTATGATAGGCGGCAATGAAGGGCACTGATGTGCACTGATAGTCGGCACTGATGGCCACTGATAGTCGGCACTAATGGACACTTATAGGAGGCACGGATAGGCAGCACTGATAGGTGACACTGATGATGAGGCACTGATAGGCACTGATTGACAGCACTGATGGGCACTGATAGGTGGCACTGGTGGGCACTGATAGGTGGCCCTGGATCGCACTGATTAGCAGCACTGGTGGGCACAGATTGGGGCCGATGTCCCTGTAACAGAAGCCGGTTACCAACTTTCTTCTATTCTTCTAACGCTGATCGTGAGGAGGAAAGACGATAACCGGCTTCTGTTTACTTCCGTGATTAGCTGTGATTGGCTGACAGCTGATAACATTTTAAAGGGCCACTGTGATTGACCCTTTCCCCTGTTCTATGATCAGCCGAGTCCAAAGGACTCAACGATCACAGAGCAAGCCGGCCGTGCGCCGCAGGGCCGCAATCACAGGAGGACGTCTATTGATGCACTACCAGCACTGAAGCCCATGCTGTAGGCGTCTTTTGGCTATGGCACAGGTGGAAAGTGGTTAAGGTCATCTCTGTGTTCTCTCCTTCATTCAGATAGTTCCATTTGTTAAATCCCCAGAATCTTTGAGTCGTACTGGCCACTAGTGATTTTCCCTTCTCCTCCCAGCCTGAACATTGATGTTCAGGGATTACAAGAGGCTAAAATAATGACAGACTGAAGTACAGATTAAAAAAAATACATTTAAGAGCTTATTCACACCATGTCTATTGATCGCTATTGATCCGCATGGATCAATACAGGCACTTTGCAAGAACACATAGAAAAAAAATAGTTTTCTATGCGCCCTGTTAAAACCATTATTCTGCGTTGAGTTGCCTTGCAGTGGACTGCATTGAAAATGCAACATGCCTGTATTATTATGTTTAACAGCCTATGACACACCATGCTACTGCACCACAGTGGGTCACACTGGACTGTGGTGCATACAATTGAATGAAATGTAATTTTGTTACATTTCAGTAAGGTTGAAGAGAAAAAGTAAACAATGTGATGTATTTCAACAATGCATTGCATTGCCCTTCACATTGCACACAAGCATGCACGTGGTGTGCCATCTGCGCATAATGCCTGAAGGCTGGTGTGAATGAGCCCCAAGTAATATATATGTAACTGTATTAAAATTATGTCTTTCATTTCTATCTATACCTAAAGTTTAAAAAATGTCTAAAAGCATGACAAAATAAAGTTATTTTTCTGCAATGTGATGTAAAAAGTTAAATTGTAAGAATCAAAGAACAGTTATACCATATCACCTGAGTTGCTTAATTGTTTTTACTGTTTTTGGTGGAAGAATTTCTTGTGCAAATAAAGGGTATTTGCATTTACCAAGCACTCTGTAGGCTGGACATAATAAATTAGTTTTTCTGCCGTCCTCTAGAAAAATTCCACACAAGTAGCATTTAGGAAGAAAGAATGAACAAATGTGCCATATTCTCTTGGGAGAGAAAATATGCCTGTGCATTGCCACTTTTTGGCAAAAGTATTTCCTGTTGTAATAACAGCCTTGTACGTAATGCTTGAAATGTAAATGAAAAAAAGGCAAGCCCATAACAAGTACTATATCATTCCTTTGTGCATAAAACAAGAAAAGCGTTTATGTGTTTTTGTGCATTGTATTTATTTATTTTTTTATTTGGTGAAATCACTACAATGCTTAATAAAATAAACGTGATTATGTAAATTGATGCTTTTCTTATGTATTTCCTGTTTTTCTATTTACTATTAGAGTTGAGCGAACCCGGACTGTAAAGTTCGGGTCCGTACCGAACTTTGGGGTGTCCGGGACCCAGACCCGAACCCGGACTTTTCAGAAAAAGTCCGGGTTCGGGTCCGGGGTTCTGGTAATTTTACCAAAAGTTCTGAAAATTGCTGTAAAAAAGTCCAGGAAAGTCCTAGAGGTCTGCAAAAGGAAAGAAAATGGGGGTAAGTGTGGGACAAGTGCCCTACAAAGAAATGGGGACAGGGAAATAACTAAAAGCATTTAAAAAAAAATAAAAACATAAAAAAGCAAAAATGGAGGTGGATGTAGACCATCTTCAAACTGGGTCTGAAAAGTATTAATTAACGATAGAAGCCATATAACTGTTCTAAAATCATCTTCAAACTGTGTCAAAAAAGTATAAATAAGCCTGGAGAACCCATATCACTGTTCTGCAAACATCTGGAAACTGTGTGTGTCACTTTAAATAAAACCGGAATTAACTGAACTACTGTTCTGCAAACATCTGGAAGTTGTCCAGATGTTTGCAGAACAGTAGTTCAGTTAGTCCCGGTTTCATTTAAAGTGACACACACAGTTTCCAGATGTTTGCAGAACAGTAGTTCAAAGGTGCCTACCTTTGATTTGCCTGGCATTGCTTTCCCCGCTTTGTTCCCCGTTGTGTAAGTAGTTGCTTTCAATTTACGTAAGTATTTTTCATGGGATTGAAGTAGCAGGGAGCGCAGTTCCTGATGCAGGTTAATGTTAATGTTAATTTTGGGGTA
Source organism: Glandirana rugosa (assembly GCA_018402905.1). Classification (NCBI taxonomy): domain Eukaryota; kingdom Metazoa; phylum Chordata; class Amphibia; order Anura; family Ranidae; genus Glandirana; species Glandirana rugosa. The sequence goes on along the minus strand of BLSH010520290.1, from coordinate 488,223 downwards.
GGTGCTTTTTTGTTCTGGCTGTCTAAAGTTTTAATTTCCGCCGTTAAGGCGTCTAGATGCTGCGTCCTCTCTCTTTTCGCTTTAGAGTACTCTTATATATGCTTTATGGGCACACCACACCGCCAGCGGGTCCGCCACTGACCCTGTGTTGTTGAGAAAATATTCCTCTACATAGTCTGAGATGATTTTTGTGTACGTAGGATTTTGTAGTAGATAGTTGTTGGTGGGCCATATGTATGAGTTAGGTAGACTTTTTTTGCTTAGCAATGTAATGTTAATAGCTCATGGTCGGACCAGGTGGCAGTGTGGATAACAGATGATTGTACATTTTGCGATAATCATTTGTCTAACATGAACAGATCGATTCTTGAGTAGGAGTTGTGTCTTGGAGATAAGTATGTAAAGCCTTTTTCTTCTGTGTGGCCACAGCGCCACACGTCATATAGGCATTTAGAAGCAGGTTTAGCGATGGTGAGATCCTCTTAGGTTTGGATGTGGAGTCAAGCGTGTGGTCTGGAACTAGGTTGAAGTCTCTGCATATAAGCAGATGACCTTGTTGGACTTGTTTTATTTTTTTTGAGAGTCTTGTTGTGGAATGAGATCTTTCTTTGGTTTGGAGCATAGATAGATGCCAGGGTATATTTGTTTGAGTTAATGGTACAGATGAGGATTATATATCGGCCATTAGGATCGATAACGCTTTGATGCAGCTGAAAGGATAGGGTGTCTCTAACGGCAATGAGTACTCTGATTTTATATTTTTCCATGGATAGTTTCTTTCTTCAATATTTCAAAATGTCTGGTCTTCTCTGTCCAGGAATATATTTCAAAATCTCAATTAGTAGGTTTATTTTTTTTTCCAAATTCATGGGCCTTAAAGTGTATCTAGAGCTTAACCACTTCAGCCCCGGAAGGATTTCCAGCTTTAGGACCGGAGCCCTTTTTGCGATTCGGCGCTGTGTCGCTTTAACTGAAAATTGCGCGGTCGTGCGATGTTGTATCCAAATGAAATTTGTGTCCTTTTTTTCTCACAAACAGAGCTTTGTTTGGTGGTATTTGATCACCGCTGCATCATTTCTGATCGCCGCTATAAACAAAAGAAGAGCGACAATTTTGCAAAAAAAACCCAAATTTCTTACTTTTTGCTAAAATACAAATCCAAAAAAAAAATATAAAAAAACATTTTTTTCACCGTTTTTGGCCGATTTATATTCTTCCTCATATTTGCGATAAAAAAAAATCGCAATTGGCATTTATTGATTGGTTTGCGCAAAAGTGGCCGCGTTTACGGATGATGAGAATTCATTTTTGGTGTTTTTATTTATTTATTTTTTACTAGTAATGGCGGCGATCTGATTTTTAGCGGTACTGCGATATTTCAGCGGACATGTCGGAACATTTTGACACTTTTTTGGGACCATTGGCATTTATACAGCGATCAGTGCTATAAAAATGCACTGATTACTGTGTAAATGCCATTGGCAGTGAAGGGGTTAACCTGCAGGGGGCGCTCTAAGGGTTAACTGTGTTCCCTGGGCGTGTTCTAACTGTGGGGGGATTGTCCTAGCTGGGGAAGGGAAGTGGTCACAGCCTCCATATACAGGAAGGCTGTGATCACAGCCCTTCCCCCTTCACAGAACGGAGGTCCGTGTTTACATACACGGACCTCCTTTCTTTCACTCCGGGGGGGCCATCGTGGGTAGCCGGCGGCAATCGAAGCCACCGCACCCGCTCCCTGGCCCTCCCCGAACACAGTGAGCATGCGGGTGCGCCTCCGGCGGCGCACGCGCGCTCACAGTGCGCGTTATCGCAGCCGCCGTCATATGACGGCGATTTGCGATAACGAACCACCTTGTCGCCGTCAACCTGCGGTTGGTGGTCGGCAAGTGGTTAAGCAAAAAATAATATACATCATCTTTCCAAACTTCAAATGTGATATCTGCATTTTTTTCTTTTTTTTAGGCTCTTTATTTTCACCCGGGGATCTGGCCAGTAAGTCTGTTATTTTTCAACTTACTTTATCAGACAAGCTGCCAACAAAAGTGGCATGATTTTACAGTGTTGAGACAAACCATTTAATATTGACCGGTGTGCTTACAATAATAGAATAGTAGGCTTTTATTCATTTAGATAAAACCTTTATCCCAAATGAAAAAAATATGTTGCTGTTCAGCAGCGGCTGGTGGGTTTTTCCTTTGGGGGGGTGGCAAACAAGCACCCCCCTCCGGGCGGCGCGGCACTGAAATCTCGATCACCCCATCCCCTGGGCGGACAGTGGCATGGCACTGACAGCACCCCCCCACCTGGGCGGACCACAGCGTGACACCACCACATCTCCCCACTCCCTCTGGGAGGCCGGCGTTGCAGCACCTACCCAATCTAGGGCTGGTGGGCTGTTGTATCTTCTCCTCCACTCCCGTGGTGCGGGCATCGTCTCAGGTGTCCACTCCTCCCGTGCCCGTTTTCCTTCCCTCTATCTCTTGCTCCAAAGCGTTAGGCATCCAATAGGATCACCTAATGCTTTGGCCAAGCGGAAAAAGGTATCCTGATTGGCGGGGAAGATCTTTAGTGTGAAAATAGCAAAAATTAATTTGCTATCATCACACAACTGGGTGGGATTGGGGCGCAGTGCCATTTGCCCCAAGCCCACTCTTTTTTGATGCCTATTAGAGATCTGGCTCTAATCAAGCTCTTCAAAAAATCAAATGCCCCAATTGGAATCCATAGTCCGGTGCCCTGATATGTAGATCAGGGAGCCGGACGCATGGATGGGGGGGTGGTGTCCATGCGCCCTCTATGGACGGGGCCGCCACTGTTGCTGTAACTAATTAAAGGTGTTAGCTGGATTTTGGTTTTAATCTATTAGTCATGTCCATCTAAATTTGCTAGTGCATTTCCAACTACCCTCTCCCCAGGTTGAAAATGCGGTTGTCCAAGGGTGGCTCCATTACTCCTCCATATAGTGGAACCACACTAAGACAGGAAGTGTGTTGCTGGCCAGATCACCATGTGAAAATAAGAGATAAGGATTGGGTGCTTACCTGCCTAGCCTAAAGCCCCTTGCCACTATGTCATATATTTTTCTTGAAACAGGAGGATGTCTATTGACGCACTCACAGCACTGAAGCCCATGCTGTAGGCATTTTTTGGCTATGGCACGGGCGGAAAGTGGTTAAGGTCATGTCTGTGTTCTCTCCTTCATTCAGAAAGTTCCATTTGTTAAATCCCCAGAACGTTTGAGTCGTACTGGCCACTAGTGATTTTTCCTTCCCCTCCCAGCCTGAACATGGATGTTCAGGGATTACAAGAGGCTAAAATAAGTAAAACACAGAAGACATAGACTGACTCTAAGTTCCACACCACTGCGTCTGCACGTGAGAAGCTATTTTTTGACTGAATGGACAATGGCTGAAGGAACTCTCCTTCACCACCTGCAACATTTATCTGGACGTATGAGTCATCAGGCACAAGAAATATATTTATGGGCTTGGGTTTATGTGCACAATTCCACCAGGACACCTATTGGGCCCTTTGTTGGAAATAACTTTTGTGCATTGGATGTAGGTACTATTATTAATCTCTTCATGTATAACCCTTGTATTATTTCCTTACTGGCATGCATCTACAGTATATACAGTGCCTTGAAAAAGTATTCATACTCCTTGAAATTTTACACATTTTGTCATATTACAACCAAAAACATAAATGTTTTTTATTGGGATTTTATGTGATAGGCCAACACAAAGTGGCACATAATTGTGAATTGGGAAGAAAATGATAAATGGTTTTACAGATAAATATGGGGAAAATGTGGATTTATGTTCAGCCCCCCTGAATCAATACTTTATAGAACCATATTTCGCTGGGTATGTCTTTACCAGCTTTGCACATCTAGAGATTGAAATTTTTGTCCATTCTTCTTTGCAAAATAGCTCAAGCTCTGTGAGATTGCATAGAGAGCGTCTGTGAACAGCAATTTTCAAGTCTTGCCAGATTCTCATTTAGGTCTGGGCTTTGACTGGGCCATTTGTACATGCTTTGATTTAAACCATTCCATTGTAGCTCTGGCTGCATGTTTAGGGTTGTTGTACTGCTGGAAGGTGAACCTCTGCCCCAGTCTCAAGTCTTTTGCAGACTCTAACAGGTTTTTTTCTAAGATTGCCCTATATTTGGCTCCATCCATCTTCCCATCAACTCTGACCAGCTTCCCTGTCCCTGTTGAAGAAAAGCATCCTCACAAACATGATACTGCCACCACCATGTTTCACAGTGGGGATGGTGTGTTCAGGGTGATGTGCAGTGTTAGTTTTCCGCCACACATATCGTTTTGCTTTTAGGCCAAAAAGTTCAATTTTGGTCTCATCTGACCAGAGCACCTTCTTCCACATGTTTTCTGTGTCCCCCACATGGCTTCTCCCAAACTGCAAATGGGACTTCTTATGACTTTCCTTCAACAATGGCTTTCTTCTTGCCACTCTTCCATAAAGGCCAGATTTGTGGGAGTGCATGACTAAAGGCCCATACACACGGTCCGATTATCGGTCAACAATGGTCACCCAATAGCCTGTTGGCCGAAAATCTGATCGTGTGTACACACGATTCTACAGCCGATTTCCAATCGTCGACGAGAGTAGAAAACTTGTGTTGGCCAACAAGGCGTTGGCCGATTGTTGGCTCATGTGTACAGAAGTTGGCCAACAAAAAGTGCAAACACGCATGCTCAGAATCCAGGAAGTGCTCGGTCGCAATTCACAAATCACATTCACCTGAAATTCCTCGTTATACACTCGTAACACGTCACTACTTTCGGCTTTGTTGGCAGATTACTTGACCCATGTCAGTACTCTAGACCAAACTGCCGTCACTCAATTTGGATAAAAGTTGAATGTTCGGTTGATCAACAGTCAACTTGTGAGTACGAGGTTTAATAGTTGTCCTGTGGACAGATTCTCCCTCCTGAGCTGTGGATCTCTGCAGCTCCTCCAGAGATACCATGGGCCTCTTGGCTGCTTCTCTGATTAATGCTCTCCTTGCCGACCTATTGGTTTAGGTGTATGGCCATGTCTTGGCAGGGGTGCAATTGTGCCATACTCTTTCCATTTTCTAATGGTGGATTGAACAGTTCTCTGTGAGATGTTCAAAGCTTGTGATATTTTTTTTATAACTTAACCCTGCTTTAAACTTCTCCACAACTTTATCCCTGACCTGTCTGGTGTGTTCCTTGGCCTTCATGATGCTGTTTGTTCACTAAGGTCCTCTGACAAACCTCTGAGGGCTTCACAGAACAACTGTATTAATACTGAGATTAAATTACACACAGGTGGACTCTATTAACTATTAATTATGTGACTTCTGAAGGCAATTGATTCCACTAGATTTTAGTTAGAGGTATCAGAGTAAAGGGGACTGAGTATAAATGCACGCCACACTTTTCAGAAATTTATTTGTAAAAAAATTTGGAAAACCATTTATCATTTTCCTCCCAGTTCACAATTATGTGCCACATTGTGTTGGTTTATCACATAAAAACCCAATAGAATACATTTACATTTTTGGTTGTAACATGACAAAATGTGTACAATTTCAAGGGATATGAATACTTTTTCAAGGCACTGTACATAGTAAATGTTTTATGCAGTTGCAGTAGTACCTCTGCTTCCAATCACTTTGATTAGGTTACTGGTTAGTTTCCTAGGAAGGGAATCCCTTCTTTTTGGGGTGGTCCATTTGTCATTACCCCCCCAAAAAAAGGAGGGGCGCTACAAGTGTATGGCTTAACTATACCCAGGATTAAAATAGGTTTAAAGAGATATCCTGAGAGCATAGCAGAAGTTGGAAAAACATTGTTGTCTGATTACAGTCAATATAATACAAGATTAGAATAGGAGCAAAAGGTACAGAAGGGGGATTGTAATGGTGCTCAAAAGAAATTTTATATTTTAGACCAAATAAATAATATAACGATTTATAAGATACATTAAATATATAATATAAGATTCAGTCTTACTATGCACTGAAGATCATTGAGAGCACTTCAACCACATTGGAATGTTCCACAGGAAGAGATTATCAAATTCTATCTAGGATAGTCACAGATAGCTCCAGTGAGTAGCCCTGAGATCAAAGCAAGCCATGACTGCGTCAAATGTGGCAAGAGCAAATATCCATTTAACAACCCAATAAAAAACATGCTTAAATAATTTACTAAATTGATAATGGTGCTTGTCAGCTCAGGAAAATGAATGACAATAGTAATGGGGACTGAAAAGAGGTATGCATTTAATTTTTGAATATGGGGATTTTTTAACATCTGTCTGCATGATTTTGGGGACATTTATTAACTCCATGCTGAGCACTTCATGCTGGTTTAAAAAGGCATTCATAAAATTACTAGTGCGCAAAGTAATATACGAACTCTCTAGTGACCCAAAACTGGCATCAGATAAATTAAATTTATCAGCTTGTGCGCCACAATTTTATTATTTACGAGCGTCAATTTTGTAGTTGTATAGTTAACATTAAAAACAGCTTTATTTTCTGTTTGTGTAAATATGCCCTCTCTGTTTGCTAATTTCATAACTGTGTACATTAAAGTTTATAATTAATAACATGATCAACATCACTTTAATAGAGTAGCCATTTAAAACCTGATTTAGTAAAATCCCTTATTTCATGAAAATGGTTTGAAAGGAGAAGTAAGGTCAAAACTCTTTTGGCCCTACGTCCGCTGTGAGTTACAGGAGTGCACTCCGTTCTGTACCTGTGGGTTACAGAAGTGCACTCATTTCCGACCTCCTGTGACCCGTTTTCAGCTGACAGCAGCGAAAGTCAGCTGACGTCATTCGGCCAGTCCAGCCTCTGAATCAATCCTGACATTAATGTCGGAATCCACTCAGATGCTGAGTCAGTCGTTACCGCCCCCTCCACAGCCCAGCGCTCCAGTGACTACTGGAGGGGCAGTGCAGAGAGCCGGTGACTGGCAGTCACCGGCTCTCTGCTTACTTAAGACTGAGAACCAAGTGATTAGTGATCTTTGATTGTTTGGTTCTCAGTCTAAGAGGCAGCTGAGGATTGATACTTCATCCACCTATGGGAGTATGTAGGTTTGTTTTTTTTCCAAACCCCATACTTGTCTTTTAACACCACTTTACTAAATGAAAGTTCACAGGTACAAGGTAGGTTTTTGAGCTGTGTGTGTCTTGAAAAATTGAAGAATTTACACCTATGACTTAATGAAACCAAGAATGGAATGATGTAACTAGAACATGGTGATTCCAAAATTTTCCTTTTTTTTTTTTTTACCAAGAATGTGCTTTTATTTTTATTTTTTTTGTTTCAGTGTTTTTTATTAACAATAACAGAAGAATACAGAGATACAAGCATATTGGGAATGTGATCTCCATCAGTTATACACGTGAATGTACTGGTAACATAGTCTACTAGTAGAAAAAGGCAACAAATGAAGCAAACTATCGCTCTCAAATTGACCGTACCAAGAGGCCCAAGAGTGGGCGGTGGATAGGGATAATGAGACTAAGCTTCCCCAAGGCGTTTGTGAGTGGCAGCTAAGTGAACGAGCCTCCTGACCACCCACTCATCCCTACTGGGTACTTAACTGTAAGTAGGTGGGGGCACATCCTGCGAAAATATCATCAGTCAAGATTTATCTACCAGGGCCAAGCCGAATTCTCACGTGTGTCACAGATTATAACTTCATCCGCGGATGTCCTCCCTTAAGTCCGGTCCAGCCTATAAAGAGGGTGCGAAGCAATGTTGTGATGGACATGCCTGATTGTGTATATCAAGTATTGAGATGGAGTGAACCAAGGACATTTGAGAGAGAAAAGAGTGTAGCCAGACAGTCAAAAGATAAAGAGGGGGAAGGGATAGGGAGGGGGCGAGAGTGAGAAGAAAAGAAAAAAAAAGGGGGTGGATTGGGGGATCAGGGTGGAGATTGGAGATTAAGGAAGTTTTTTTTTTTCCCCCCTTCCCGCTTCCTCTGCACCTGACCCAAGGAGTTCCTATATGTATACTGGGCCGAAGTTCAAGAGGGGATCCACGACTCCCTAAATTCTATCCAGCAGGCCCAAATTTTATAGAATGCGCCGTGGGAGTCTCTGGCTTGGTGAACCAGTTCTTCCATATCTGCCAGATTGTTAGTTCTGTTAACCCATTCCGCTATGGTGGGCGGCTCTATATCTTTCCAATGTAAGGGGATGCACATCTTAGCTGCATTAATTAAGTGTAGCACCAGCGACTTACGGTATATCTTTTGTGGTAGGGAAGTGTGGTGTACTAAGTACTGAGCTGTTTTAAAGTCCAATGTGTAGGTAGAGATCTTAGATATGAGGTTAAGCACTTCTTTCTAGAAGGGCTGAATCAACAGGCATGACCACCGTATGTGGAGAAGAGAGCCAACTTCCAAGTTGCACCTCCAGCATAGCTGTGGTATGTTAGGGTAGATGATTTCAAAATTTTCATACATCTCTCCTTTCCTTGGACAAAATCTTTTTTTCATTGAGATTGGATCAAGGTGTGAGGACTAACAGTGGATGTGTGGATATAAATGCTGGATTATTTTCTTGACACACATTAGGACTCAATGGCGGCTGGTGTTTTTTTTTTGGGGGGGCAGCAAACAATGCACGACAGACACCCCCCTGGGTCAGTCGGGTCACCCACACCCTGCTCCCCGAGCCCACCCTTTTGTGAAGCCTATTTGGCTGCATTCACACAGGGGCGACCCGACTTCAGCGTGACTTTGCTAGGCGACTTCAGCACGACTTCAGGCGACTTACAACAAGACTTCATGCCAGGCTACTTTGCCTGTGTCCAATCAGAGAAGGGAGGGAGGGGGTTGCCCTGGATAAATTATTTTCTTTTCACTGTAAAGTCGCTTCCATTTAGATGGGGGGATCCAACTTGGAGGCGACTTCTATTCAATTCTATGGGCACAAGTCGGATAGAAGTCGCCAAGAAGTCGTGCAGGAACCTTTTCTGAAGTCGCTCCGACTTCAGTAGTGTACATTAAGATGGCTCCCATTAATTTCAATGGGATTTCAATTGTCAAGCGACTTGGGGTGACTTGAGGCGACACAAGTTGGAGCACAAGTCGCCCCTGTGTAAATGGGCACTTGGAGCCTTGAGCTGTAATCACATGGTTAAAAAAAAAAAATGTATTGGAATCCATGCGTTCAGCGCCCCGCAGGGAACCGGATGCATGGATGGGGGGGCGGCGCCACTGTTAGGACTGTTGAGACAGCTAGGATAATTTACAAAATATTTAAAATATTACAATATAAGTACAGTTGAATGTGAATACCTACTACTATATTTTACTAGATACTTTCTATTTTAAGCCTTCTTGTCTGAAATGGGGTTCACGCCTTTATTCAGCACAGAAACATACCTTTAGCTAGGGCATGCATAATATTAGTCCCATAAAGTGTATATAAACCCTAACAATGAACTTTTCTCCTTCGGTCTGCCAAAGATACCATTTAAAATCATTTTCAGAAAAGTGCAAAAATGATTATAAACTGGGGGGGCGCATACGTGCAACTCGAAGAGACGGACATGCCGCTTTAGAGCTCCGCGCAGCTACGAGACCTACAGCCGCCTAAGCACCAGCCAGACCACCGACTCTGCCCCACATCACTCCCACGAGTTCTCCTGGGTCCCAGGACACAACTGAAATGGTAGCCACAGGTACCAAATCGAAGCTACGGACCAAGACTATACACGAGGCCCTGGCCTGGGCCTCCACCAAAATGGCGCCGCCAGAGCAGGTACTCCCAGAAAGCCTAAGCCGCACTCGTTTCACCATCATGATGAGGGGGAATCCAACATAGAACCTCTAGCACCCCCTCTCTTTACACAACACGGGGAATTGCAATCTGATATACTCCAGCAATTTGAAAAGATGCTTCACCGTGCACTAAAGCATACTTCAGATCAAATCACAGACAGTCTTACAAAAGAGATAAGGGAGCTGGGGCAGCGTACATCAGAACTTGAGCAGAGGGTTGATGAACTTGAACATCACCTCTCCTCTCAGGCAGATGAACTCGAGTCCCTCAAGGATGAAAATCTTACACTCCAGTCTCAGCTGGAAGAATTTGAATATAGAGCTAGACGCTCCAACCTGAGAATAAGAGGCATCCCTGAAGTCATTGATGACCTGCAGTCCACAGTTACAGTCCTCTTTCAAAAATTGGCTCCATCTATCCCCATCAAACGTCTGGAAATAGACCGAGTGCATAGGGCGTTAGCCCCTCGCAAGCAAAACGGTCCACCTTGAGACATTATTGGCAAGCTGAATTATTTTCACACCAAAGAGCAACTCCTGCAAACTGCAAGACAAAAAGACTCCCTCTCCTTTCAAGGTAAAGACTACCAGCTGTTTTCAGACCACTCTAAGACCACCATTACCAAGCGGAGTGCTTTCAAGCCTCATCTGCAAATCCTACAGCAGCGTCGCACAACCTACTCCTGGGGCTTCCCTTTCGCTTTGCGATTCCCATTCCAGGGCCGTAAACACACCTGCAAGATGGTTGAAGACCTACCGAATTGCTAGCAAGATCTCCATCTGACCCCTGAGGACTCCTTGCAAGGATACCGCCGACACTCAGCCTCCTGTTCACCGCAGAAAGTGGCCCACACGCCTTCATCCTCCTCAAAGAGAAGCAGGATTGCAGTCAGCCACCATTCTGACTCGACGGACTGAAGGTAAACGCTTTCCTCATTGCTATCACCATTCGCTAGGTGAATTATTCCCCGTATCAGACTGACTGTTGGCAAATCACCTTCACCTTATTCCAGGTTGCAACGACACATCAAACTTGCAGAGAAGTTCAGGCATTTTCCTGATCCTCTCACCTGTTATGTCATGTACTACTTTTCCCCCCTCTTTTTGGTTGTTTGGGGGTGATTTTTTGAAAATTACGAAAATGTTTGGTACATTTTTTAAATTTTTTGCTATTCTTTGGCATTTTTTGAGACTTTTCGATATTTTATTGATATTTTCTGACAATTTTTGATTTTCTTGATAGTCTTAGCTATCTGCTATATCATGGACACCAAAGACTTTTCCCACGTTGGGAGCAAGAAGCGAGCCACTCTCTCCGGTCCCCGCCTTGCGGAGGACCGGAGAGACTGGTTTCTTTGTTGGCTCCCAGACAGGATTCACCCCTGTTGGGCTAGTTAGAAAAATGTCAACTGTTTGTCATTACCCTCTTGTTACAATAGCTGTACGTGACTCTCCAGATTGCTCCTTCTTACCCTCCTAAACATGGATCTCTTTCGATCTACCCTCATATTAGTTAGCCCACCATGGTGGCAATTTACCCCCCTATTACATGACAACTTAGCTTAAGTCTCAAGACTCACATAAACAATGCTTACTTGTGTTATACAATGTTCTAGGAACCTGCACAATAGGGCTACAAATCTTTCACCCTAACTCGCTCTAACGCAATTCGCTTACACGTTCCAAATTGTAACTCTAGACGGCACAAAACTCTTCCACCACCCCCTCTTCTATACTGCTAACCTTCCTTTTCTTTTTCTGTTTACTCTGTTCACGCTGGAAGGAGGAGACCCCACTCAGCCACAAAACTAACATTTGCTCCTACCGATATATCTCCCCATGGCTGCGCTGAACATCCTTTCCCTTAATGTACAGGGGTTGAACTCTCCATGCAAGAGGCACAAAGCCCTCCATATATTCATCTCCCTTAAAGCCCATATTTTCTGTATTCAGGAGACCCATTTTACTATACAGCTTACCCCCTAATACCTAAACGCCGCCTATCCCCAATTCTATGCTGCCTCTGCTGACATCAAACAAAGAGGGGTCCTAATAGCATTCCACAAATCGGCTCCCTTCACACTAAAATCTGAAATATGAGATCCAGAGGGCAGGTGTTTAATTCTTATAGGCCATCTAATGGATACACTTGTCACTATAGTCTCATACTACGCCCCTAACCGTAACCCCTCTTCATTCCTCTCCCATCTTTTCCAAGTGGTGGATGCCCATAAACAAGGTCATTGCTCACTGGCGGAGACTCTAATCAGGTCCTCTTTCCTTTTCTTGATAAGTCACCCTATGCCTCTTTAACTAGCCTACATAAGCTCACCTTTTAGCAGCTCTTACAATAGCACTCACTAATAGACACATGGAGGGAACACAATCCCACTAAAAAACAATATACCTTTTACTCTCATCCACACAAAACATTCTCTCGAATAGATCATGTCCTCACATTGGTGAGTTCCTTGCCATCACTTCAGTCCTCCCTCATAGTTCCCATCCCCTGGTCTGACCACGACGCAATCCTAACCTCTTTGTCGTCCCTCATTCCTCCACAAAGAAATAAAGCCTGAACCCTCAATGACACCGTCCTAGCTCACCCCTCTAACATCCATGATTTAGAAATGGCCCTTAAAGACTATATAACCCTAATTTCCACGAGTGACGTTTCACCGCTGGTAATCTGGGAAGCACACAAACCGGTAATCCAGGGAACTCTGATTAGTCTAGACTCTCAAAGAAAGAGGGAACATCAGGTTAGGTTCCAGGCCCTAGAACATGTCTTTGCTCAGGCACATGCTGCCTTTCAAACCTCCCCTACTCCCAACAACAAAGACAAACTTGACAAAGCTAAAATAGAACTAGACCTTTTCCTGACTGATTCAGCTGAAAAATCCCTTTGATGAACAAGTCACTGGGTATATATGAAGGCCAACAAGCCAGACACTTTTATGGCCCTTTCCGCAATCTTGAAAAACCACATAAGCCTATACGCCTAAAAACGGCCCAAGATTCCTACACCAGCAACCTCGTGAAAATCCTTCAAATCTTTCGTAAACACCTCTCGGAATTATACTGAGCTCCAGCCTCTGCTGATAACACGACCCGACTTCTTGGACCCACTTAAGATGCCCACACTAACAAAGGAAGAAAGAACCCATTTCCGAAATGGAAATTCGAGCAGCGATTAAAACACTCAAAAATAACAAGCGTCCCGGCCCTGATGGCTTCACTGCAGCTTACTAGAAGTGTTTCATAGATATTTTGGCCCCACTTCTGACTGATGCTCTTAATTCGATCCCCCGGGGTAATCCCTTCACCTCAGACCCCCTGCGTGCCACAATATCAATGATACCTAAGCCCCAAACGGATGATACCTCATGGACCAATTTCTGTCCTTTTTCTATATGAAACAATGATATCAAATTACTTGCGAAAGTCCTGGCCTCCGGGCTCAATACAATTATAGGCTCCCTGGTCCATAAGGACCAAGTGGGCTTTATGCCCTTGAGGCAAGCTGGGGACAATGCAAGCAGAGTGGTCCTCTTGACTCATTTGGCCCACACACAACTAATTCCCACATGTTTCCTTTCCTTGGACATAAAAAAGGCCTTTGACAGGCTCTCCTGGCCATACCTGCACACTGTTTTACAGAAATGGGGCTTTGGCCTCAATTCCTAAAATGGACCCTTTCCCTCTATTCAGACCCCACAGCACACATTACCTATGCAGGACACCGCTCTGACCCGTTCCCGGTGAGAAGTACTCGACAAGGGTGCCCAATCTCCCCACTTCTATTTGCCCTGGCCATTGAAACACTAGCCCGGAAAATACGCGATGACCCCAATATAAAAGGCCTAGAGATGGGTGGTCATATCCATAAACTTTGTCTATTTGCTGATGATGTTTTAATATTTCTTACGTCTCCACTGACATCTTCCCCAAATCCCTTGACCACCCTGACATGTTTCGCCAAGATTTCCGGGCTGGTGGTCAATGCACAAAAATCCAAAGCCCTCAATGTATCCTTGCCCCCCTCCATACACTCCCACTTGCAATCAGTTCTCCCATTCACATGGGCATACATCACTTTAACGTATCTGGGAATCAAACTGACCTCTGACCCCTCAAACCTATTCTTGGCCAACTACCCCCCAATGCTAGCCCACCTTACAAAGCTCATGTCCTCCTGGACCACTCTCATACTGTCTTGGTTAGGCCGAATTACAGCAGTGAAAATGCTTATTCTACCAAAAATACGTTACCTGTTTAGGGTGCTCCCCATACTGGTCCCCACATACTACCTACGTATACTGCAACGCAGAGTTTCCACTATTATCTGGGGTAAGACCAGACCCCGGGTCCCCAGAGCCTTACTTTACCTTACGAAAACCCATGGGGCTTAGGCCTCCCATATTTCCTTAGGTACTACCAAGCAGCCCACTTAGCCACCCTCATGAAATATCATGCGACTAAAGAGACTGCTTATGGGTTGCCCTGGAGTCAGTTGATGACTGTGACCCCTTAAAAACAGCCAACCTACTCTGGCTGCAGTCCAAGGAACGTAGAATGGTCCATAATCCTGCCACCTGTCTCTCTCTCTGACTATGGGACACCCTCAAATTTAAATACATGCTGCAGTTGCCCCATAACCCTCTCCTTTCTTATCTGCATAACCCTTCATTTTATCCACCGTGGATGTCACCGTCCTCATTTTACAGATGGTCAGCAGCAGGCCTCCTCTAAGCTTATTCTTTCACCACCCCCGATAGACTCATGGCGTTCCCAGCCCTATCGGAGGCACATAACCTCCCAAGCGTGGAGTTGTTCCGCTATCTCCAGCTTAAACACTTCTTCTCCCCCAGCATACGTCTAGACCCCTCTTTACCACACAAGACAATAAATGAACTAACATGCGACCAAGACCCACACATGGGTGGACTTATTTCCCAAATATATCAACTCCTGTTGGACCCTGCCTCACACACCACTCTTCCTTATGTTAACAAATGGGAGTCTGACATGAAGGAACACTTAGAAGCCAATGACTGGAAAGACATTTGGCTCGCTACTAAATCAGCCTCACAAAATATAATAGCCTCTGAGGCAAACTACAAAGTACTTTTTCAATGGTACCTGGTTCCAGGTCCCTGGTTCTAGGTACCAAGCTACATGCTCTCCGGTTTGATTCAGAGGTTGCCCTGATAAAGACACTCAAATTCACATCTGGTGGGAGTGCCCTTTGGTACGTAAATTCTGGGATGAAATATTCTCCATCATCTCCACTCTTATAGACCAATCCCTTCAACCCACACCCACCGTCGCCTTACTCAGCTACAAGCCCCCAGAGGTCACTCTCATGCAATTCAAACTTTTGCTACACATAACAACTGCGGCAAAACAGACAATAGCAAGAGCCTAGAAGACCCCATCCCTCCCAATCTTGGAGGCTAAGCACAGAATAACTAAATCCATGATACATGCTAAAATAGAGGCAACTATCTTGGACTCAATCCCTAAATATGAACGCCTATGGCAACCTTGGGTTCGTCATTTCCTCCCACCAGATTTTGATGAAAACCTGATGCTCCCCTGACACCCCATGCACTAGGAGCGAAGGTTGCAGCAACGTTTCCACCTAAGCTGGAACGTCCCTCCTCCCGGTGGCCTTCCCTCTCTTCCACACTTTTCTCTCTTTTTATCTTTCCTTTCCCATTTCCCTCTGTTTTCTATTCTTTTCTCCATTAGAGTCTGTTCTGGTTTGAAACAATGGAGATACCCCCCTTTTTTTCTTTTATTTTAAGCGTGTACCACTGGCAAGGAGTACACAGCAACCAATATCCAATAAGATCTTGCTACCTTTGATGCTACCAAGTGCAAACATAATCTGATCCTCGCTATCCACCATGAGACTTCCTGCCTCGTAACTGCTGTGTTTCTGTTGTTCCGGCAAGAAAATGTATCATTGAGGAAATTCAAATGTATTTTTAATGTCCACTCTGACCGTGTTAACTTCCCTTTGTTATAACTGTCATTTCTTGTTACGGAAAGGGGGCACCCCCATCCACGTACTTTGTTCCTGTATAACTCTGTAATCTGTTTGGCCCTGAGGCCAATTTTGTTTTATTAATAAAATATTTGAACATGAAAAATATTATAAACTTTTTGTGCCCTCTGCAGAAGAAGGTATGAGATGAGAAGAGGCTTATGTTCTTTGTAATCCATGAAAAATGAAGTAAGCAGGGCTGACACCACATGTTTAGGGATCCGGAGCATTTTAAGGAAATTAGAAGAAAACAATATTTCTGACACATCAACAGTTTGTTTTTGTACTTGCAACAGGGTTTAAAACATTGGGAAATGTGCATGTATTCCAAAGATGTACTAAACATATATTTTTTCTTCTGCCTTGACAAACGAGTTTACACTAGATGCGGTGCAAACTCACAACGTATTTGCTGTGGATTCAGCACCACATCTAAATCGCAACCCGTCCATACAAACTGATTGTGGAGTGTATGTTACGTTAATGACACCCCGCAATTGGTTTGCAAAGCACAGTGTGATCTGCAGAATGGGAACACATGGATGTGAACACCCATGCGATCCGATTCTAGTGTGGACAAAAAAAGAGTCCTGCACCTGTTTCGTGCGAATGCGGGGCGATTTGAGCCATAAAAACCTATGGCTGAAATTGCGCCCCAAAGACACTGCATGTAATTAGCACAGGAATGTGCTGCAATTCTTGTGCAAATTACTTGTGGTGTCCTGCACTGCATCAGTGTGAACCCAGGTGTAAAGAGCTATTAAACCCAAAGGCAAAAATTTAATATATTTCAGCAAAATGTATATTGCAGCATTTCAATTGTTAGATGTGGTGGCTGCATACATTTTTTTTTTTAGTTTTAGTTTTCTCCCTCTGTTTTCACCTGATGATCTGGACAGTAACACACCTTCTGTATTTTATTGCCCCCCCCCTAAATAAATGAGCGCATGGGGAGTCTGGGGGAGGGGATGTGTTAGATGTACTAGCAGATTTAAATTGAGGCCAGATAACATTTTAAAAGCAGTTACAGCAAACAGTTTCTTTCCTTTTTGAAATAAAGGTTTTACATGAATAAATAAAAGCTGATCATTGTAAGCCCCCCTATCAGCGGTAAATGGTTTGTATCCTCCCTGTAACTGGCTGCATCTGCAGGACAGCTTGCTCTTTTGAAAAACAACAGACTTACTGACTGTATTGCCAGATATAAATAGAAGAAAGAAAGCCTAAAAAAAGAAAACTAATGCAACCATCACATCTAAGAATTGGTAAGCTGCAATATAATAAATGTTTGCTTTTGGGTTTAATACTGCTTTAAGGTACTTTATATAAACAAAAGAAAAGCTGTTCCCTTTAGTTATAGACATCACTCTGTCATAGTTCAAGTAGAACGGTAAGACTCCTCGGGGTTTCTGGCTAGAAAACATCAGATCGCTATTTTTATTTTTTTTTTTTTGTTCTGATGCTTTCCAGCTTAGATTAGAGGAGAGGTGTAGGGCCTTAAAGACCCCACATCTCTCCATAAAGAATACCTGTCATGCAGTATTCCTATTGCAAGGGATGTTTTATTTTTATTTTTAAAGGGAGGGTATAAAAAATTAAATAAATAAATAAAATAAACAAAAAAAAAAAGCAGAAGCGAACGCATACGTAAGTCACGTCCGCATATGTAAACGATGTTCAAACCACACATGTGAGGTATCACCAGGAATGTTAGAGCAAGAACAATAATTATAGCACTAGACCTCTGTAACTCAAAACATGTACCCTGTAAAACATTTTAAAGCATTGCCTATGGGGATTTTTATGTACCGAAGTTTGGCTCCATTCCACGAGTGTGCGCAATTTCAAAGCGTGACATGATCAGTATCTATTTACTTGGCGTAACATTCTCTTTCACATTATGCAAAAATATTGGGCTAACTTTACTGTTTTGTTTTTTTTAATGCATGAAAAAAAAAAAAGTGTTTGAAAAATTTCTGCACAAATACCGTGAGAGATAAAAAGTCGCAATGACCGTCACTTTATTCCCTAAGGTGTCTGCTAACAAAACATATGTAATGTTTGGGGGTTCTGAGTAATTTTCTAGCAAAAAAATGATGAATTTTACATGTAGGAGCGAAGTGCCAGAATAGGTCCGGTATGGAAGTGGTTAAAATCCATTTTTATTTTTTTGCTACAGCTGCAGTCACATAACCTACCTGTAATGAAGTATTCTCCATGTCTTACAGCACAGGTGTTCAAACTTTCTAAACAAAGGGCCGGTTTACTGTCCTTCAGACTTTAGAGGAGTCGGACTGTGGCCATCGGCAGTAGAAAATGTCCCAGCATCAGTTGGAATAAACAATGCCCTATTGTTGGTGTCCTTGGGAGGAATTGTGCCCCATCCTTAACCACTTCAGCACCGGAAGGATTTGCCCCCTTCCTGACCAGGCAATTTTTTGCGATACGGCACTGCGTTGCTTTAACTGACAATTGCGCTGTTGTGCGACGATGTACCCAAACAAAATTTATGTTCTTTTTTTTCCCCACAAATAGAGCTTTCTTTTGGTGGTATTTGATCACTTCTGTTTTTTTATTTCTTGCTCTATAAACAAAAAAAAAGACAGACAATTTTGAAAAAAAAAGTTTTTACTTTCTGCTACAATACATATTCAAAAAAAATATATTAAAAAAAAGGTATTCATCAGTTTGGGCCGATATATATTCTTCTACATATTTTTGGTTAAAAAAAAAAAAATTGCAATAGGCGTTTATTGATTGGTTTGCGCAAAAGTTATCACGTTTACAAGTAAAAATGTAACTAGTGACGTAAAAATATCGTGACTAGTTACATTATTACAGTCACCAGGGGTTTTTCACAGTAAACCCCAGTCTAAACAGGCGGCGTTACAACGTCAGCTGGAGTTTTAGCGTCTAGCGGCGGTAATGGTCATTTTTGTTAATTTTTTTATTTTCAGAGACATAGATAGGTCATCAAACATTTGCACTATTGAAAACGCGTTTGGTTAGTTATTTGCGGATAACGTTAAAAAAAAAAAAATTGGTTTTTATACATCTTCTTATATATAGCCGGGTTTGACTACTTA
>BLSH010520290.1:423950-448043 GCA_018402905.1 Glandirana rugosa | reverse complement strand
ACCCCCCCCCTTTTTCTTACCTGAGCCAGATCTGATCCAGCTATCAGCACAAGCCCAGCGACTCCAGCCGCGGTTTCTCTCCTCATTGGACAGATTGATAGCAGCAGGAGCCATTGGCTCCCGCTCCTGTCAATCAAATCAAGTGATATGGACACGGGGGGGCAAGGACCAAGCTCCACTGTCTGTGCCAATCGAGGCAGCAGCGGGACTCGGGAGCACGCCCGCATGCCGGAAGCTGCCCCCATGGAAAGCGGCTTTTCGTGGGGGCACCCAATGAAGGGGAAGGAGCTGGCGGGGGACACCAGTAGAGGAAGATTGGGGCATCTCTGTGCAAACCCTTGTACAGGGCAGGTAAGTATAACATGTTTGTTATTTGTATTAGAAAAAAATGAACCTTTACAACCCCTTTAACCTCTTATGAACCGCCCCACACAGATATACTGTGGCAGGGCAGCCCTCCTGCGTGAAATCACGTACAGGTATGTGATTTTGTGTACAGGGTCTGGGGCGCACGATTGGTGGGCCCTGGAGGACATCGCATCCACTGGACCCGCCGATTGCCTCCCACTGTGGCCAGTCACAGCGGGAGTGTAAACAAGGCAGAGAGCCATTCTGTGAAAGAGGAAGATAGAGATTTTGTGTTTCTGCTAAGCAGAAACACAGATCTCGGCCTTCCTCCAGTCACAGCATTCCCCCACTATTGCTTTCTAGCACTCCCTAGGAGCACACTTAACCCTTTGATCACCCCTGATGTTCACCCCTTCCCGCCAGTGTCATTAGAACAGTGTCAGGGCATATTTTTTAGCACAGATCGCTATATTAGTGTCGCTGGTCCCTAAAAAGTGTCAAATCTTAACTGAACAAGCTGAAGTTAGAAGCTGATTGGTTACCATGCACAGCTGCACCAGATGTTGCCCTCTCCAGTTTTAGCAAATGAACCCCATTGTCTCTTTTTGCTGCTTCCTACCTACCTCCTCTTTTTAGCTCTGCCTACAGTGTCTGCAAGAGGCCAGGTCACATTTAGGTATTGTATGTATTAATGATTGCAAAGCTGATTTACAGCTGAATTCCAGTAAGGTTCTTAATTGCATAGTTACATTGGTCCAGCTTGCCCCAATGTAATTATATATATTTATACCTGATGGACCACTATGAAAGCTAACCATCACCATAGTAGTCAGAGCTACTACTGTTATCTTCTGGGTGTTGGCTGCCCCACTACATCAGTGGTTCTCAACCCTGTCCCCAAGTACCACCAACAGGCCATGTTTTCAGGTTTTCCTTTATCTTGCACAGGTGCTTTAAATCAGAGTCAATGGCTTGGTATTTTGGACAGCTGATTTATCAAAGGGAAATTCCCAAAACATGGCCTGTTGGGGTTACTTGAGGACAGGGTTGAGAACCACTGCACTACATGATGACCATATGGGGTCACTCGTTTGATACCACAGCCATTCGCAAAACACCTTTTATTTTTTCAATGAATAAAAGTTGTTCTCTGATTGGACTAGCTGGAGATTGTTATGTCATCACCCTGCCTCTCCACCTCGTCCAATCAGAGAACTCCATTTTTTTTTTACAAATACAAGGCATTCTGTGAATGATGAATATGTAACCATGCAAATAAAACATGTTTGTAGTTCAGCTTTAATTTGTGTTGTGTATACCTGCCTAGAGGTCAGATTTACAGCTGAACTTCAGGCAAAACATTTTGATTTAACCTCCCTGGCGGTATGATTCTGTCTGGAATTTTGTTCCAAAAGTGGTACAATTATTTTGCATGAAAATTTGGCGTTTTATATTGTAGGCCTGTAATTCTTAGGAATAACTCACTTAAATCTGTCCAAACAAGAGTCTAGTAGACATCCCGGGTATGAAAAAGTTTGAAAAATGAAATCATAAATTATAATATAATAAATAACTAAAAATAATTATCAAAAATAATAATATAATAGTAATAAAATGTATGCAATAATGTAATCAAACCAAAAACGCAGAAATTTGCTCAGTTGCAGAATTGTCGCTATCGTCACTTTCAGTTTCTGATGATAAATTTCCCCAAAAATCAGTATCACTCAATTCTGCAAATCATTCTTATTTACTATCGGTGTTTTCTAGCTGATCAAAAACCACTTTTGACGCAAAGGGACACTTTTTGGTTGCTATGGACATTCTCATGTTTCCAGGCAGAAAGAATGACATTTATTATATAAAAGTGCATGCAGGGCTCTGGGCAAACCACTAGGGACAAAGGGGATGTGTAATGTTTTCATACAGTAATGTAATCTATAAGATTACAGTGTACTGTATGTACTGTGTGTGTTTTACTTTTTGAATTTCCCGCCGGTCTCCGCCCCCGTGCGACGCGACGCTCGCAGGGAACGGAGCCCGGCACACAGAGGCATCGGAGCGGCGGGGAGACACGCTGACACCGCGGGAGGACATCGCTGGATCCAGGGGACAAGGTAAGAAACATTGCCTGGATCCAGCGATGCAGTCCCGAGTGTGGCTCGGGGTTACCGCTCTTGGTGCTGAAATTCCACCCCGAGCCACACTCGGGAATACCGCTAGGAAGGTTAAATATATTCCTCAATAACCACAAATGATATAAATCCACTTTCTGTGCACCAAATGCTTTTACAAGCCCACATTTTCCCTTGTAAAAGTATCAGTGACATCATCACTGTGCTGTGCATAGCCTGTGCAGAGAGCAGAGCTGTGGAAGAGACCCAACAGGCCTCACCCCCCTACTGAATGCCTGTGGTAAGCTACAGGAAGGGGCAGAGACAAGACCAGTAAACCTATGTAAGGAGAACAGCAGTGATAACAGGAAATTCCTGTACAGAAGCAAAGTTTCATACTGGATTGCCGCACAGATCTGTAAGAACTACAAAACCACACCAGGATTCAAGGAAGGTCATACCTGGCTCTTGTATTTAGACAATATTTGCTGATCCTACAATTCAGATTTAACTTTCATAGCAGAAAGAGCTTTCACTTACAATTTCTCCCAGTAGTTGTTCTGCTCCCCCTCCCGGCAGTGACTTGCTACCCTACCAGTCTTCTAATCTCTAATGTTAGCACAGAGCAGGCACACTGGAAGGGAGAAGAACAAAATATACCCACTTAAACAACTTTTCTTTGAGGATGAATTGCTCCACAGTTCCTTTAGCTACAACGATGAGTGAGGGCTTTTTTTAGGCTGGATTCACACCTATGCGAATTAGATGCAGGATTCCTCGCATTCAATTTGCATAGCAGGAGTTTGTGACCAGCTCTCTGTGGAGCCGGATCACACATCTCTATTGCGTCTTTGGCTCCATTTCAGGGCAGAATTCAGCCAAAAATTGGGCCCTGATTCGTCCCTGAAATGGAGAACAGGGACGCACCAGACCCCTGCTGTGAACCGCATTCGTCGGAGGTGTGAATCCAGCCTCAAAGCGTATGTACTGCTTGTTAAAAAAAGCAAATGTCTGCAGGTTTATAGTCTGTCCACAGCTCTAGTTTAAGGCTGGGTTCACATTAGAACGCACAGCGGCTCACAGCAGGGGTCCGGTGCATCCTGGTTCACCGTTTCAGGTCCAATTTCAGCCTGAATTTTGGGCTGAATTCGGACCTGAAATGGACCAGCGTTTTTGTGCAAAACAAACCGGACTTGCTGCGGAGATATGTGAACTGGCTCCATAGAGAGCAGGTCAAAATATCCTGCTATTGCAAATTGTATGCGGAGCACCTGCATCCAATTCGCAATGGTGTGAACCCAGCCTAAGGGTGCATTCACACATCTGCTTTTTGGTGCTTTGTGGGTGTGGAGTGCTAAAAAAACCTGCTAGCTGCATCTTAAAGTGGTAGTAAACCCTCCTATCATTTTCAGCCAAGGAAGCTGCCATCTTGGCCTCTGTTTAATCTACAACTGCCATGATGCTGCACATGTGATCAGCTATGACACCAGCCATTGGATGGTTTGACAGTATGGTTTAGAGCACAACCAATGGGAGTGTTACATTTCCGGTGTCTGGTTTTTAACCTGTTAAATGCATGGGTTTACTACCGCTTTAAATACCGTGTTCAGAAAAGCTAATCTTGCAAAGCTTAAAACAGTGGGGGGGGGGGGGGGATTTATCAAGACTGCAGCAGACAAAATAAAAAAATAGGGGCTGATTGGTTGTAATGTACAGCTGCTTCAGATTCTGACTGCTCCAGCTTTGATAATTCCCTTCGGTGTATTTACAACTAACATGTCTGTGTGTCTTCCTGGGAAGCGTTCAGTCTTCTTAGTTTCCCTCAGTGCCACATTTGTGAGTCATCAAGCGAAATCATCACTGGCTTCTAAAATGCATGACTAAAGGATTCGTCAACCTGGGTCCTTACAATTATAGAATAAAGACACGGACTGAGTGACATGGGTTTTAAACGGCCACAGCAGACAATTTTATCAACCAAAGAATAAAATAACACATTAAAACATGCCAATAAGTGCACATTCAACAATGTAATGCCCAACAACAAGGGGGTCTTTGGGTGTCCTTAAGGCACAATTTTAACTGGAATCGTCCATGTCCTCAGCCGTGCCCCAATCTGCTCGAAGACGTGCTGACATCACACATACTTCCATATTCCCCTCCCCCAGGGGACCTAGCTCCTGGGAGAACCACCGCTAACCAGGCGGGAGTGCCATACCCTAAATAGGCCCCAATTTTGTAACACTGTAATTACTCACTGACCCCCCGAAGACCCCTTGACCCGCCAACTGCTGTGACAAAATGAGCAATATACACCATTTAATATATATATAAGAAATGCATTTTGTTTATTTATTTTTTGTTTTTTTATATACATGACCTCAATCAAAAACTTGGGACTCAAAACATCACAACTATCCATCCACTGCTGTGACCCCCAACACCAGGGCAGGCAGGAGGGAGGCTACCTCTTCTGCTGACTCCTTGGAATGAGAAACAAAACTGACCCTCTGCAAGGACCCTCTGATCTGGACCATGCCCATTACACCTATGCCTCCAATCAGGTAAGGCTACATCCCTACCCACCACACTGACCTAGCTGACCGATCCCTGACCCTGTTCCTCCCTAAGTCATTTAGCCCCTCTGTCCATTTTCTCCTCCAGGTCTCATTTTCATCTGAAGATAGAAAATTTGGAGGAAATGTTGGAAGGAAATAGAATATACCTTTTAGCCTGGGTTCACACTGACAGCAGGAATGAAATAGTGCAGGTTTAGCTGTCAGTCCCGACTTCAGAGGTGATTACAGAGACATGTCTATGGAAATCGCACCCTGAAATCCCTAAAAGTAGTACAGAAACTACTTTTGGGAATCGGTGCGGCACCACAAATGCGGTGTCACACTGATTCGGACAGTGCCATTGCCACAGATTTGGCATGCCAAATCGCTCCAATGTGAACCTAAGCTAAATGAAGAATGGGGGTGTCATACCAATTAATAGATGGAGTAGTTTTGCTGTTTTGTAAAGCCTCGTACACACGGGACGACAATCGCATACAACAGGTCGTACTAACGACCGTTGTATGCGATATCGATCGTTCGTATGCGCGATTAGAACAGTCGAACATACGACGGTCGTACAAGGGAGTTGTATGAGCAGACTAGAAGACTTGGTCGTACCAACAAGCTCTCATACGACCGTTGTATCGTGTGTACAGAGCAGTTCGTACAACAAGCTGTATTGTGCAAAACACGCATGCTCCAAAGTCAGGAACGGCCGGATGCTAATTACATGCACCTGAACGTTCTTCTGTGGTCGTACGATTGTGTAGTGCAGTCAGTATGCAAGTTACATTATCCAACATACGATTTGCGACTATCGTACGTACGATCGTCGTCCCGTGTGTACGAGGCTTTACTGTTGAATTCATGCAAAGCAAAAGGCTGTAGATTTATTACCAAGCTCCATCATTTTCACATGCTGGTTTTTCAGCTCTGCACATTCCATTTGTCTTGTTTAGTCTGTTCAGATGCTCATTTCAAACAATTTCTTACTTAGTATCGAGCAAAGACCGTGACCAAGGTGAAAAATGTAAAAATGTAACACTGATGGAAATAGTTTTTTTAAGCAGATTATCTGTATGTGAATCCTCCCTGTCTTCATAGGACACTGCAGGTCTGTACGTGTTCCATGCTTGGTTTGGTGTGTAGGAAGGAATTTCTGATGCTGCCTGGTTTTCTTTTTCTTCAGATGGATGATCACAGGTTTAACTTGATGGAATTTTAAATAGTTAAATGAAAAGTCCCCCGTATAAGTGCCTACACAATGCCACGTATCATCCAGCAGTTTCTTGTAAATAATTGGCTGCTATATCTGTAAGTCACTCAATTGATTCAGCCAGATCTGTAGTTATTACAAAAACTGATTTTTTTTTTCTTTGCAGAGTAAAGCTTGTCAGGTATATACACCATACCTCCCAACTTTTTGAGATGGGAACAAGGGACACCTATTAGCAAAAGTATGTAGGCATAGAACACATCCCTGCCACACCCCCTTAAAGGAGAATTATGCAAAAAAAATGATTAGTTAAACCCACAAGTGCTTCTTTTTTACCATTACTATTCCTTTATACTGGCTTTTGAAATTTACAAATGCAGCAATTTAGAAATTGGAATGAAAGGTTTACCACTGCGAAACAGTTTCTGAAAGATAAAAATCATTTTATATACAACTATATAGATCAGACCAAAATGAGGGACAAAGGAGGAGGAAAGAGGAACAGAGGGACTTTGTTCCAAATCAGGGACAGTCCTTTGAAATCAGGGACAGTTGGGAGCTGAATGAAAAAAAATCCATAGATTCCCCCATCAGTGCTAAGCAGTGTGGGTGGATGCAACTCCCACTGCTGGCTATTATATTCTGACAGCTGTCACTGGTGGCTGTCAGAATACCCAAACAATGGGTTGACTTTTTCTTAGCTCACCTCCTTCGATTTCTCAATTTAGGTTTCTCAAGCCAGGTGGTGTCGGCAGGGACACCCAAAACGGCTGAAGTTTAAGTTGTGTTTGGCCAACTTAAAGTAATGAGTTTACTGTAATTTCTCCCTTTCTGCCCTTTTTCCCCACACATCACATACTCAACTTGTGTTTGCTCCTCCAGTGCTCCTTACAGCTGCTGGGAGAAAAAACAAAACTCGATACAATAGAGCCGGGATATGCAATTAGCGGACCTCCAGATGTTGCAGAACTTCAAGTCCCATGAGGCATAGCAAGACTATGACAGCCATAAGCATGACGTCCAGAGGCAGAGGCATGATGGGACTTGTAGTTTTGCAACAGCTGGAGGTCCGCTAATTGCATATCCCTGCAATAGAGTTTGGATTGGGCCATTCACCCATCACCGGTGCTGTCACATTGGGAATGTCCATAGCTATGTGTAAATTTTTTGCAGTTTCCAATTGTAAAGGTGTGGGTTCCACTCAGGCCAGAGCAGTGGTTCTCAACTCCTGTCCTCGGGACCCACTAAAAGGCCAGGTTTGCAGGATAACTGAAATACATCACAGGTGATATAATTTGCTGTTCAGTGATTGCAGTATTCTAGTTTGCATCTCCCCAAGATAATACATAAAATCTGGCCTGTTGGTGGGTCATGAGGACAGGAGTTGAGAACCATTGGGCTAGAGGTATGAATCAATAGCCGACCACTGTGGGTGCTGGCCAGGAACAGAGCTCATATCAGCTCCAAGCTTCAATATAGCAGGAGGAATGTCCATGTACCACACATTGTAACAAGCCCATAGTAAGAGGATGAATGGCAGCCTCAGCCTGGGCTCCAGCCTAGGGTTGCCACCTGATCCCTTTAAACCCAAACACAAATCAGTTACACAATCAATTGTAAAAGCTGCCACACCCTAACCTTTCATTACACTTATCAGCCCTAAAGGAGCAATGTGGTCCAATTAATAAGGGGGCTGGCGGGAACCGAAACAAGATGGCGGAAACAAGAGGAGTTTCTGCCATCTTGTTCCTGCCAGCCCCTGCCCCCTCGTATCCCATGGAGCTGGTGACACAGTAACGGAAGTCTCCCTTTGACGTTGTCCTGGCTTCATAGTGCGGCCCTGAACACTGTTTGTGACTACCAGGTGGAAAACCTCCTGTGTGGCAGGTATAGACCTTCCCTCTTCAATATTGCAGGGTATCGAATTGATCTCCAGAGTATGTACACCTTACATGACCAAGTGGATTAGACTCATTGATTTTACTACGGGCCTATCTAAAGATATAGTCCGGTAAGTGTGTACCCCAATGGGACCGGGACACTAAAGGTGGCACCCTGAAATTTGGTGGTTGGTGTAGACACTGCAATTACTCTTCACTATTCTGATCACCAGGACCCTGACCTATCTATGTTTAATTGATTATTGGACTGTGAATTACATTCTAAGCGCTGTTGGTTAGCATATCAATGCATGCAGGCAGTTTTTTAGATATTGGTTATGCTTTTACTATGATGTATATTAATTACACTAATTTTAGGCAGATAAGGACTAAGTGAGTTTAATTACCACCTTAATCGGCCACAGATCCTGTGTAATTCATATGTGTTCGGGTTTAAAGGGATGAGGTGGCAACCCTGCTCCAGCCAGCCAGGCCACACCAGAGCCCAGGCTGAGGCTGCCATTCATTCTTTTACTATGGGCTTGTTACAATGTGTGGCACATGAACATTTCTCCTGCTATATTAAAGTTTTTTTTGCAAGTTGGCTGCTTCTCCTCTCAGCAGCTGAAGGAAGTGGCTGAGGATTGATGGGTTAAAAAAGAACATGTTGCTTTGCCTGAACATTGGGTTGATTATGGAGACAGCACAGCAGAGCTGCTCGCTTTGAGACACAGGTTCTTTGACTGAAACTTCAGACTGAACTATCCCAAAAGGAATGTGTTACTTGGATGAGTCGCTGAGCTAGGTGAACAACAGGCTTCTTTCATCAACAAAACAAACTGAAAGCCTTTGAATGTGAAAAAGAGCCTAAAGCTACACCTGCTGGCTCAAATAGATAATACAAAATAGTATGATTTATTTTATTTGTGCTATTATTTAGTGCCTATATAATTATAGGAAATTATGTGCAAAATCACAATGCATCTCTTTTAAAGCTTAAAGTGTTACTAAACCCAGTAATACGAAAGTAGTTTATTTGCCCCCCATAGTGTCCACAGCTTATAAATCGTCTTTTTACCTTTTTGGATGATCTGTATACCACGGTTTCCTGATAACCTGCACAGTTTGTCCATAGCTGTGTGTTCAAATAGGAGTAGATTTCCACTACAGCCTGTACATACATGCCCACGTGTGTAATGTCAATATCATGTGACCTGAACAGTTCAACTGAAACAGGAAATGTGCTCTCCAGCATAAAAGAGACCAAACTGAGCATATGCAGCTTTAACACCCTGCTGTGTATTATATAAACTTTCTTAGATTGACAATGCAGGGGATAAGAATCTATGCATACAGGATAAAATAGCCTTTTTTAAACAATGCTGAGGATTAACCCCTTCAGTTCCACAGTGAGTATAACAAGCATGCTATGCTGCATATAAAGACTGATTTTACTGTTGTGGGTTTAGTAACACTTTAACCACTTCAGCCCCGAAAGAATTTACCCCCTTCCTGACCAGAGCACTTTTTGCGATTTGGCACTGCGTCGCTTTAACTGACAATTGCGTGGTCGTGCAACATTGTACCCAAAATTTTTTTCCCACAAATACAGCTTTCTTTTGGTGGTATTTGATCACCACTGTGGTTTTTATTTTTTGCGCTATAAACAAAAAAAGACTGACAATTTTGGAAAAAAACTATATTTTTTTACTTTTTGCTATAACACATATCCAAAAAAAATATATGAAAACCTAATTTATTCATCATTTTAGGCCAAAATGTATTCTTATATATATTTGTGGTAAATAAAATCGCAAAAAGTGTTTATTGATTGGTTTGCGCAAAAGTTATTACATCTACAAACTATGAGAATTGATTTATGGCTTTTTTATCATTATTGTTTTTTTTTACTGGTAATGACGGCGATCTGCTATTTTTATCAGGACTGCGATATTGTGGCGGAGAGATCGGACACTTTTGACACTTTTTGGGGACCATTGACATTTATACAGCGATCAGAACTAAAAATAGCCACTGATTACTCTGTAAATGTTACTGGCAGGGAAGGGGTTAAGCTGTAGGGGGCGATCAAGGGGTTAAGTGTGTTCCCTCACTGTGTTCTAACTGTGTGGGGGCTGGGCTGGCAGGGGCATGACAGATCTAACTGATCCCAATTACATGTCAATATATAGGTAAAAGTCCGCGCACACCAGTACTTAATAAATTCGATACCTTAAGAAATGGTAAAAATTAATATGTGGTAAAATTAATGTAAAAAGTCTAGCACAGGCTGCTCGCAAACAACAACTGATCCAATTGTTCCAACAGAAATAAAAGATATATTGCAGCGCCCAAATATCATATGTTAATATCAAAGGAATGGATGTAAGCTTACCAGAATCCCATAGGCAATGCGCAGGTATCAAGATGAATCTATGTGACAGCACTGAGCTGTCTGTTGCTGCAAGTCTGCGCTGACAGGAGGTGTGAATAGGACATGGCCTAACTAAAGGGGCAAATAGTCCTCATGTGGGGGACTGACAGGCTGACCTATCACTGCAACCAATGAGGGAGGCCTAACTGGGTCGGGATCATTCCATCAAGGATATACATCAACACCATCTGAGAGTACCGTTTTGGAGAAGTTGGAGACGTCTACCTGGATAGAGATCGTTCTTGCCTCTCCTTTACCTTGGGCTCCCACCAACGGATGATACCTGTCAGTTCCAGACCATCTTTCCTTGGATATCTGGGACCTGCACACCCTTCATTGGTCCCTGATGACAACAGATCATTCACCTCATAGATTCATCTTGATACCTGCGCATTGCCTATGGGATTCTGGTAAGCTTACATCCATTATCATTTATCGGATTTATCAGAATACCCTGTGGGCTTGAGTGTTCCTTTGCAGATAAGATGCTTTTGACACATTTGGATTCATGAATATTGGGATTCATCTCTTATAGAGTGAATTTTTCCTTTATTTGAACTTCACTTCTTATGAACATTTTTTTCCCAATTACATGTCCCCTGACAGAACGGGAAAGCGCCGTGTTTACCTTGGTGGTCCCCTGTTCTGCCTCTGTATTAGGCGATCACGGGTCGCCAGAGGTCTTCGAGTCCGCCCGACCCGTGGCCACACTCATGCAGCATGCGGCGGGCAAGAGAGCACGAGAGCACGCGCCCGCCTGCAACTGCGGCTGCGCGAATTGCGGAGCCACTTTGCCGCAGTTTATCTACGTGAGGCGGTCCGCAAGTGGTTAAAGTATAATTGGAATAAAAAGAAAGCTAAAAAAAGCTAACTTGGAGGGGATTGGGACTTTAAATGACACACGAGTGTGAGAAAGAGATGCTGGATGGATATGGTAAAACAATTTATTATAGAAATAGAACAATATTTTCATAGTATATATCATATAATCAATATTTGAATAGGTCAGTATAGACCCAATATATAATATGTGTACATGGATACAAAGGTACAAAGCATACATTTGATGGTATACAAAAAATTGCCCCTATCCATCACATTGATGTGGTTATGTAAAATATTCCATTATCGATAAACCTGCATTGTCCATGACCTCCAAGTACCCCCGCAGGGGGTTGGTCTAGAAGACCTTGTAAAAAATTGTCTTAGTTAAAGCGTTTGACGGCAGCTGGTGGCTCTACGCACGTTTCGTGGACTGAATGTCACTCATCAGGAGCAGGCTCGTCACTTGTCTAAGGTAAAGAAAAAAATTCATGTAGATATATTGGGAAAAATCACCATGCGGGAGGAAACGATAATCCCCCATGATAAAATCAATATCGATAATGGAATATTTTACATTACCACATCAATGTGATGGATGGGGGCAATTTTTTGTATACCATCAAATGTATGCTTTGTACCTTTGTATCCATGTACACATATTATATATTGGGTCTATACTGACCTATTTGAATATTGATTATATGATGTATACTATGAAAATATTGTTCTATTTCTATAATAAATTGTTTTACCATATCCATCCAGCATCTCTTTCTCACACTTGTGTGTCATTTAAAGTCCCAATCCCCTCCCAGTTAGCTTTTTTTTAGCTTTCTTTTTATTCCAAGCCTTCATTTAAAGTCCCAATTCTTGCCCCCTGCCTTTTATGTCAGTATTAATTAGGGATGGACACACGCTTGTGAGAATATGTGTTGTTATAATGTACTTTCACTACCTGCCACAGTGCAGGTTCTCATTTGACCTCCTGGTTTCTATCTTACTATGTTTTAACCATCAATTCCCTTTACGTTTAGTTATGTTGGCCTAATGGTGTGGTTTTTTTTTTGTTTTTTTTCTCTCAATGTTGGTACTCCCAACCTTTGCGTCCCTGGTCCGGCCTCCCCTGGGTCGGGCTGGTTCACCACGCCGGGAGCTGTGACTCACTCCCCTGCTCCTACGTCCCATGGAGGGGCGGGTTTTCCCGCTGTGCATCGACGTCACGCCACCCGGCCATGCGTGCGGCATCTCTTGATGCTTGACGCCGATCAGGTACACATGCTCGCGGGCGCTATGGATTTGGAGTACAGCCCCCCCGTCGGGCTTCCTCCCCTCCCCTTCTGCACCCGTGTGTGTGACGTTGGCGGTCCTATTGGCGACTGGGCCCTTATCAGGCGTGCCTCTTGCGGCACCTGGCGTCTCCTGGATTATTCTCAATCATTTTAGCCATGCACCATGCACTCAATCATGCTGTCTCCACTTTTTTAGGTATGGTCACTTACATTAGTATTTACACATATCACTCATTTTTACCCCTCGTGTGTCATTTAAAGTCCCAATCCCCTCCAAGTTAGCTTTTTTTAGCTTTCTTTTTATTCCAAGTATAGGGATGGAAGATTGTGCCTCTACCCAGCCAAGCCTTCATTTAAAGTCCCAATTTTTGCCCCCTGCCTTTTATGAAAGTATAATTGGAGGCAAAACGTTTTTTCTTTTTTGGTTTTAGTTAGTGTGGAGATGAATTAGAAAATCTGCCAGCTTTTTATTGCTATCTGTGTCGCCGTTAGAGAGATTCACCCTCTGTATTTGTCTTGGTGGTGGTTATCATTGAAATCGAAAGTAAATTACAATATTTTGAGTGGTGACCCTGGTGAATGGCAGGCATTTTTCTCACTTGGGATTTCCTCCTACTTCTTGTGGCTATGGGACAAGAAATGAATGGAAGTCTCCCCAATGGGACGGAATTGGCAAAAAAAAACTGGCACCTCTGCCGCTGCTACCCTGGGGGAAAAAATGTTCCTCCTCTGGCTCTGGCTCCGCCATTCTGTAAGCTCTGGTGTCTGACAGTTCTTATATAGCTGTAGCGCATGGCCATGTGGTAACATGCCACGAACTTGGGCGTGATGAGTCAGTGACATCACAAGGGGGCGTGGTCTCTGAGTCATGTCACCGCATGGCCACACCCCAAAGCAATATAAGAAATGTCAGACACCAGAGCTGACAGAATGGTGGGAGCCAGCGTCGAAGGAGGAGCATGTTTTTATTGATTTTTTTAAAGTGGGGTGGTGGCGGCTACCACGGGGGACATTAGTAATTTTGAATAAAGGACGTGTCAAAAACCATCTCATGTTTTTATTACACTATGCTGTTTTTTTTGGATGAATGGATAGGGGTATCCAGATTTTGATATGCCCCCTGCCTGCAGACCCCCACAACCACAGCCCAGGGCTGTGGGGAAAAGGCCTTTGTCCCCATCAAAATGAGGACAAGGTGCTTTGGGGCAGGGGGGACACAGCCCTCCTATCCCAAAGCACCCACCCCCCCATGTTGAGGGCATGTGGCCTGGCATGGTTCAGTGGAGGCACTTGCTCGCCCCCCCCCCCTCTTTCCTGACCTGCCAGGCTGCATGCTCAGATAAGGGTATTTTGGGGCGGATCCCACACCATTTTTTTTAAATTTTGGTGTGGGGTTTCTTCTCAAAATCCATACCAGATCGAAGGGTCTTTTTTAAAAAAAATGTTGGTGTGGGGTTCCCCCTCAAGATCCAGGCAAAGTCAGAACGGAAGTCGTGTGACTGTTGTGTTGGATCAGTGTGAACATGGCCTAAGTGTAAGCTTTCCTCCCTGCTGTCCTATGACCATTTATGTTTGAGTAGAGGCTACCCTGCCAAATAGAACAAAATCCAGTATGCAAGGATAGATTCTGCTTGACTAAAACCCTAATAATGCATTATTATGCATTGTGGTGACCTGCAATGCACATCCTTTGCCAAGGTGCATTAGGATGCCATTAAAGCGGGGTTCCACCCATGTAAAAGTCATCAGCTACAAAAAGTGTAGCTGCTGACTTTTAATAATCAGACACTCACCTGTCCCTCGCTCCAGCGATGCGGTTGCCCGAGGGCTCGCTCTTTGCCCCCTCCCCTCGGCGGTGCTGGCATCACAAGTGCGGGCACCTGCCTTTGGCTTCAATGTCGCTTTGAGTCGAGTCGCGTTGCACCTTGTGACTGGCCAGCGTATCTTCTGGGACCTGTGACGTGTCCCAGAAGATCGTCGAGAGGGAGGGGGGAAGGTGGACTTTCTTCCCGGAGCCTCAGCTCCAGGGGAGGAAGTGGACCTGGGACCCTGTGAAAACAGGGCCCCTGGTAACCCCTCAAAAAAAATACATGCCAATTGAGGCATGTCGGGAGGTCACCTTCCATTAAAGTGGAAGTTCCACTTTAGGGTGGAACTCCGATTTAAGAATGGGTGGCACTGCAGCACCCCAATGTAGGTTTTAGCAAGTTGCAGTGAGGTGTTCGCTAATTAATTAATTAATTAATATTATATATATATATATATATATATATATATATATATATATATATAAAATTAATTAGTAACTGCATTTGTTCATGTGCCTAGAATTCAGCTTCAAGCCCAGGAATTGGTCAGAATAGCTCCAGAACTTTGATAAAAGTCAACCGCCACAAGCAGCTGGTGATTTTAGAGGCACTACAACCACCTATATTTTCATGTATACCATTATTATAAATATACTCTATCTGAGTACAACACATATAGGTTTCTGGCATCAAACTGGGCAATACACAAGAAGAAATAGACTCACAAAGATTGTGTTTTAGGCTTTTTACATTATCTTTTTTTTTCTGACTAGTATGTCACATGGGGCAAAACATTAGTAAAAAACACATTTTTTTTCCTTATGCAACATTTATATATCCTCTGGAACATTGTAACTAATACATATTGTACTATCATGGCTTTCTTATTTACATTTACAAAATTATATTAAAATTATATGTCGATAAATTCATACGTGAGAGTTCCTTCTAAGCAGTTCCTATACTTAAAGTACTTGAGGGTTATCATGTTCACAGGAAACTCTCATTGCTCACAGACAAACTAAAGAGTTTGTGGTTTGAAAGCAAATGATAGTTTCAAAATCTATTAGTGAAAGCAATTAACACTATTGTGAGTAATTGAGCCGGTGCGCTCTTCTCTCCAACCCGCAAAAAAAAAAAACAAGCAGAGATTGCATTCAAAAATACTCATACACATGAAAAACATTTTTTTTGTTTAGATTAAAGGAGACCTGTGCAAGACAACTGACATTGCAGATCTCATGCAAATGGAAATAAAAATGTCCTGGCTATCATTGTTCATACTTCTTGAATAACTGACCTAGATACAACATGCAAGCAGTAAAACTAGATGGGAATCAAAACTCTTTATTTGCATATTTGTTGTGAATCAAGGGTAGAGCTACTGGTTGAGTTGATCTACTAAAGGAGTAGAGAAAGTTCACCTTGCAAAGTTCATGTTCATTAAAGGATCTCTGTTACTTTACCCTGAAAACTGTCCCCTGACCCACTAATGACACACATAACAAGCGTATAAAGAGGTAATTCAGGTAAATGTGATTTGTGACTTAGGTTTCCACGAACGGACACTTCTTCACTTCTGAGCATGCATGTTTTGCACGTACAGTTTTGTTGGCCCAACTTCTCTGTACACACGAGTCAACAGTGTTGCAACCGCTTATTGTACAACCAAAGTTTTCTAGTCTGCTCATCCAACCTCTGTTGTACAACCATCGCACGTCGGCTGTTGTAATCACGCATACTAATGGTCCAATGATCGTACAACAAGCTGTTGTACGACCATTGTTGTACAACCGTTGTACCGTGTGTGCGGGCCTTAATGCCTACTTTCACTGTGCTCTACTGCTACTCCATTGTCCAGGACTCCAGAGTCCTTGCAAAATACCCAGTGTTCCTGGGTAGGGATGAGCTTCCAGTTTGGTCTGAACCTCTGATGGCACCAAAAAGTCATACATTTAGCAGCAGTACTACTACCACTGCTACATGTGACTAGAAATGTGCACTTCGGATTTGTTTGTTAATAATTTTGCTTCATTATATTCATTACCATTTGTTTCGTATATTTGTTATTTTAGAATTTCAGAAGACAGCTATATTCATTATATTTTATTCTATTTGATTCTATGCTATTTTATTCTTTTATTTTCTATTCTATTTTTCTATTCTATGTATTCTATTCTATCCCTTTATATTCTATTTTGATTTATTCTATTCTATTTTGCTCAATTATATTATTTTCTATTGCATTCTATTCCATTCCTTTTTATTCTATTCTAGCTTCCCCTCTTTCTGGTTGTTAGGAAGCTGGCAGCTGCATAATCTCTATGAGGGTTACTGACCAGTTATGGTTGTGCCCATATTTATAGTTCGCCAGATTATATATTCCTATGCTGGGAAGTGAATGATGCAGCAAACGCATGGTTCTGTTTACTAAATCCCTTCCCTCTTGCCTTTTAATGACCAATAATTACTAATATCACTAGAGGGGGGCCCAGCATGAGACTAATGTGTCCTCTGCCTAGCTCCTAGCTCCGTCTTAGGGGAGTCTGTGGTTGGTCTTGACACAGAGTTCTCAAAGGATTTCAGAGGACATTTTCGGATGAAGATGTGCTATAAACACAATGATCTGCGTCACAATTTTGAGATTCACTAGGTCTTACATCGGCTTGGGCACTCGCATGATGGCATGGATTGCAGCACTATGCTCGAGTCCCACAGCCGCTGAACAAAACTAACTCTGAATATTTCTCCCTGTCTAACGGAACTATACAGGGCTGTCCCTTAACCCCCAATCTTCATTTTAACCGCCAAGCTTTTCCTATGCAAAGTTAGAGAGGAACAATCTGTTTAGGGGCTTCAGCTCTCAAACACAGAATACAGGATTGCCGTTTAAGCAGTCAATCTTTTATTCTTTCATACAGATCCTGAGTCCTCTTTTCCTTCACTGATCCAGTTGTTTGCTCAATACGGAGAGCTCTCCAACTTCTCCATACACTATTTTAAGTCTGAAGCCTTGAATATTACTCTTCCTTCTGGTTGCCCAGCTAACTTGAAAAGCTTGCATTTGTTCCAATGGTCTTCCACTGCTTTACAGTACCTGGGCATTAGACTCACTCCTCAGTCCATATTCCCATCACACACATTCCTAGAATAAGCTCTAAAGGAATTTGGTGCTGTAGTGACAGCCAGTTGGATACTGGAACCATGCTATATGTAGATATTCCTCAGCACACCAAGGATCATCAATTTCGTCCAAACGGTTTTTATTCAAAGAATGATCACATTAGGTGTAGTGCACAGCAAACGGTGTAGTGCAATGTTTCAGAGCCACACAAGACCCCTTCGTCAGGCATGTGATGACACTACACCATTTTGTGATATGATCATTCTTTGAATAAAAACAGTTTGGACGAAATTAATGATCCTTGGTGTGCTGCCAATATCCACATAGCGCAATAGACTCACTCCTGATCCAGCCACACTCTATTATTATTTATTATTATACGGCGCCAACAGTTTGCGTAGCGCTTTACAACATGGGGGCAGACATTACAGTTACAATACAAATCAATACAGCAGGGATCAGAGGGCCCTGCTCATGAGAGCTTACAATCTAGAAGGGAGGGTCAAGTGGAATAAAAGGTAATGACTGTGTGGAATGATCAGATGGAGAAAATACAGTTGTTAGGCGTGGGTAGGATAGTCTTCTCTGAAGAGAAGGGTTTTCAGGGATCGTCTAAAAGCTAATAGAGTAGGAGATAATCAGACAGACTGGAGTAAGGAGTTCCATAGGATTGGAGATGCTCTGGAAAAGTCCTGGAGGCGAGCATGGGAGGAGGTGATGAGGGAGCTAGAGAGGTCTTGAGGAGAACAAAGAGAACAGTTAGGTTGCTATTTTGAGACTAGGCTATTTTTTTTTTCTTTCTTTACCACCTCAGTAGCTAGCCATGAAGTTTTCTTTTCAGATTGCTTGTCATGTTCTGTTCAGGCTTCGTCACATCATTGTGGTATTTTATCCTCTTTCCCTCTTTTCTTTTCTTTGTCCTTTTCATTTACAATATTTTTTGTTTATTTAACATTAATATTTATTAAAAAAAAAAAAAAAGAAACTCAAGGGAACTTATTTTCACTTTTGAACCTTTCATTCTCATTCATACTGTTTCATTCTCAGCCTTTTTC
Source organism: Glandirana rugosa (assembly GCA_018402905.1). Lineage (NCBI taxonomy): Eukaryota > Metazoa > Chordata > Amphibia > Anura > Ranidae > Glandirana > Glandirana rugosa. Next base: position 429,389 of record BLSH010520290.1, on the reverse strand, counting down.
ATGTACTTGTCTGCTGCAGCGTATTTTCTATCTTCTTTCTCCTTTCTCCATTCTGCCCTTTCTCTCCGTTCTTTCGCCTATTGTTTTTTCCCCTTTTTTTCTTTCCTTTTCTTCTTCCTGACCCATATTTTAGTCTACTTCTCTTCTCTATCTCTCACGGATGTTGTCTACATATTTTTAGGTTCCGATTCGGGTGCTTTTATGAGTTTCTTGTTTTTTCCCCTTTTTCTACCCCTTATTTGTGTTGTCTATCCAAGGCCCCCACATTTCCCTGTGTTGTTCTCTATTTCCTCTCTTCCTGAATATGTGTTCTTCGTTTCTTACTGTCTTCTCTACTTCCTTAACCCATTTTTCAATCGTTGGGGGATTTGTTGCTACCCAATTTTTTGCTATTATCCTACGTGCAGCAGCTAAGCTCCTAATTATCTGTGTTTGTTTTCTTAATGGTATTTTGTCCTTTTCGATGTATCCCATTATACACATTATTGGTGTCGTTTCTAAGTCTGTTTTGAACATTTTATTTATTATGTCTATGATGCCGGTCCAATATCTGTTTAATTTTGGGCATCTCCACATCATGTGTATAAGGTTACCATTCTCTGCCCTGCAGCGAGTACACTTTGAATCTTGTCTATATCCATATTTGAACATTTTTTGTGGCGTATAGTATGTCCTATGGAGTAGCATCAGGTGAGAGGTTCTTTGGGATGGAGATAGTGATATCAATGGTCCTGCTTCCAGTATTCCCGCCCATTGCTCCTCTGTTATCCCCACTACATCTCTATCCCATTTCCTCCTACATGCGAGTTCCTCGTTTCCCTTTATTATTATATCACACAGGGGTCCATATATTCCTGCTATTACTCCCTTGGTTTGATGTTCATTTATCAGTTTATTCATTTTTTCTAGCTCGCACCACTTTGGTGGTTCTTTATTAAACTGCCGTTCTAGGGCATGTCTTACTTGTAAATATATGTAGAATGGTTTATTTGTCAACCCAAACTCATCCCTTACCTCCTGGAAAGTTTTAAGGGTGTCTTCCTTATATAGCTGGATTAGCTTTGTTATTCCTTGTTTTTCCCATTCTTTATTCCGCTCTATTTTTAGGATTTCTTGTAACTTGCTATTGTCCCATATTGGTGAATATGTTGTGAACCCTTGATAGCCCAGTATGTTTTTTATCACGAGCCATAGCTTGGTAATCAATTTGAAGGTAGGGATTTCATATGGTAAGTGGCCCGCTTCCAGGGCTTCTATTCCTGATCTGTGTTTTGTTTCTTTTACTATCAGTCGCATATTTATATCTCCGCCCTCTGTTGCAGCCTATCAAATGCACCACTTGTGTAGCTAAAAATGAGCCCCATGGGTGGGGTACTGCCAAACCCCCCTTTCCTTTGGGATGCTGCAACACCCGCAGACTTATCCTGGACTGTCTCCCCTTCCAAATCAGCTTTCTGAATACAGGTTCTACCTTTAAGAGCCAGCCTTTGGTTATCCACACCGGTGAATTCTGCAGAACATATAGGAGCTGAGGGAGCCATGCCATCTTTATTAGATTACATCTGCCAGTTATTGACAGTGGCAGACACCTCCACACTCTGTTCTTTTCTTTGAATTTCTTAATGAATCCTTCCAAATTATCTTTAATATATTGATTTGGTTTTTTAGTTATATATACTCCTAGATATTTGATTTTATCTGTCAGCGGTATTTCTGGATAGACTATATTGATCCTAGGCCTGTCACTGTCTATTGGTAGGAGACTCGATTTTTCCCAATTTATTTGTAGCCCTGAAATTTTCCCATATTTTCCAGTTATTTCTAACACGGTATCTAGAGAAGTGTATAAATCTCCCAAAAACATTAGCAGGTCGTCTGCGTATAGGGGCTATTTTCTCCTCCCCGATGCTCGCTGGAATCCTTTAATTTTCTCTGAAGTCCTGATGGCTATTGCTAGTGGCTCTATTACTAATGAGAAGAGCATGGGTGATAGAGGGCACCCCTGCCTCCTTCCCCGTGTTAAATGAAAGGGTTCTGACCATTGGTTGTTTATTTTCATTCTTGCTTTAGGGCTCTTATATAATAATTTCAACCACCCTATATATCTTGGGCCAAAGCCGAATTTAGCCAGCACCTGCCACAGATACTGCCATTCCACTGTATCGAACGCTTTGGTGATGTCTAGCGCTAGTATGGCTCTAGAGGCTTCATTGCATGTTGGAATCTGCATATTAAGGTATGCTCTCCTTATGTTAGTGTTGGTGGCTCGCCCTGGCATAAAGCCTGATTGATCAGGATGTATGAATTTCGTTATTATTCTCCCTAACCTAGTGGCTAGTACTCCTGCCAAAATCTTAACGTCTGCCCCTAACAGAGATATTGGTCTGTAGGACAAAGGGTTCTGCAAATCTTTCCCTTCGTTAGGGAAGACCACGATAGTAGAATTCAGCATTGTATCAGGCAAACGCCCCTCCTCCCTGGCGCTGTTGAAAATCTTCAATAGCATCGGGACCAGAGCAGCACCATATTTTTTGTATATTTCTATCGGCAAACCATCTGGGTACGGCGCCTTCTGGCTTGACATTTGTTTGATAGTTTCCCACAGTTCCCGCTCTGTAAGTGGAGCTTCCAGTCCCACTTTATCGTCTCTCGAGAGCTGTGGGATTTCTATTCTCTGAAAGAAATCCCGTATCTCTGTCTCTACATCTAATCCTTGTGTTTTATAGAGTTTCATAGTATTTCTTAAATTCTGTTTTTATTTCTTGATTATGTGTTGTTATTCTTCCTTCGGTTGTTTGTATTGAGTTAATAATATAGGTTGGGTTATTGCTTTTTGCCAATATTGCCAGTAGATATCCCACCTTTTCTCCATCTTCAAAGAAGTCCCTTTGTCTGAGCCATCTTTTTTTTTCTGCTTTGTCTAACAATAGTTGTTTGTATTTTTCTTGCTCTTCAACCCATACAGACTATTTCTCTTCAGTTGGATCTTCTATATAGGACTTTTCTGCTTTCGAGACCCGGAGCCTTGCTGTTGTTTCTTCCTCTCTGGACTGTTTCTTGATTTTGGCTATTTCCTGTATTATTATTCCCCTCAAGTACGCTTTGAGGGAGTCCCACACTATGTTCAATTTTGAAGTTTCTTCGTTTCTATTTATGTATTCCTTAATTTGTGCTGTTATTTCCTCTGGTTTCCTTACTAGCTCTAGCCAGTGTGGATTTAGCTTCTACTCTCTTTGTCTGCGATTTTCACTCTGTTTTATTTCCACAGTTAGTGGTGAGTGATCTGAGATCCCTCTGGTGATATATCTGATATTGTCTAATTGTTCCACCATTAGGTCATTCCCTATTGCAATGTCTATTCTTGACAAGGTACTATGGGTTATAGAGAAGTACGAAAATTGTTGCTCTGTAGGGTTCCTTAACCCCCATAGATCTTTCCATTCCATTTTGTTCAATATTTGGACGTTTCTTTCCTCTTCTTTACGCTGTTTTTTACTTGGAAACCTGTCTAATCCTTCGCTTATGACTAGAGTCGAGCGAACTTCTAGAAGTCCAGGTTCTGCTGGTTCGGCCGAACTTCGGGACAAAGTCCGGGTTCGGGTCCGGACAGAACCCAAACTTTGTCCCGGACCCCGAACCCCATTGAAATCAATGGGGTCCCGAACTTTTAGGCACAAAAATGTCTGTAAAATAGTCCTGGAAAGTCCTAGAGGTCTGCAAAAGGAAGGAAATGGGGGGTAAGGGTGGGACAAGTGACCTACAAAGAAATGGGGACAGGGAAATAACTAAAAGCGTTTTTAAAAAATAAAAACCTAAAAAAAGCAAAAATGGAGGTGGATGTGGACCATCTTCAAACTGGGTCTGAAAAGTATTAATTAACGGTAGATGCCATATCACTGTTCCAAAATCATCTTCAAACTGTGTCAAAAAAGTATAAATAAGCCGGGTGAACCCATATCACTGTTCTGCAAACATCTGGAAAATGTGTGTGTCACTTTAACCACTTCAGCCCCGGAAGGATTTCCAGCTTTAGGACCGGAGCCCTTTTTGCGATTCGGCACTGCGTCGCTTTAACTGAAAATTGCGCGGTCGTGCGGCGTTGTACCCAAACAAAATTTGCGTCCTTTTTTTCCCACAAACAGAGCTTTCTTTTGGTGGTATTTGATCCCCTCTGCGTCATTTCTGATCGCCGCTATAAACAAAAGAAGAGCGACAATTTTGCAAAAAAAAAAACAAATTTCTTACTTTTTGCTAAAATACAAATCCAAAAAAAAATATAAAAAAACATTTTTTTTCACCGTTTTTGGCCGATTTACATTCTTCCTCATATTCGCGATAAAAAAAATTGCAATCGGCATTTATTGATTGGTTTGCGCAAAAGTGGTCGCGTTTACGAATGATGAGAATTCATTCTTGGGGTTTTTTTTTTTTTACTAGTAATGGCGGCGATCTGCGATTTTTAGCAGTACTGCGATATTGCAGTGGACATGTAGGACTATTTTGACACTTTTTTGGGACCATTGGCATTTATACAGCGATCAGTGCTATAAAAATGCACTGATTACTGTGTAAATGCCATTGGCAGTGAAGGGGTTAACCTGCAGGGGGCGCTCTAAGGGTTAACTATGTTCCCTGGGCGTGTTCTAACTGTATGGGGACTGCCCTAGCTGGGGAAGGGACGTGATCACAGCCTTCGTATACAGGAAGGCTGTGATCACAGCCCTTCCCCCTTCACAGAATGGAGGTCCGTGTTTACATACACGGACCTCCGTTCCTTCGCTCCGGGGGGGCCATCGCGGGTAGCCGGTGGCAATCGAAGCCGCCGCACCCGCTCCCTGGCCCTCCCCGACACAGTGAGCGCGCGGGCGCGCCTCCGGCAGTGCGCGCGCGCTCACAGTGCGTGTTATCGCAGCCGCCGTCGTATGACGGCGATTTGCGATAACGAACCACTTTGCCGCCGTCAACCTGCGGTTGGCGGTCGGCAAGTGGTTAAATAAAACCGGGACTAACTGAACTACTGTTCTGCAAACATCTGTAAACTGTGTGTGTCACTTTAAATATAACCAGGAGAAACCATACTACTGTTCTGCAAACATCTGGAAGCTGTGTGTGTCACTTTAAATATAACCGGGACTAACTGAACTACTGTTCTGCAAACATCTGTAAAGTCTGTGTGTCACTTTAAATATAACCGGGACTAACTGAACTACTGTTCTGCAAACATCTGGAAAGTCTGTGTGTCACTTTAAATGAAACCGGGACTAACTGAACTACTGTTCTGCAAACATCTGGAAAGTCTCTGTAACACTTTAACAAAAACCGGGGCGAACCCATATCACTGTTCTGCAAACATCTGGAAGCTGTGTGTGAAACTACAGCATAGAGAAGAACAGGATCAAGTCAATCAGGGCCAAAGTAAATTTCACTGTGTGTCTGAAA
>BLSH010520290.1:336144-382957 GCA_018402905.1 Glandirana rugosa | reverse complement strand
TATATATATATATATATATATATATATATATGTTTTTTTTTTTTTTTTTGGTTGAACTGGATGGACTTGTGTCTTTTTTCAACCTGACTAACTATGTAACTATGTAACTTTGAAGAATTGTAGGCTAACGGTTCTTGGGAATATATAGTGTATGCAAACCTAGGACTTTAAAGTTTAATTTCTAAGGGCAGGATCCAGGACACTCTGCAAGTACAAAAGATCCCCCTTACCCTACAGTGTCCCAAGCCCCCTCTACAGCATCCTGCAGTGCCCATTAGCCCACTCCAGCCCCCTCCATAATCCTCAGCCAAGTGTATGTGAGAGATTGAGTGGCACAAGGCAGCTAGCTGAGAGGAAAGCAAAGTAGTGAATCTGGCCCTGCATATGAGAGCATCGCACTGTCGTTTTAATTAGATGCGAGTAACAGGGGCTATGTAACTGGATCAAAAATGTGTCACCAACTTCCTACTAACTTAGATAAATCAGAAATCTGTTACAAATATCACTGTTACTATCACACCCATGCAGGGCGAAGAAACAGGTTCACTAATGCTTGTCTCCCTCCCATATAGACTCACCCATAATTACCCCTTACCTTGGTATATAAAGGATGACTAAGCTTTACCAAGCTTGTGACAAGTCAGCTTGGAAAGCTGTTATAAACATGTACAGGATCTCTTGGTGCTTACACTTTACACCTGCAGCAGTTTTTTTTTTTTTCTCCATGACGTTGTCTTTTTTAATAACCCGTGGAGACTGGTAAACCCAAACCTAACAAATAATGCAGGGACATAAAAGTTTATATTATAGCATTATATATAGGTTTACAGCCACACAGAGAGGGGCAAAACCTTAAATCAATGCATTTCAATTATGACTTATTGTTCTGACTGCTCAAAACTGATGACATTTAAATTGGGATAGGTTACTATTACTGCATATCGTAATTGCTCTTTATGATGCTTTCCTAAAGTATACAGTATGTAACCCCAGTCAGTAAAATATCATATATGCTTTAACATGTTAATTTAACTTTAAAAGTAATTTTCAATCTTTTATTTCATTCTTGATTCTCACATTAAGGTCCTTGTTCAGGCACTTTCTGTTACGAATTGACAATGCCCTGTCCCTGTCTACCAGTTGTGGTTCTGTATATGAATGCGATGGAAACTACAAGTGACCATTTCAAGTCACATTACACAGGCATGGCCAACTGTTGTCAACCATCAGGAAACCAACCCTAAGAAATACTATGCAGTCAGTACTGAATTGTATGCCTGTAGTGATTGAAAAGAAGCTACATGCCAGACTGGGCTAATGGCTAACACAACTGACTTCCACCACTAGGGTTGTCAGTTTGAATCCCAAAGAGGGCGCTACCAACATGGAGTTTACGTGTTCTCCCTGTGCTTGCTGGGTATCCTCTCACACCTCAAAGACATGTTGGTAGGTTAATTGACACATTTCTAAAATAACCCTAGTATGTATGCATGTAACTATCTGAGATTATAGGCTCCTTGAGGGCAGGGACTTATAAAATGTACAATATGTTAACTACTGGACACTTTTACCCCCCTCCTGCCCAGGCCAATTTTCAGCTCTCAGTGCTGTCACAATTTGAATTGCAATTGTGCTGTCATGCAACAGTGTACACATATTAAATATTTATCATTTTTTCACACAAATAGAGCTTTCTTTTGGTGGTATTTAATCACTGCTGGGTTTTTATATTTTTTGCTAAAAAAATGAAAAAAGAACAAAAATTTTGAAAAAAAATGTTTTTCTTAGTTTCTGTCAGTAAATTTTGTAAATAAGCAGGTTTTCTCCTTCACTGAGATTTGCTGATGAGGCAGCACTGATGGGCACTGATAGGCTGCACTGATGGGCATTGATGAGGTGGCACTTATGGGCACTGCTTAGGTGGCACTGATGAGGCACTAATATGCAGCACTGATGAGCAATGATAGGTGGCACTGATGGGCACTAATGGGCACCAATAGGTGGCACTGGTGGGCAATGATAGGCAGCACTGGTGGACAATGATAGGGGCACAGATAGGTGGCTCTGATGGGCAGAACTGATGGGCAAATTGATGGGTGGCACTGATGAGCAGGCACTGATGGGAACTGAAATGTAGCACTGACTGGCATCACTAATGGGCGCTGATTGGTGTCACTGATGGGCACTGATTGGTGTCACTGATGGGCACTGGTGAGCTGTAATGTAATCTGGGCACTGATTACCTGTACAGGTCTCCCCTTTGAGGAGATGCCGTTGATCTGTCAGTGTGAGCCAAGGAGAGCTGATAAACGGCACTTCCTTGTTTACATATGACCGGCTGTGATAGGACACAGCTGATCACATGGGTAAAGAGCCACGCAAGAGCGGCTGTTCTGGGGCACCGTCATATGACATCTTATATGGCATCCCGCCAGTGCTACATCATTACATGTAATTAAAAAATAATAAATGTGCATCACTGAGATGAAAAAAGGTATAAAAGTAATTTATATAAAAAATCCTGGCAAATAATTTTGTTACACAGTTCTTTATCCAACTAAATGTCATTCAGTTCAGGTTTGCAGCTAAGACAGTTATGCACATTCTCCTGTTGTACTGGGGATACCACCCAGAACAGAGTGCCAGCTGTGATGATTTAGAAAGTTTCAATAAACATGCTCAATAAAGACGTTTACTCACCCAATTGTTTTCACAGTCTCTTAATTGCACATCCAACACAATCCTGTAGTAAAAGAAAGGAAAAAAAAAGGGGGGGGGGGGGGTTGTTGGCAAAGAGTCAACGGGAATGGCTTGTTGCTGAGAACCACCTATCAACAAATCCTCGTCTCCAAAGTGTACTGCAGACATTTGCCTAATTGTCCATTTGAATGGGATGGAATGGCTTCACATAGTAGGCACAATACTCCTTCCCAGCCAACCATATTGACATGGCTTTATATGCTGCACTGCTCTAAATATTTAGAAACCTAAATTGCCTTGTTTACCTCTAGGTAAAGAGTTCAAGTGTTGAAATGCTAATGGCTCTCGCAGCAAATCACTAATGAAGGAAACTATATTGAACCTTTATATATGTTTATTGCTCTGACATTAACATTTCTGGACATTTTAAGGGACCATTATTTTATCAGAATCAGAATACTTAATTAATTCCAAAGAGAAATTGCTGCGACACAGTCACACTCAACAAAAACAACACAAGATCACAACAATTTTATTACCGTATTATTATTATACAGGATTTATATAGCGCCAACAGTTTGAGCAACGCTTTACAATATGAGGGCAGACAGTACAATTACAATACAATACAGGAGGAATCGGAGGACCCTGCTCGTTAGAGCTTACAATCTAGAAGGGAGGGTCAAGTGAAACAAAAGGTAATAACTGTGGGGGATAAACTGATGAAGAAAATGAACATACATTTGTTAGGTGTGGGTAGAATAAGCTTCTCTGAAGAGGAGAGTTTTCAGGGATCGTCTAAAAGCTAGCAGAGTAGGAGATACTTGGACAGGTTGGGGTAAGGAGTTCCATAGGATTGGAGAGGCTTTGGAAAAGTCCTGGAGGTGAGAAAAGGAGGAGGTGACGAGGGAGCTAGAGAGCAGGAGGTCTTGAGAGGAATGAAGAGAACAATTAGGTTGGTATTTCGAGACTAGGCTGGTGATGTAGCTGGGGGCTAAATTGTGGATGGCTTTGTAGGTTGTTGTGAGTATTTTGAATTTAATTTGTTGGGTGAGCGGGAGCCAGTGGAGGGATTGACAGAGATGAGTCTGGCAGCAGCATTCATGATGGATTGAAGGGGAGATAGCCTGTGTAGAGGTAAGCCATTGAGAAGGGAGTTGCAGTAGTCGAGGCGAGAGATGACCAGAGAGTGAATTAAGAGCTTTGTTGTGTCATTGGTTAGAAAGGGGCATATTTTTGAGATGTTGCGGAGGTTGAGGCGGCAGGATTTGGACAGTGATTGGATGTGGGGCTTAAAGGAGAGTTCAGTGTCCAGGACTACGCCTAGGACCTTGGCATGTGGGGATGGGCTGATAGTTGTGCCATCGATTATGACAGAGGGATTGGGGGAAGGGCCACGTGGTGGAGGAAAAATGATAAGTTTGGTTTTGGATAGATTAAGTTTGAGGAAGTGGTGTGACATCCAGACTGCTATATCTTTTAGTAAATTCTCTTTTAAATCTTTACTTCTAGCCCTCACAGAGAAGAATTATATAACTTGATGGCCACAGGCAAAAATTATTTCCTGTATCACTCTGGCTCATTGTGGCGCATTGTGGTTGTAACAATCTGTCACTGATGGTACTCTGCAGATTGACCAGGGTATTGTGGGTGGGACGAGTTTCCAAGATTGAACGTACCTTGAACAACATTCTCCTCTCCAACACTGTTGTTAAAGACCCCAACTCCAATCCATCAACATCACTGGCCTTGCGAATCAGTTTGTTGAGTCTGTTGGTGTCACCCTACACCCCAGCATTCCACTGCATACAGGAGAGCGCTGGCCACTACAGACTCATAAAACATTGTCCAGCAGATGTTAAAAGACCTCAGTCTCCTCAAAAAGTAGAGGGGGCTTTGGTCCTTCCTATTGAGTACCTCAGTGTTCTTGCTCCAGTCAACTTATTATATATGTGCACCCCCAGATAATTGTAACTCTCCACTACATTGACATCCACTGCTTGGATGAAGATGGGGGTCAATGGTGCCTTTCTCCTTCTCAAATCCACAATCAGCTCCTTTGCCTTTGATTATATTAAATCACTTAGGAAAAATAATTTCATACAAATTACGAGAGATCATGTTATTGCTAGAGACAGACATGCTAATCAAACTCCTAAGTTTTCACAAGAATTCAATAAAATGAATTGGTTAATTTGATCATTTTAGAATTCAATATTAGTGTAAAAAAATAAACACGTGTAATGCTACTCCAGTAGGAGCTGCTGGATAAAATGATTCCTCTGTTATTTTGTGTCAACCTTCTCAAAAACCCTAGCTCTTCTCACACACCAGGTTGGGTGCTCAAACATACAAAATCACAGGAATTTACTGATAGTAATACTTAGTACCCAGTAGTAGTGCCCTATCAAAGAAAACAGGCACCAAACCAAGTAGAAAGCACAAACTTGATATTTTGTCACCCAATATGGTTGGTAACTAGGCAAGCAAAAAAGAAATAACAATTTAGCATACAAAGTGATTAACAGTAAAGACTAGGCATAAGATGACATTTGGCATCCAGATCAGCATAAACAGTAGCAAAGCCACATCAAGTGCAGCAGTGAGCAGTTTAATCTACCGAGTGCTGGAACTATATTGCCAGAGCGCATTTATGGTGGCAATGCTAGTCCTAGACTGACTGGGTATGTACTGTCCAAAAGAAAAGGAGGATGGTAGCAGAGGGGCCAGGGTAACAGAGGAGGCTTGCAGAATAATTACTACGGCAGGGATGGTCCTTTAGGATGTTCCTCTGCCAGCTATTGTTGGGGCTACTTAGGAGTGTTGGTGCACTTAACAACAGTCCCAGTTACCTGCATGCAGTATAGGTATGGTATAGTCTCGGCACAGATGCAAGGTAGATATGGTTGTTATAGGTGCAGTCTAGGCTTTGAACAAGTGTGGTATAGTGTGCAGTATCGGTGAAATATAGATTGAGTATACTTAGTGTTCTGCTCTCAGTGGCTCAGTCAATGCTAGCAGTATCAGCAATGGGTTAATAGCCCTCTCACCAGTCCCCAGGATGCTGCGGTGACCTCCCATTGTAGAAGAAGGGTCCCTTCGGTCTTTCCCCAAAAGCTTCTGATTATCAGAGGTGAAACGCAGAGGGTAAATGGACACTCCAGTCTCCCTGCTGCAGTGGTGCAGGTGCTGTGATGTGGGAGGTGCTGCACTGCTCCCAGTCTCAGGCACAGACTTTGGCTGGTATCATTTATGACTGGCAGCCGAATATCCAGATAGATATTATCTCTCTCTAACTCATTTGGTGCCAAGAGGAAGAACTTTCTGGGACAGTTCAATAGAAATCATCTCTCTACTCCTCCTACTGCACAGTGCCTATTGGTATCTGTAGTGTAAGGAGTTTATTTGTCCCATTATATGGCTGTCTTTTCAAACCACAACTTCCAGGACTCTCAGCGCTCTGCATAGAAGTGTATGTGCTGGCTTGGCTTTAGCTCTTCCCCTTCTGGCTGGAAGAGAATGATGAAGCAAAACGACAGCATCTTAGTAGTGGGAAAGAAGAAGGCAATGTGTCCATCTCCATATTGCTGTAGCCCAGCACCTGGCTACATATGTCAACTTGGCAAAGTTTGCCCTAGTTTACATACATTGCAAATTAGTATTAATTCCGGCAGTTATCAAAAGGGCAACTTTAAACCAGCGTCTACAGAGAACAGAAATGATACAACATATCACACTCAACAGAGCTAAATTATTAGTGCATAAGGTTCACCAATTCCGCAGAACATCTTTTTTAGACTTTGCTATGAGCGCCTTTTGAGTGTGGCATCTGTCAAATGCGACTGTCACCAGTATGATCATTTAAATCACACTCAATCACTGGAATCTCAGAATGCTCACACATTGCTGTTTCCCCCACAAGCCAAACCTCTAGTGTTAGGGCTGTACCATGGGAGCAAAGGAGCGGATTTAACATCTGCTATTGTTGACTATCTTGCCATCTGCAAGCATGGACATTTTACTCACATAAGTAGTAAACTTGTCACTATGTCATTTTTACTGTTAAAGCAAACCTTCACCCTTCCACCCCACTTTACATCACTAATCTCATATCTCCCTCTTTTCTCAGAATCGGACATTTTTCTTTTGCTTGTTTGAATACCTTTTTCTGGGGACCCTCCCTGCAGTTTTTGGATCCTCATTAAGGCCAGCAGCCTCCTGGAAAACTCACGTTACACATCCCAGAAGGCCTTGGGTGCTCTACAGTGCATACACCACCATACGTTGCCAGGGGGCCAGCTGTTTCTTCCTAGTTCTTGCTGATAGCCCATGATGACACACCATGGTGCATCATCAGGGGGCCAGCTGTAGGAACCCAGGGAAAACAGGCAGTTCCCAATGATGTCAGAGATGAAGATGGCAACATGGGACTCGCTGTGTAGCAGCACACCTGCAGATCCTTACAGAACACTACTGGATTTAATTTGTGTGTGCGTATGCTTTTGTGGGTAACCATTTGAAGATAGCAATGTCCAGAATGGATAATGAGTGCAGCAGAGAAATGGATGCTGATGATAGGCAACTTTACTTTCGCAATATGGAATCTGTGAAAGGCTCTGTCTTAACCTGAAATAGGGCTGCATAACTCTTCCTGCCAGACCCAAACACAGCGTGCTTTACCTGCTCTCTGTCCCCCCAATCAACAAGTGAAGGACCAAGGAAGGTACCATTAGAAGAACACACTCACCCTATACCTCTGCCTGAAGTAGATGTGACATGACAGTTAAAGCGGAGCTCCACCCAAAAGGGGAAACTCTACTTATTCGCACCCTCCCCCTTCCAATGCCACATTTGGTACTTTTTGGCAGGGAGGGGGTACCTGGTTTTGACAGGAAATTTCAAGAAGAAGGTAGGTGCTTATCAGAGACCCAAGATTTCTGCCATCCCCTTTATGTTTTAGAATACATCTAGAGAAATTTTCCCCATTAAGGGTTTAGTGGCAGTAAAAAATATATAAGCAAGTCCAAACGATTTTGTTGAAAATCTTACAATTTTTTATTATTTTCCGCTTAACATTAGATCATGAAAAAACTATGTGAAAAATGCATAAAAAGGAGCTCTGGTTGTACATCAATGGGACATGCATTACAAACAAACACTTGCAACATAAAAGGAGGGAAATGACAAACTGTGCAGCTATGAGCCACATGAGGTCCCCTACGCGTTTCGGCCCTTCAACGGTGTCTAGGCCTTCCTCAAGGGGATTGGAGGCATTACCCCTTCTGCGATATTAGAAAATATGTAAAATTTAGAGTCATACAAAGTACAATGAGTACTTATTATATAATAACATCCAACACTTACAGAGCTGCAAAATGGTTTTTAAATGCGAATTCCCATCATCCAGAGCATTTTTTAAAATTATTCAACAGTGCAATGTAAAAAGGCCGCATGAGCTTGCTGTATGGTCATCCCGACCAGCCACCCAGGGTCAAGCGCTCCACCATGGTTATGGGAGTTTGCAAGAGGCCACACTCAATCCTCCCTGGTGCAGAGGGGGGAGATTGCAATTTACTCTCCTATGAGGGGTAGAAAATATATATATAGTAAATTAATTCCATAATCGCTAATATAGCGTAGGTGTAATAGGTGTATATGGACAAATGCTATGTGAGAATGACTTTTTACTGTCTGTACTACATTCGACATCGGTATCAATGTCACCTATATTTATTGTGAGCAAATGGAGGGTTGCATCACAGATAGGCTATGTGAAGAAATTTATTGGCTCAAACCGTATATATGTGTCTCTGTATATGCGTACACCTAGTAAAAAATATATTAAAATACTTACTAATGACCTAAGGGCAGAAATGCCCAAAGCGTTCACTGTCTTGCAGGAAAAACCAGCATTGACCACTGTGAAAAATATGCAAAAAGTTTGCATTACTTCGGAGAAACAGAAACTTTATTACTGTCTCCAAGGTAAGGAATAGTAAAGGTAACAATCATGGAAGAGGACGGAGGGGGAGAGAAGAAATCTCTCTCCCATGTCATTTTTTAAGAAAGAGTGTATCAGAAAAAGATGCTCTTCTTACCCAAAAGGTGCAGCCCAGTGTTCCAGCCTGGCTGGAGGAAAACCTCCATGTGTCCTTACCTTACCTTTACTGTGTCTTAAATACCAGTTCCCTGTGGGAGTGTGTATTGCAAAACAGCTGATGGAGATCAGCTGGCTGTACTAGCAGCCTCGCGTGGGCTCCCCGGCATTCCGGAAGTGTCCTCGGCCACTGCTGTCACTTCCTGCTGATGTTAGAATGACGTGTGGCGTCATATCCGGTCGCGGCGAAAACCGCGCATGCGCGCGATCGCCGCAGACCGTGCGGAAGGGATCCGGGATGCCGCCGGCCAGTATTTGTCCACTAGGGGGCCTCCTGACGAGCCGTCAGAGAGGACCCCGGGCGGTACATAGGGGGAGTATGACTCCTCCAACTGGCCGGGAAACTCCCATAGGAGGGGCACCGCCGCGAATAGAGGGCCGAGAAGACCAAAGCCATGACAGTCCCATGCACTGCACTGTGGGCCAGAAAAGAAAAAAAGAGAAAAAGAAAAATAGTAATTTGTAACAATTAAACATATGGTTCGAACAACTCACATGTTTTTTGTTTTGCATTTGACATTAAGTTATACAGCGGAAAAAATTCATATATTTTGTAATTGTAAATAATTAATATTATATTAAACAAATCTATTACATACTCCCAGGGGGGAGGAAAAGCACCCAAAAGAACTAGTTGCCTCAACCACCTGGGAGGGAGCTGCATGGAAAAATTATTGTACTTTTTAATGACGGACATATGACCTGGGAATGCGGGGACATATACAGGATTCTTTGTGAATTATTGGGTTTTTCCTGACGCAAACCCTTTCAAGAATAGAGCGTAGGAAATGGATTCATTTAGGCCTGGGGACGATGTCGCCTGTAGTCTAAAGATCCATTTTTGTTCACGTTGGAGCAATGTTTTATCCCAGTCTCCTCCTCGATCGGGGGGATGAACCCGATCGAGGACGGTAAACTGTACCTTGGGCATGCGATAATTATGTCGCACTACCACATGACGTCCAATCGGGAGATAATGGTTTCCAATTTCCATGCTGTATATATGTTTTGATATTCTTTTGTGGAATTCCTGTTTTGTCTTACCGACATAATATGCCCCGCAGTCGCAGGTCATTAGATATACTACCCCTTTGGTCTGACAATTGGCGAAATGTTTGGCCTGGAATGTGCGCCCATTAGGGAGCACCATTGTTTTGCCTTTTCTAATGTGTGGGCATTGTGTACAATGCTCACAGGGATATGTGCCTAAGGCAGGACAATGTTTCTTCTCCCCTATTTCTTTGAACTCACTGTGTACTAGTTTATCCTTGACTGACGTTGCCCTTTTGTATGTAATAGCTGGAGTAGGTGGTAAAAATCTCTGTAGACAGGGGTCATCAGTCAAGATAGACCAGTGTCTACTGATGATTTCATGAATTTTTAAATGCTGTTTTGAATATCTCATAATGATACGTGTTGTATCATAATTGGGAGGTGAGGGTTTTTTTTTTGTTTGAACAGAAGATTTTGTCGGGTGTGTTGTGAAGCTTGGTTGAAGGCTCGCCTCAAACACGACCGACTGTATCCTCTCTCTAATAGTCTGTTCTGAAGGAGTGCCGCCTCACATTTATACGTGTGATCATCGGAACAGTTTCTCCTCAACCGGAGATATTGTCCATATGGTATAGATTTTTTTAAAGTTGTAGGGTGAAAACTTTCCGCGTGCAAAATTGTATTGCCAGCGGTACTTTTTCTGTAGAGTTGGCTTTTTAATTTTCCATCCTTGCTTTTGCAAATTGCAACATCCAGAAAGGTGACCATTTCTTGGTCAAAAACTGACTGGTTTTGACAGGTACCCCATCCCACTTCCAGATAAGTGATTTCCGAGAGTTTTCGGTCCTTCCTCCTTCCCCTCGCTGCCTTTTGGGAAACACACAGGTCTCAGAAGATGGCGGGACCATTCAAAAAGCACTGCGCAACTCGCGCATTTGCAGTAGGAGACAAGCCGTGAAGCCTTTTTTTTTCCAGACTGGAGCTCTTCTTCGAGTAACCTTTCCTTTCTATAATCCATATATCTTAGAAAAATGTATTGGAGCCTTTCCTGCTGCTGTCACCTTGAATGCTCCCATAACAATTGGAGTGCCAAAATGGAAGGGTCCCATTTGGTTCTGTGACTGAAGTGACCCCTACTAATGATACAATTCTTAATATTTATTTAACCTCATTAGCATCAGTTCACCAATCCATAGAGCTTGCAATATTTTAAATATTGAATATGATTTAATACTTTTAAAGCAGACCTTCCAGCAGCAAATTCCATGAATCCAAGGTGCCCCACTTTCCTCCCTAAAATGCAGCATAAGATACCTGTGGGGGGAAAAATCATTAGATAATATAAACATCTCTCCCTGCTTTTTGTACTGCAGGGGGTGAAGTCATCCTCTTGCTGACACAGTCCCTGGGAATGCTGAGTAGCCCAAATCCCACAGCACAATGCATAATCATTTTCTCATGAGATATGGGCTACCCAACATGCTCTGAGAGATAGTCAGAAGTAAGATGATGTCACCCTTGTCTAAGCACTGTGGGAAGAAGTCAGGGAAAGGTAAGTTTATTTTTTCATCCACAGTATTTTATTCAGCCTGTGAGGGAGTAGGAAGGGAGAGCAGATTGAATAAGTGGAGTTTGGTGAAAGGCCTTTTGTCACAATCACATTTTCTTTAATTCACTTTAGGGGTTTAACATTAAAGTCTATGGACCTCAAGTTGCATCAAAGTTGGACCAAAGTAATGCAGGGATTACTTTGAAGTCGACACGACTTGAAAGTCGTACAGATATGAATGGTACTCACTGGAAATAATGAGGAACGGCTTGTCATTGGACTTTGCAGTCCCAAATCGCAGGACAACTTGCACAAGTGTGAAAGGGGTCTTAGACTGCATTCACACCTGAGCGTGTCGTTTTCAGGCAAAAAAAAGTCGCACAATTTTCTAGTGATTTTGCTGCGTTTTTGTACAGTCAAAAGGTCACCAATGTAAAAAGCAGAAAAATGCCCAAAATCTGCCAAAAAAAATACTTCCAGAACTTGTTTGAGCTTCAGGTGTTTTCAGGCTTTTGGCTTCAGGCATCTTTGAGTGGAGATGTGAACCATCTCCATAGAAATAATTGATTTTTTCCCCTCCAGCGTTTTGTAGCTTCAGGCTTCAAGCTACAAAACGCTCAGGTGTGAATGGGGGCTAACAGTCCAACTGCATGGATTTTGCTACCTATATGTAAATATCAATTCATACACATTTTTGCAATGATTATCTACACCTAAAGAAGAATTCCAGGTATGGATAGTTCTACACAGTAACACCACAGGCTGCTCAGGTGCCATTCAGAGATGCTTTGCATTTTCTCAATTTATAAAAATGTTCTCTAACCAAACAAGGTGGATAAGGGGGGAAGTGATTTCACACTCTCCATCTCAATCAATTGGAAAGCATTTTAACTATTACACCTGTACTGAGCAAATGACCTCCTGTGTTCTTAATGCAACAGGGCAGCCACTCAGCACAAGACCAGAAAGCTAGTGGAGTGGTGAAATACTGAATGAGTAAACACTGAACATAACAACTGCATGTGTGGTGCCTACTACAGTCATTTCCAGCTTCTCTAGGAATCCCACAGATATGACCATGCATAGTAACATACTGTATGTCCAAGCTGTATTCTTTGAACTACATAGATGGACTTATGTCTTTTTTAAACTTGACTAATCATGTAACTATGTAAAAATATCCATATGAATATGTATCCATATGTAAACCATTCATGACAGTTGAAAACTTTGCTGTTACAATGATCTTCGTGGAACAAAGTGGGAAAAAAATCCCTGATCACCCCCTCAGAGTAGTACAGTGTTAATTTGGTTAAACTGAACTACTCTGATGAAAGTATGTAATAAAAATTGTAAAAAAAATGAAAAAAAAGCCCTCCACCCCCCACCCCCCATTCTATTTTTATTCACTCTGGAGTTTGTAACTTCTACCAAGGCACATCTAGCGTGCATAAGGGCATATTGTTTTTCTACAACATATTCCAAGATAAGATGTCCTTTTCTAAAACATCACCTATCCTAGCATGGGAGAAGGACTTACTGGATACCTTTACAACTAAGCAATGGTGTAGCGCTCTCCAATACTCCTACAATATATCACATTGTGCAAACCATTGGGAGTTGACACAAAAAATAGTGACTAGGTGGTATCTTACACCCTATCGCATAGCCCAGTTCTCCATGACAGAGTCTCCCCTATGTTGGCATGGATGTGGCCTAACTGGAAACCTATTACATATTTTTTGTAAAAATATACAAAGCTTCTGGAGGAATGTGTTCCACCTTCTCTCCAATGTCTCAGGAATCTCAACAGATCCCAAGTAAGCCCTGGCCATTCTGAATATTGGTGTAAAGGACTACCTTCCTAACTTTCAGAAAACAATATCCAGTATCTTACTGGCTCCCAGACTTGTAATAACGAGACACTGGAAGAGAGAGAGATGGCGCCAAACTTCTCTGAAGTCCTTTTAACTGTCAACTCGCATTATACTTTTGAGAAATTATTAGCTGTAAATGACTCCTTAAAAGGCCTTGGAGAAGGCATGGCTTCCATGGACACAATGGTTCACAAACAAGACCTGATGATTGCAATATTCTAAACTCTGTTTCCTTTCATGTACGGTTTCATAATGTTGTTATAGACTCCTTCTTCACCCTGTGAGGCACATAATCTTCTTACCTGCTGTATACCTAACTTATTGAAACGAAAACAAGAAAAAGGAAGGGTTTAAAAAAATTTAATAAATATATATATATATTTTTTTAACATACTGTCTCCAGTCAGTGTCCCTGATCACTGTAACATCAGTCATTTGATGAAGATGTACTGCACTGGTGACAGTATGTAAAAAAACGTGGGAAAAAAAACACATTTTATTACATTTCTTCATATTCAAAAAAATGTGACAAAAAATTACAACTTCAAAAAACTTGTCATGTCTCTTACTAAATGCCTCAGACTGTCTACTTTCCAAAATGGGGTCACTTGGGGGGAATTTGTACTGTCCTAGCATTTTAGGGCCTCAAGAAATGAGATAGGCCGTCAGTACATCAGAACTGACCAATTTTCAAATATATACAGTATATCAAAGTTTGTAGACACTATAACACAAACCAATTAATATACACTTATTGGGATTTTTTTTACCTAAGATGTGCAGAACACATTTTAGATGAAATGTATGGCGAAATTTAACCACTTGCCGACTGCCGATCGGCATCTGATGGCGACAGAGTGGCTCTCCTGCGCAAAACGCCGTCATCTGAGGGCCAGGGAGCGGGTGCGGCGGATTTGATCTCCGCCAGCCACCCACGATGCCCCCCCCCGGAGTGAAAGAATGGAGGTCCGTGTAAGTAAACACGGACCTCCGTTCTGTGAGGGGGGAAGGGCTGTGATCACAGCCTTCCTCTACATGGAAGCTGTGATCACTTCCCTTCCCCTGCTAGGGCAGCCCAAATACAGTTAGAACACGCCCAGGGAACACTGTTAACCCTTAGAGCGCCCCCTGCAGGTTAACCCCTTCACTGCAAATGGCATTTACACAGTAATCAGTGCATTTTTATAGCACTGATCGCTGTATAAATGCCAATGGTCCCAAAAAAGTGTCAAAATGTTCCGACATGTCCGCCCTAATATCGCAGTACCGCTAAAAATCGCAGATCGCCGCCATTACTAGTAAAAAATAAAAAAAAAATAAAAACCCCAGAAATGAATTCTCATCATCCGTAAACGCGACCACTTTTGCGCAAACCAATCAATAAACGCCGATTGCGATTTTTTTTATCACAAATATGAGGAAGAATATAAATCGGCCAAAACCGATGAATCGCAAAAAGGGCTCTGGTCCTAAAGGGGGAAATCCTTCCGGGGCTGAAGTGGTTAATAGAAAATATTGTTCTTTTTTTTTTCTTCAACATTTTCATTCTTTTTTGTTTATGTTGCAAAAAATAAAAAAAAACAGTGATCTAATACCACCAAAAAAAGCTCTATTTGTACTGCATTCCATGACTGGCGCAATTGCCAGATAAGTAGCACAGTGCTGAATAGCAAAAAATGCCCTGTTCATGAAGGGGGGAAAACCGTCCAGAGCTTAATTGGTTAAAGGTGAACGTCAGGTTAAGTTTCAGTTGAGCAGTATTCCCCTTCCTGGACTGTAAGGGTTATATGGCTGTCTATGTGCTGTATGACTGGTCCTCAAAAGCCATTTCCCTTCAACTTGGCTGGCAATAACTGTGAGATTCTTATGGTGTCTGTTAACCACTTCAGCCTCGGAAGGATTTGCCCCCTTCCTGACCAGAGCACTTTTTGCGATTCGACACTGAATCATTTTAACTGACAATTGCTCAGTCATGCAATGTTGTACCCAAACGAAATTGACGTCCCTTTTTCCCCACAAATAGAGCTTTCTTTTGGTGGTATTTAATCACCTCTGCGTTTTTGTTTTTTTTGCGCTATAAACAAAAAAGAGTGAAAATTTTGAAAGAAAAAAAACTATTGTTTTTTTGCTGTAATACATATCAAAAAAATAAAAATAAAAAACTAATTTATTCATCAGTTTAGGCTGATATGTATTCTTCTTCATATTTTTGGTAAAAAAAAAATTGCAATAGGCGTATATTGATTGGGTTGCGCAAAAGTTATCACGTCTACAAACTATGGGAATAGATTTATGGTGTTTTTATTATTATTATTATTTTTTTTTTACTAGTAATGGCGGCGATCTGCGATTTTTATCAGGACTGCAATATTGCAGCGGACAGATCGGACACTTTTGACACTTTTTTGGGACCAATGATATTTATACAGCGATCAGAGCTTTAAATAGCCACTGATTACTGTATACATGTAATTGGCAGGGAAGGGGTTAAACTCTAGGGGCAAACAAGGGGTTAACTGTGTTCTTTCACTGTGTTCTAACTGTGTGGAGGCTGGGCTGGCTGGGGCATGACAGATCTAACTATTCCCCATTACAGGGAACAGTAGATCTGTGACATGTCCCCTGTCAGAATGGGGAACCGCCGTGTTTACATCGGCGGATCCCCGTTCTGGCACTGTAGTAGGTGATTGTGGGGCACCAGCGGACATCGAGCGCGTAGCCAGCGCTCGCGCAAATCAGAGGTTTGCGCAGTCGAGCCAAGCTGCTGCAGTACAACTGCGGCGGCTGGTCAGCAAGCGGTTAAAGGAAAAGGGAGCTATTTGAGTTGGTGATAAAAGACCAATCCACGTAATAAAAATCATTATTGCTTTATGACAAAGCCACATTAATTATTATTTTTTATTTATATGTGAAGAATGTATCTTATAAACGTATGAGCAGCCTGACTCTCCCATATCATTATTCAATTGAAATGTCCCAGTAGAGGAATAGAGAATTATTTGTTCCAGTAGCGTCTCCCTGCTTTTGACATTATTTCCAGATGAAGCTTGTCTACTGCATAGTCTGGAGTAGGCTGGAAACAGAGGGCTCTCTAAAAGTTCTATTGAAATCTGTCCTGCCACTAACTGCAATAAAATACTTTGCTGAATCAGTAACTGGAAATGGGCTGAAGGCTCTGTATAACTTTCACAAAGCATAAATGTTGTACAAAGAAGGTAGAAGGCTGCAGTGCTTGGTAATAGTGTAGCATTATGTTGCTTAAAATAACTGTTTTTATTTCCGTGGTTAGGAACAAGTTACAAAAATTATATATGCATTCAGACTGTCTGCTGCCAAAATATAAAAATAATTTCTTGGGTGCTCCGTTGTAGAAAACTAGTTTTGAAAATAATTTTGGCCCAAAGCTTTAAAATGTTAATTCAATTTTAAATATTGTTTTCAAACATGTTAAATCTGTTTGAATAAAATATAACTCACTGATTCAGTTCAGGTACTCCCTGTTATGGGGTCACAATATTCTGTCTTCCAATTACTCTCCTGTGTTGTCACCCTGTCACATATTTCTCTGTTGTCATCATCAAAGTAATGACCTGCAGCCACCTCTGGAATTTGTAAATGTAGACAGGCAGTGTCTGCATAAAGGCTGGAGAGGATTAACCGCACTGAGATGCAAAAATAGGATTAAATAAAGGTGAAAACAGTATTTTGTAATATTAAAATAATATCAGATGTTTATGACACACTGTGATTTAGCAATGTTATCCAGTTAGGGTATACATGCAATTTAAAATGGTCTTGAATTATAAATACGTGAAAACTCTATATGTAAATTTCAGACTGTCATTAGAGCATACCAGATTTTCTAACATCACACATGGTTGACATATGGTATGCATTCCCTGTGTAAATTCTACGCTGGATCTGCCATATAAGATTATCCTTAGACTGCATAAAGAGATCTAATTTCCTGGCAGAGATGAACACAAGTCAGCTTGTGATCTGGGCAGACTAGTTAAATCTCATCATTAAAAAAAAAAATAGATTTTTTGTACAAACTTACCTGTAAAATCCACTTCTTTGAATATATCACGGGACACAGAGCAGGCTATATATTCATTACATACTGGGTTATATGCCACCTAGGTGAATGGACACTGGCAAATCAAAAACACAAACAGGATGTGCCCCCTCCTATATAACCCCTCCCACACCGGGGGCACTTCAGTTTTGTAGCAGGCAATGAATTCTCCAAAAGAAACAGAGAGGAGAGGGACCTCTGTGTCCCGTGATGTACTCAAAGAAATGGATTTTACAGGTAAGTAAGTATGTATAAAAAATCCAATTTTCTTTTTCGTACATCATGAGACACAGAGCAGGCTATATTTGAAGATCATAGGGCGCTGACCAACTCTAACTCAAATAAAGTGCACTAGTGAGTAATCAATATGTGACATGTAAACCGTGAATTAATTAGTCAATATAAAATAAATGTGACTATGATTACTCCAAATTGATAGTCCAACAGTTCATAGCTCCAAGTGCCCCACACAAGTTCATTTAAAATGTATAAAATCCATTGTAACTAAAATCCATAGGAAAAATGTGTATTCCAATCATCAAAATGCTTGAATTCAGTGTGGTAATAAACATAAAACAGTGCTCCACCATGCGTGAGTGTGTGAGATGTATGCTCACCAGATATACTTACCCGCAAAGTGACCAGACAGCATGGATCAATATATGATCATATATAGCCAGTATTCAGCACGACCTCCTCTTTATCTTCTTCTATATCACCTCCTTTCTTTAGGCTGCTCTATAGGAATAGCTCAAGCATAGAGCCACAAGAAAATGGGAATAGTGTAACAGCGCTTTTATTTGTTAAAACACACAATTAAATTAAATGCATTATGCTCACATTTTAGTCGATAGGATCACACCTTTCAACATTTCCTGATGAGGGGCGGAAGACTGAAATGCATTGAAAGCGAGGCTTGAGGCACATTGTACGGAGCTAGTACAAGGAGAGGAAACTGGACCCCAGGGTAAAAACGGATACCAGCAAATTAGGCGAAGGGCGAATTGCATTGGGCAACCGAGCTGGGTCCTTACTGTTGAAAGGTCACTTTGTGGCTGGTCACTTTGTGACTAAGTATATCTGGTGAGCATACATCTCACACACTCAACCTTGGTGGAGCACTGTTTTATGTTAATTACCACACTGAATTCAAGCATATCAGTGATTGGAATACACATTTTTCCTATGGATTTTAGTTACAATGGATACATATTAATTACTCACTAGAGCACTTTATTTGAGTTACAGTTGGACAGCGCCCTATAATCTTCAAATATATCCATTTAGCATCTGCTAATTAGGTGTAGCGACCTGAAATTATCTAACACATTGGGAGGCACATCTTTTTAATTGAACTCTAGAGCAAGCTATATATTCATTACATACTGGGATGTCCCAGAGGGAAGGGAGACACAAGCTAACTATACCTCAGCCCTTAACTGCGGCCAACTGTAGTATACTCTGCTACCTTAACATCCACCTAGTAGAACTTGGGGAATGTGTGCACTGAGGAACAAGTAGCGGCTTTATAAATCTGAGCCACCGACGTCCGATGGCAGAAAGCCCAGGAGGTTCCAACTCTCCTGGTGGAGTGAGATCTTACCCTGAAGGGGGGAGCCTTTCCCTTCAAGCCATAGGATTGAGTGATTAACTGGTGGATCCATAGCAAAATGGCTGCCTTGGATGGCGCTTGAACCTTTTTAGGACCCTCTGGAAAAACAAAAACGGCTCAGTCTTTCTGAGGGCTGCAAACCTTTTCAGATAGATCTTAATGGCTCAAACCAAATCCAGAGAGAGCAACCGTCTCTCCTCTGGAGAGGTAGGGTGAGGAAAAAAGGAGGGTAAAACAATATCCTGGTTGAAGTGAGGGAGCGCAGCACCACCTTGTCCTGATGTAACCTTAAGTACGGCTCCTTACAAGAAAGAGCTGCTAACTCCGAAACTCTCCTTGCCGAGGTAACAGCAAAAAGGAAGGCTAACTTCTGAACCAAAAGGACTAAGGGAATTTCCCTAATAGGCTCAAATGGCTGCATCTGCAGCACTGACAATACTAGATTCAAGTCCCATGAACAAGGGGGGCATGCCACAGGCAACAAATGAGCCACCCCCCAAAGAAACCTCTTGATCAAGGAGTGTGTAGCCAGAGGCCTCTGGAAAAATACTGATAAGACTGAGACCTGCCCCTTGATTGTAGTCAAGGCTAACTTCATATCCGCTCCGGTCTGGAGGAAGGCCAGAAACCTTCCAATCATATATTTGCGCGGATGCCCCTTTTTGGCCTCACACCAACCAATATATGTCTTCCAGACCATATGGTAAATTCTTCTTGTGGCTATCTTCCTAGCGTTCATAAGGGTAGATAGTGCAGCCCCTGAGACCCCCCCCCCCCGCTTTCTCAGTATCATGGCTTCAACAGCTGTGCCGTTAAAATTAGCGCAGGTAAATTCGGGTGAAACACTGGACCCTGGGTTAACAGATCTGGACGGACCGGAAGCCGCCAAGGCCCGTCTGCTGCCATCCTCACCACCTCCGGGTACCAGGCCCTCCTGGGCCAAGCTGACGCTACCAGAATCACTGCCACTGTCTCTTCCTGAATCCTGTGGCCAGGACACAGCTCCCCCAGAGGACACCTGAGGCAGCACAGGCACAGGAGGAGAAAAACCTAGTTGAGCACTCAACGCCCACGGTGGCCAAAGGGACAATTACAGACAGTCAGAACAGGCAGGATACAAGCTGTATTTATTCCCAAAGGGAATTACTCACCATTCCCACCACAGGACCTGGAAACAGCCACAGGCCCAATCTTCACCCCTCACGGCGGGCTTTGTCCCAAGGACCTTCAAGGACCGGGTACCCATTTGTGAGGGTCCACTCCCTTGGACCTGTACAGCACCCTGCAGGTGTACCTTGGTTAAGGAGTCCCAGGTTTACCAAATACATGGGGTCCAGCGCCACGCATGGTCGCATTACAGGCAAAACCTTGCAGTTTCTTCCTTCTTTCCTTCAGACAAATCTGAATGTAAGCATTTTTATGTTGCCTGTGAAGATTACACTCTCACATCCCACCCTGTGCAGTGATTTTCTTTGCTCTAACTCACTTGACAGAGTTAAGCCTCGTACACACTACTACACTGACAGCTCAGGTTGGAACCGCTGTAATAACTATGTGATCAGTGATGGCTGGTGCTAGATAATTTGGGGGGCAAACCAACGCCACCTCCCCTCGGCGGACATGACTGTGGGGAATGCAGAGAACACTGGGAAATACGCGGGATACGTGTCTTATCTTAGGAGGCAGATGTCCTGCCCAGGATGACTCTGATCTCCCCTTCTCCTCACTCCCCTGTCTGCGCCGGGGAGTGCTGGGTGGCTGAGCTGCTGCAGGTGAGCCATCCCTGGAGTCACAGTGGTGACTGGTAGGTCGGTCAGTCTTCCCTTCCTTCTCCTCCGGCCGTGCATCTCCTCCCTCCTCCCTCTTTGCCAAAAAGATCTCTTCTCCTTTCCGACCCACTTCCTGATTGGCTGGGAGGAGAATCAGTGTGACAATAGCGAATATTCATTTGCTATTGTCACACAACTGGGTGGGCTCAGGGCGCAGTGCTCTGCCCCCCGAGCCCACCAATTTTTGAAGCCTATTAGAGCCTCTGGCTGTAATCACGTGCTTAAAAAAAACACATTTCATGCGTCCGGCATCCTGCATGTAGATTAGGTGGCCACATTCATTGATGGGGTGGCGCCCTAATGGACGGGCTGCCACTGTATGCAATGTTAGTACAGTGATCTCCCCTGCTGAGCTATTGTTTTCTGACAGGAGGATGCCCCCTGCCAGAACACTCAGGTCAGCTCTCTGTCCCCCCAAAGCACCTTGTCTTCATGTTGGGAACAAAGGCCTCTTCCCCACAACCCTGGCCAGACAGGAGGCAGTTTTTGACAAGTCCTTTATTAAAAAAACAAAAATAAAAAAGGTTTCCCCTAATAGACAGGAGAGCTAAAGAGCCCAGATCCATGGTACCAGTAAGCCAACAAAATAGGAATAATATACCCTCAAATTTACAATTGCTGAGATAGCGGAATATCTTTCCAAAAAGAGTCCCCCCCAACAATAATGTTGAGATCTGTCCAGATATCTGATCGCCACCTGACCCAGCCTCTCAGTGCATTTCTGAGAGCCAGCAGCTCCCACCCACCACAGTCCGTCACTCCAGTGAATGCTGGAGGGGCAGAGCACATAGCAGAGACCGACAGTCCCTGCTCTGTGCTCAGATCAGACACAAGAACTGATCAATCAGTAGTTTTTGATCGCTCAGTTCTTGGTGTAGAGTCGTCAGGGACAGCTGCAGCCATCTAGGTGAGTATGTGTGTCTATTTTTTTACAATCCCATACTCTTTTAAAAATAAAAATGCCCCAAATAAAAAAAAGAAATGTAAACACAACACCCAGTGAATCTTCAATCCAATCACTTTTCTTCAGCAGTATCCGCTCACTACACTTTGGAAATGCACTCGCTAAAAGTGCATGCCAATCCTATTACAGATTAGGCAAACACAGCTTGTATTGCCTTAGCAGAGATGAGCAGGAGAGGGCTGGCAGCCTTAGGCCTGGGGGGCAAGTCCAGTCAAGTGGCCCATTGAACCGCCGAATCAGCTCACCATCCATGCCCACCTGGTTTTAGAACGGATATTGATGTTATGAAGCAAGACAAATATGATACAATGTGGTAACATAAGTTAATGTTAATAGCAACAAAGGAGGTTTAACAAAAATAATGCATCAATGCAGCTCATCAGTGCCCACCAATGCAGCCTCATCAGTGCCCATCAATGCAGCCTCATCAGTGCCTATTAGCTTCGCCTCATCAGTGCCCATCAATGCAGCCTCACCAGTACCCATCAATGCAATCTCACCAGTGCCTATCACATGCAACCTGATCCGTGCCCATCAATGCAGGCTCGCCAGTGCCCATCAGCACAGCCGGCCCTGGGTGCCCCCCCCTCCCTTTGCCTGCAGTTAGTTGGTGGCTGCGCCCGTGGCCCCTGCTTCCTTCCTCCACAAGAAGAAAAAAGTGTGAGCGGGCAGCGGTGGATGGCCATTTTGAATGTAAGTTAGGGTGGCCTGGGGGGCAATTGCCACCCTGCCCCCTGGCCCAGCCCTCCCCTGGAGATGAGAATCCCACTTGAACAGCATCTGGGGAAGTAGTCCTCCACTATTCGCCTATTCAGTGTCTCCACAAGTCCCAGGAAGAATAGGTAGACACCAAAGGAAAAACATCCTCACAGTGTGATACTGTAATATAAAAATCCTTATTGAGGACAATAAAAACATACTCACAAATGTATAGAAGACTGTAGGCATAGAACATAAATTACAGTACTGTAGATAACTGTGAAGCTGCATTGGCATTGTGAAAAGCCAGAGAGATCTGCCAGCCACTAGGCTTCTAGCTGCTCACGCAGCTCAGAAACAAACACAATGCAATTCTACTATGTGAAAAATGTGAAAACTTCCATGCTACCTTTTACCCTAATTGTGCGAACTATATAAATGGAGGGTGCTGCTCACATACATATATGTTCACGCAAGTGAATAAAATGCTTAGTGGTGATTATGCGATGCCCCCTTTCTAACTGTATCACTTCAGCCCCAGAAGGATTCACCCACTTCCTGACCAGGCCATTTTTTGCGATGCGGCACTGCATTGCTTTAACTGACAATTGCGTGGTCATGTGACGTTGTACCCAAACAAAATTCATGTCCTTTTTTCCCCACATACAGTGATTTCTTCTAGTGATATTTGATCACCTCTGCGTTTTTTATTTTTTGCGCTGTAAACAAAAAAAAGAGCGACAATTTTGAAAAAAATATATATTTTTTCCTTTTTGCTATAATAAATATCCAAAAAAAAAAAGTAAAAAAACAAATTTCTTCCTCAGTTTAGGCCAATATGTATTCTACATATTTTTGGTAAAAAAAAATATCCCATTTAGCGTATATTGATTGTTTTGAGCAAAAGTTATCGCATCTACAAAATAGGGGATAGATTTATGTCATTTTTATTATTATTTTTTTTTTACTAGTAATGTCGGTGATCTGCAATTTTTAGTGGGACTGCGACATTGCTGCAGACAGAGCAGACACTTTTGACACTTTTTGGGACCAGTGACATTTATACAGCTATCAGTGCTATAAAAATGCACTGATTACTGTATAAATGACACTGGCAGGGAAGGGGTCCCCCCCCCCGTTTTGCCTCTCTCTGGAGCGATCGCGGGTGTCTGATGGACATCGAGTCTGCCAGACCCATTGGTTGGCTCCCCTTGCTACCGAATGGGTGTGCGCGTGCCCACAGATCGCTGTGTAAGCGCCGCCTGACGTACAATGACAGCGATTCGTGCTGTCGAACCAACCTGCCACAGTAAAACTGCCGTGGCTTAGCAGCAAGCGGTTAAAGTGATTGTAAAGTCTCTTTGATTTTTTTTAAATAACACACATGTTATACTTACCTGATCTGTGCAGTTGGTTTTGCACAGAGCAGCCCTCCTCTTCTCGGGTCCCTCTTCGGCTCTCCTGGTCCCTCCTCCTGTTCGGTGCCCCCACAGCCAGCAGCTATCTATGGGGGAACCCAAGCTGAGTCAGAGCTTCGTGTATCCATTCAGACACGGAGCACCGGCCCCGCCCTTTCTCTCCCCTGATTGGCTGACTTTGATTGACAGCCGCAGGAGCCAATGGCACCACTGCTGTGTCTTAGTCAATCAGGAGGAGTATCCTGGACAGCCAAGGGAATCGTGGACATCGCTGGAGAGAGATGGGGCACTGGTAAGTAATTAGCGGGTGCTGGGGGGCTGCTACACACAGAGGTTTTTTTCACCGTAATGCATAGAATACATTGAGATAAAAAACCTTCTGCCTTTACAATTCCTTTAACAAAACTGATATGTGATATTGCTGATAAAACCCTATAGGTTAAAAACTCCACATCCAAATTAAGATGAACATCAGTGTGAGAAATAAACAGTGCACATAATTATTTCAATATCCATGTCTTCCATGATAAAAAAATCAAAAATATTAGTAAAATATAGTCCTAAAGTGAAATGTCCACATGGACTCTTTCTCCACTGCGTGATTAAACATATAAGTGTACTCACATTGGCATGCAAGTGTATCCCGCCACCTACACTCCAATGTGCTCACCTTGGGCTGTGGACCAAAGAACATATGTTGTTAGGTCTACTGCGCTTTTTCCCCTTTGGGGAATGGGTATAGTGGTCTCCTTCTTCAAAGGTATCCTTAAAGCGGAGTTCCACTCAAAAGTGGAACCTCCGCTTATCTGCTCCCCCCCTCGGTTGCCACATTTGGCAACTTTCAGGGGGTAGGAGGGAACGGGTACACATGAATGGCGGTGGCAGCACCCGAGAGCCTATCCGAAAATCGGCTGGGGTGCCGACATCGTGGGAACCCTGGACAGATAAGTCTCCTAATATTAAAAGTCAGCAGTTACAGTATTTGAGAGGGGGGGGGCAGAACTACTCTTTAAGGAGTAATACCTTCCACAATGATGATAATTGGTTTTGTATCTCTTTGAAGGGTTCCACAGCCTCTAATCCTCTGCTCCCAGTCACTCAAAAAAAAACACAGGGTGGGCTCCCATAGTGTAGTATGGAATAAAATACCAAATTTATTAAATAAGAAGTAAATAAATAAGCCTTTAGAAATAATACTACCCTGTCATCTGGCTCCTCCCACACGTTACATCACTGTCCTCGTGACTTCCTTCCTTCATTTTGATGTGGAGTTTAAATATATGGCTATTTAATCTACGCAAATAGAATAGGAACAGCTGCCACCATTAAAGGGTGTTCCCACACAATAATTAGTAAATAAAATAGATAAATGGAGCGCTAACTCAAATAATGAGCAAAATAAACATATAGTGATCCCAGTATTAAATAAATAAAGTGCAAATAATCATAAAGTGCATGTATAAATAATGTTCAGTAGTGATCCATAACACCAATAATCAGATAAAGTGCTTGTGCCAAAGTCCTTAAAAAATGTGCAACACAGTGCAAAAAATCAGTTCTTATCCGTATTGTGACAGTTATACCGCCATCAACCGATATCAACAGGAATGTCTTCATATAATTATGCAAAGCAGTTCTTTTGGTGATAAAATTTGCAAAAAGTGCAAAAGATATATATATATATATATATATATATATATATATATATATATATATACAAAAGTTCATCCACATGCAGTGCCCATTCCTTCCACCATCCGCAATGCACCAAAAGTGTGCCCCAGCCTCTCACCTCAAATAAAGGTCATTGTAGCTCTAATGGCGCTTATGTTATCAAGTATTCTTAATGCCTCCCTCTTCTTCTTAAAGCCCCCGGTCAGGTATATATGAACTCCAATGTTCAGGACAGGATTCCACTTAGCCACTTTAAATCTCCACCACTCTCCTCCATATAGGCTCATAAGAAACAAACAAAGATCTCCATAGTGCAGTAATCCAAATAAAATTGTTTAATCAACAGCAGCAAACTTACATTAAAAACAGCAATGTTCAACAGCAATAATACAGGGACGTCCGCTTTTGGCAGTGACCAGAAGTGACGTCACCCGGCTCCTCCGTACGCATTGCGTCACGTCACTTTATCAAGGTTATATATGCAGCACTTTCAAGGTCCTTGCGCTGTGTTTTTCGAGTTACCTTTTGGTTACCATTGTGTGTCTGCTTGAGAGGAGAATGATGATTGAAACAGATAGAGAGGCAAAGAAGCAAATATGGGAACATCCCTCAACATCCCAGCACCTGACTAGGATATATTTTGTCCTGATGTATGAGGAAATAAAAACCTATCATGATAAATTTTACAACTTTACCAGAATGTCAGCATCGATCCACCTTTGACAGCTTACTAACTATTGTTAGACCACATCTGCAAAGAATGAATACCATGAGGATGAATGAGAACTTCCCAGAACTGGACGCCCACACTGTAGCGATTGTTCAGCTATAGCGCGTCCGGCAAGTGATTAAAGTGATACTAAGCAGAGAAGTCATGGAAATCATAAAGTACCTTATTCTTGCAGCGCTGTTGTGTGGTCACATGATCTTTACTTGTTCTTTGGCATCTGCAGGGAAAGATCCTTGGGAGGGGTTTCTATTACAGCCCTGACTGGTGCGGTCACATACTGTACTTAAAAAAA
This sequence comes from Glandirana rugosa, assembly GCA_018402905.1. Taxonomy (NCBI): domain Eukaryota; kingdom Metazoa; phylum Chordata; class Amphibia; order Anura; family Ranidae; genus Glandirana; species Glandirana rugosa. The sequence goes on along the minus strand of BLSH010520290.1, from coordinate 356,385 downwards.
GAAAAACAGTTTTAGAAGAGCATTTCAAATTTGATTATCAATATCAAATAACTGTTTTACAGCTCTAAATAAATCTTTATTGAAAATCAAATGTGTATTTTTTGTGCATTAATATGATGTAGGCAGAGTCAAAGAGTTCAGAGTCATTAGTTTTCATTTTGTTCAATCTGAATCTGAAGGCCCTTTTTATTTGCTTTACAGGTATTAACAATTACATTTGATATATTTAATACTGATTTACATTAAAACTAAGGGTTTTTGTGAGTCTCCTAGTGAATGTAGTCAATCAGCATATTATATTCTACTCCATAGTTTTTGGCAATAAGAGAACATGGGGGAGGAGGGAGGGAGGGGAGTGTCTTTTACCACTTTGTATACGTCCACATGTGTGACTCTTTACTCATGTGGGCTGCACAGATAAGAATAAAGAGGAAATGAAGAGCTTAGAAGGGAAATGAAACATAAGCATTCTCAGTAGAGGACACCATTGGCCTATACCATCTCAGCCTTCAGTGCGGACACAAGGAAGATGGGAGGGACAGAATAGTCAACAGAAATAATCGCCCATGCAGGGGATTTTTGTCATCAAAACAGTTAACAAAAAATAATGCCAAGCCACCCGGCTCTCTTTTCAGCAGCTCTGCTGCTTAGGCCTTATCCTTGGCTATTCACTGGTCTCTCATACGGTCTCACTCAGCTTTTCTGGCTCTCTCAGCTTTTTAGTTGCTGTACCCTGTTGCACTCCCTGGCCTCTTGTGCCTCCAAGACCTTCAGATTCCCTCCGTCCCCTGGACCCACTTAGTTGTCTTCGCTCTCTCAGTCCTCCAAACTTGCCTGGCCTTCTAAACTTTCTCAGTCCTATGGACACAGAATCTCTTGTCTCTAGCTTGGAGTACTGTCTCTTGTGCACAGCACACCTGTCTCCCAACAAGAGCTCTGAATTATGCCCAAGTCCTTTATTATAAGGGCTGTGTGCACCTGCACTCACAGCCTGTCAGTCCCTTGAATGACCCGGACACTATGTTGGACATTTATTCTCTCCCAAAACTCCTCAAAATCTCCAAATTCCAGAACCCATTCCAGTTATACCAAAACCAGGAGAAAGTTGTAAAAACAGTTTTCTCAACTCAAAACTGATATTCTGAAGTCCCGTACTCTGCATTTGTGTGAACCCTGTGTCCCTTTTTCCTACTTTTACATAGTGGTATGGCCTTGCACTGTCACTATATATATATATATATATATATATATATATATATATATACAGTATCTCTTAAAAGTGAGTGCACCCCTCACATTTTTGTAAATATTTTATTATATCTTTTCATGTGACAACACTGAAGAAAGTACACTTTGCTACAATGTAAAGTAGTGAGTTCACAGCTTGTATAACAGTGCAAATTTGCTGTCCCCTTAAAATAACTCAACACACAGCCATTATTGTCTAAACCGTTGGCAACAAAAGTGAGTACACCCCTAAGTGAAAATGTCCAAATTGGGTCCAATGAGCCATTTTCCCTCCCCGGTGTCATGTGACTCATTATTGTTACAAGGTCTCATTTGTGAATGGGGAGCAGGTGTGTTAAATTTGGTGTTATCCATCTCACTCTCTCATACTTGTCACTGAAAGTTCAACGTGGCACCTCATGGCAAAGAACTCTCTGAGGATTTGAAAAAAAAATTGTTGCTCTGCATAAAGATGGCCTAGGCTATAAGAAGATTGCCAAGACCCTGAAACTGAGCTGCAGCATGGTGGCCAAGACCATACAGCGGTTTAGCAGGAAAGGTTCCACTCAGAACAGGCTTCACCATGGTCGACCAAAGAGGTCGAGTGCATGTGCTCAGCATCATATCCAGAGGTTGTCTTTGGGAAATAGAGGTATGAGTGCTGCCAGCAAAGTGTCATTTCTTCAGTGTTGTCACATGAAAAGATAGAATAAAATATTTACAAAAATGTGAGGGGTGTACTCACTTTTGTGAAATACTATATATATATGTAGAAAGTGTCCTACATTGGGTAAATTCGTCTGGCTGCAGTTTGTCCGCACATTTTCTTCATTGTTTAATCTTCACTCGTATTGGTGTCAAATACTGATCAGTAATTGATCATCCTCTGTGCTTTACTGTACCAGTCAGTTTAAACAGCTACAGAACTTTGATGACATATTGCCTTTTTTAGTTTTCATATTACGGTAAATAAATGTTTTTTAGACTGCAGTAACTGAAGTTTAAAAAGTGGTTACATTCATCTAAGTAAAAGTTAGTGTAATGGAAAGAAAATTCCTGAAAGATAAAGCAAATGGAGAAGGAAAATGACAGAGAGCTAGTAAAATGTCACATAAATAACAAGTCTCCTGTTTATTCAGCTGGGGAGAAGCACTGGAGCAGATTAATGCCACGAAAGAGGCATTTAGCACTTCTCAAAGTGAAGTGTACTCCCATAGACCCCAATTTTACTTGGCAACTAATCCTTTTCTAGGCATAACTTTCAATAGGTGCCTTACAGCCAAACATACAGTATGTCTGTATTGCAAGTTTCTCTGGCAGTCTCTCATTTTAGAACATACAACATTGCCTTGCACTCTAATCAGTGTCCCCTTTACAGAGATACTCAGACATGGGATGTTACAGCATGGATCTTCACTACAGCAGTTCACCTCTGCAAGGCTCAGTAACAGCAATATGAAATGCACAGTCAGATAACATGAGCACTGCAATGTAAACTTAATATAGAAGTCTTAAGCTACTCCAAGGCTAGCCATACACATATACAGTAGATACCATCAACTATTGTACCCACCCACCCCACGGCTGGCAAATTTCCACTTGGTTCCTGTAATTTTTCAACCAAAGTTTGTCAAGCTGGATGGTGCCAACAGGATAATCCAGATCTTGATTTTTGGCTGATTCAACAGAAATAATCCCAAAATCAAGCCGCGTGTAGTAGGCTTAAACTGATTGCAGAGCTTATTTTTTTATTAAAATAATAAATATGTCATACTTACCTGCCTTGTGCAATTGTTTTGCACAGAGCATCTTCCTTTTCTTGGATCCTCAATCAGAGCTTCTGGCTTTTCCTCCGTTTTCTATGGGGGCACTCACGTGGGCTTGATTCTGAGCCACATTGCCTGTGCCAATGGCTCCTGATGCTATCAATCTGCCCAGTGAGCAGGGAGAGAGCCAAAACAGCAGCTCTTATGCACAACACTGGATTGAGATTGGCTCAGGTACGTATAAGGGGGGGGGGGGGTTGGGGTGCTCCTTTCGCACAGAAGGTTTTTTACCTTATTACATAAAGCTGGCCACAGCCCTTTAGTTCGAATTAACCCCCGCAATGGAAGTGGTGGGGGTGGGGTGGAGCACCAGAGGAGGAAAATTTTGGCAATAGGAGGACAGAGCAGCACAAGGGACACATCTCACTGAAGGTAAGTAATATCCCTTGTGCTGATTTTTTATTTTTTGTTTTAGGTAAACTTAGGCTTTCATTTATTTTTATTATACCTCAAAACGGAAGGTGGATGACCATGCTCCAATGTATGGAAAATCCAGAAGTTTATTAAAAAATAATCCATTAATAAACGCACATCACAGCCTCTCAAGGCAAGATACAAATGCTGGCGCATTTCACACTACAAGATATGACTTAGCACTTGTAGCATGAAACGCACCAATGTTTTTTACTCTCCTTGAGAGGCTGTGAGGTGTTCTGAGATTGTAAGCAGGACTGGCACCTTCCCATGTGGATTTGGGGGCCACAATACAGGTGAATTGGCCTGGAGCAGTGTAGTTGCATCATTGGATTGCTCTGCATCCCTAGGCAAAAAATTAATTGTCCCTGAAATGCATATTGGATAATATTGTCAATGTTTTACACTGTTTTACACGACGGATTGTTTTCTATTTTTCTATGATTGGTGAGTCTATTAAAGTGTCTGTTAAGCCACTTGTATAAAAAGTTCCCATCCGTATTATAACAAGAAGTTGCCCTGTGTCTGTGTTATAACATATATATACTTCTCTGTATAGATAACACACTTTCTTACTAGGATCAGTTGTCATTTTTTAGCTTTTCTCTCTCAGCTCAGAGTTCCTGAGGGTGGGGCAGAGCACTGCTACTGACATCAGCTGGAGAGACAGAGCCATGCTGTGTTATCTATATAGATAAGAATATTTCTGATATAACACTGACACAGGGAACTTATTCTTCTAATACAATTAAAGTTGTGATCACCCGGGTATATAACCCATATGTGCCAGCATCCCATATAGATTGCGAGAAACAGTGAAAAAAACCCTACTTTGTTGGGACTTTCAAAGCACAGTAAATAATATTAAACATATAAAATTGATACAGTTTATTGAGAATACAAAAGATGAAGATAAAACAACCATACAACACGTATAGCCAGAAGTAGACTAAAAGACAGGGTTATTCAAGGCAAAAGTTGTCCTGCAGCTTGAACATGCTTCGTGTCAATGGCCCGACATGTTTCAGGATTCCTTTCTTCAGGGGCATTCATTTAGACAGCGCAAGATACATGCTGCAAAATATAATATATATATACACAATAATGGCTTCCCCCAATACAAAGATCTCCCATGGACATATTTCTTGGGGAGCAGTTGGCATACATTTGTACATAACATTTTCCCATATATGATACAAGAGAGGGTTACCTTGTTAGGCCATGTTCCAAACCTGCCTCGAGTCAATGCCAACCCTACAATGCACAATGCCAGAAAAGTGTTGCTGAGAAGACTCCCTCAAGCAGTGGGGGAATGCCAAGATGGTGGGTGGGTAAGGGTGTCCCAGAGACCACTGAACTCCCATAATAGGCCCGTCAGTAAACTGACCAGGACACCGCGGACCGCTTAGCCCTTGGTGTGTGTCCACACCGTCGATGGTCAATCTCTAAAAGGAAATGTATAAAAAAGTAATCACAACACTGTCAAGCAGCCAGACCATCCAGATTCGACATCTAAATAATGTAAGATAGTGGACTGATCTATCAAAGATTTGTCCCACTAGCAGAAAGGGGGTATGATGAAATAAATCCCCTAAGCAGCCCGAATATAATATAGGATGGCAGTCAGTCAATACCATTCATCAAGCTGCTAACCAGACTGTGCTGGGCGCATAATGAAATCATGATAATGACAGACATTCTAGCCCCCAGCGTAATCAATGCCTAAAGAAATGATATGCCTAGATTTAAAAGAGTAAACCTGATGATCCCACTGGTCCTCATTTAGTCCGCTATATGGTACCGACAGATGACCAATGCCAACAGCATATATAGCAAGGGGCTTACCGTGGTGTATGTTAATGAAAAGAGGCTGTGCGGACGGTCTGCATGGGGATTTATTATCAACCATTTATAGAGGCCCGCATGTATGCGACGGACGTCAATACGTCATACGGACGCTGAGGGGAGGGGAAGCGCATTGGCGAACAGCCACAATACAAAAGGGAGGAGGAAGAAGGGTGGGAACCGTCTCCCACCGTATGTACGCACACCTCTCCACCACAGCAAGTCCCACCCATGGGACGGGTCGGGAACCCACAGTGGCAGCGGGCATCGCTCCCTCCGAGCACTGCGGAAAAGAGAATAAGCGAGTCACCCATAAGCAGCTTGATGAATGGTATTGACTGACTGCCATCCTATATTATATTCGGGTTACTTAGGGGATTTATTTCATCATACCCCCTTTCTGCTAGTGGGACAAATCTTTGATAGATCAGTCCACTATCTTACATTATTTAGATGTCGAATCTGGATGGTCTGGCTGCTTGACAGTGTTGTGATTACTTTTTTATACATTTCCTTTTAGAAATTGACCATCGACAGTGTGGACACACGCCAGGGGCCAAGCGGTCCGCGGTGTCCTGGTCAGTTTACTGACGGGCCTATTTTGGGAGTTCAGTGGTCTCTGGGACACCCTTACCCACCCACCATCTTGGCACTCCCCCCGCCGCTTGAGGGAGTCTTCTCAGCAACACTTTGCTGGCATTGTGCATTGTAGGGTTGGCATTGACTCGAGGCAGGTTTGGAACATGGCCTAACAAGGTAACCCTCTCTTGTATCATATATGGGAAATTGTTATGTACAAATGTATGCCAACTGCTCCCCAAGAAATATGTCCATGGGAGATCTTTGTATTGGGGGGAAGCCATTAATGTGTATATATATTATATTTTGCAGCATGTATCTTGCGCTGTCTAAATGAATGCCCCTGAAGAAAGGAATTTTTTATCCTGAAACATGTCGGGCCATTGACACGAAGCATGTTCAAGCTGCAGGACAACTTTTGCCTTGAATAACCCTGTCTTTTAGTCTACTTCTGGCTATACGTGTTGTATGGTTGTTTTATCTTCATCTTTTGTATTCTCAATAAACTGTATCAATGTTATATGTTTAATATTATTTACTGTGCTTTGAAAGTCCAAACAAAGTAGGCGGTTGTTCACTGTTTCTCTTATTCTTCTAATACAGAGGAAATAGGAGCTTTTAGATCCCTTTCACACCGGAACATTTTTCAGGCTCTGCGGTGCTAAAAATAGCGTCTGTGCAACGCCTGAAAAACTCTCCCCCCATTTTCTCCAGTGTGAAAGCCTGAGTGCTTTCACACTGGGGCGGTGCGCTTGCAGGACAGGAAGAAAAGTCCTACAAGCCGCATCTTTGGGGCAGTGCGGTGAGCGGTGTATACACCGCTCCTACACTGCCCCCTCCATTGAAAGCAATGGACGGCGCCGATATAATAGCGGTAAATACGACTCTAATTAGCGCCGATTTACCGCTACCGCCCCTCCCTCCCCACTGCAGTGTGAAAGTAGCCTAAAAGTTAATTATGATAGCAGAGAGGAGAAGGTGCAAGAGGATGAGGGAGGGGGGAGTTGAAGACAGGCACACAGGAGATAGGAGAGCTGGGAGTGACATAGCCTGCATAGACCACGGGGCTCTCAAGATAAGCTATATACAGGGGGAGTCAGCACTCAGGGAGGAAGTCATGATCTGTCATTATCAAACAGGTATTTTAGGGGATACAGAGGGATAATTTAAAAAGCAAAGCACCATGCTGCTAATTGCACATTAAAGAGACAGGAGCAGCATTTTTTTTTTTTTGGGTTAACAAATGCTTTACGGGCTGGAGCTCCTTTCCCACTCTGTTCTCATTTTATATTTCCCCCCTTCTCTCTTTTTTTTTCCCACTTTCTCTATCCTCTCTTCCTTTCTCTCGTAACGCCTTCAGATAAGGAATTATAGACTAATATGAATGATTAAAGTTAAAATACTGAGGTATGGGTTTTGTCTAGAGGCTAGGGTGGAGCCCGGAGGCGCTGGGCAGACGTACCCCCGTCATCCCACAGATTGTCCCCAATTGGGGTGGGGGGTGGTTCCTCGGTGGGTCCGCCCGACGGCTCAGGGACCTTGTTATCCGCCCTGTGGTCAAACTGCATAATCTTCCTTACCTCAGGCCCTGCAATTAAAGGTAGATATTATTGGTTCTATACAGACCTCCCTGACTTTATTAAGTGCCTATTACATCGTCTTATAAGGGTCATGGTCTTTTTTTTAATACAATGCATAATCTTCCGCAGGTGTAATCGAGTCTGTATCTCTATACTTTTGTTCTACTCAGTTTCTGAATTAAGATTTATGTATACCTAAAATCTGAATTATCTACTGCAGAATGTATGCAACCATATGTCTGTGTTCAGCTATATTTCTCAATAAAACGATTGAAACAAAAAAAACAAACAAACGCTTTACGTAAATGAGTTGAAACATGCTTGAAATAAACATAGGTCTTTGCTTAGACAAAATAAAAAATGAATACATTAATAAATAAACCACAAATATTCAAACTGGGGAAGACTTGGTTGACTTTTTCTACCTTTACGTTTCTAAGTTTCAGGTACATATGCATATATTATTTTCTTTTTTTGCTGAAACATTAAGCATGAGGTTATTAGGATTCCGTGTCAATAATACAAACAGTAAAAACATCAGAGAAGGCTTGCATCACTGCTATTAAATCTGTCTAAGGCCAAATCCAATAACTAAACATGCCTGAAAATGTTGCACCAAATTAGTATGTACCAAATTAACTTTGTAATACACTAAATCATAAAATAGTACAATATGACCTTTTTTTCAAAACATGATACACAATTAATAATAATTAAATCCTGAAAAAGAAAATGCATAGCTTTGCGTATATATGATGGTCGCCACCACAGTTGAGGAAATAACATTTGACCTGAGGGGTAATGATCTGAGGCTTAGAATCATTAATAATATATTGCATATAATTAAAAAAAAGCATCTGGGAATATTTTCTAGAATAAACAAAAGATGAAATATGACTGTTCAAAAGTCCCCAGTAGACATCAAAACATATATCCATTTCATATACTTGGAAAATGTTATCACAAATTGAAGAGGAAAGGAGAAGATAATTGGCTGGTTACTAAATACACTAAACTAAATAAAAGAAATGCCAAACAATTCTCAGCTTAGGGTCAAGCCAGGTGGCACATGCTATAAAGTTGCCTTGCATTTTTACCTTCACTCCATTTAACATTGATAGTGCCCATAAGTCTATACTGCTATTTACTAGAATGAATATTCTGGCATACACCAGATATGAATGACTGTGTTCTACACTGGTGTACAAGCTACAAGGCTGAAGCTATAACAAAGGAAGGTGAGGAAGGAAAAAGGTTATAATAATAAAGTAAATAGAACTTTAGATTTCAATTTACAAATGAGGTCTCTTGGCATTGAAGAAGTTGTATGTACAGTACATGGATAATCAGAGGGTTGGGCAGCTACATTGCAGATCAGGTTCAGTATTGAAAAATATTAAGATATGCCCTTAGGTGCTAAAAATATACAAGCAACATACTCATTAGGATAGGCCCTTCTGGAGGGAATTAATGATAGGAAAAGATTTGGGGGTTCTTTTAGATCACAGACATAGCAATAGCATACAAGGCCAAGCTCCAGTTAGTGAAGCTAGCAGAATGCTCTCTTGCATTTACCACTTCAGCCCCGGAAGGATTTCCCACTTTAGGACCAGAGCACTTTTTGTGATTCAGCACTGCGTCACTTTAACTGACAATTGCGCGGTCATGCGACGTTGAACCCAAACAAAATTTGTGTCCTTTTTTTTCCCACAAATAGAGCTTTCTTTTGAAGGTATATGATCACCTCTGCGTCATTTCTGATCACCGCTATAAACAAAAGAAGAGAGACAATTTTGCAAAAAACCCCCCAAATTTCTCACTTTTTGCTAAAATACAAATCCCCAAAAAAAAAAATATAAAAAAACATTTTTTTCATCAGTTTTGGCCGCTTTATATTCTTCCTTATATTTTTGGTAAAAAAATTGCAATCTGCGTTTATTGATTGGTTTGCGTAAAAGTTGCCGCATTTACGGATGATGAGAATTCATTTCTGGGGTTTTTATTTTTTAAATTTTTTTACTAGTAATGGCAGTGATCTGCGATTTTTAGCGGGTCTGCGATATTGAGGTGGACATGTCGGACTATTTTGACACTTTTTTAGGACCATTGGCATTTATACAGTGATCAGTGCTATAAAAATGCACTGATTACTGTGTAAATGCCATTGGCAGTGAAGAGGTTAACCTGAAGGGGGCACTGTAAGGGTTAACTGTGTTCCCTGGGTGTGTTCTAACTGTGTGTGGGCTGGCCTGGCTGGGTGAAGGGAGTGATCATGGCTTCCATATACAGGAAGCCTGTGATCACAGCCCTTCCCCCTCTAACAGAACAGAGATCTGTGTTTACTTACACGGACCTCCATTCTTTCACTTCGGGGGGGGCATCGTGGGTAGCCGGCGGCGATCGATCGAGTCCGCCCTACCAGCTCCCTGCCCCCCCCCCGAACACAGTGAGCACTCCGGCGGCGCACGCTCACAGTACTAGTTATCGTGGCCGCCGTCCTGTGACGGCGTTTCACAATAACGATCCACCTTGCCGCCGTCACGCTGCAGCGGGCACTCAGCAAGTGGTTAAAAAGGGAATGTATTTCACCTCCTAAAGTGTAAGTTCACCTTTACAGAAAATCTGTAAGGTGAACTTACACTGGACCCCCTGCTCATCGCACCCCGTCCCGCTAACCTGGGGTCCGGCGACCAACCGTTCTGACAGATCATATAGCTGCTTTATCAGTCCAGGGATTTGAAATCCCACGGCTTTCTCTCCTGTTCGCCTGTGGTGACTGTGCTAAGGAACTGATTCTACTGAAGTAGTCTAAGGCTCGGTTCACACCTATGCATTCTATTGCTTTTATCAGAAACGCTCTACAGTCTACTTAACATGGTTTCCAATGGGAAATGTTCACATCTACGCTTTCTTCAGCCGCTGCGTTTTCAGAAAGGGTCAGGGACTTGCCTTTTGTGTGTAATAGACTTCAATGGACTTGCAACAAAAATGCAAGTGTTGCATTTTTGATGTGTTTTTACATATGTATTGCATTTTACATTTTTTATTTCCTCCATAACACACTGTGCATAGCTGGTTGTTAAGGAGTGGACCAGGAAGCCGGCCGACGAGGCCCCACTGACAGCTGAATGTAAAAACAAGCATTGCCATGGATAAAAAAAAAAAATCAGCAAAAAAATGGTGTGGGGTCCCCCTCCTAATCTATACCAGGCCCTTATCCAAGCATGCTGACTGGCAAGTCAGGAAGAGGGGGGGCGAGTGAGCGCCCCCCTCCTGAATTATACTAGGCCACATGCCCTCGACATGGGGGGGAGCTTTGGGTCAGGGGTTCTGCCCCCCGCCCCAAAGCACCTTGCCCCCATGTTGATGGGTCTGTGGGCAGGGGGCTTATCGAAATCTAGAAACCCTGTTTAACAAGGGGTCCCCAAGATCCCCCCATGTGAATGAGTATGGAGGTAAAGACACTACACAAATTTATGAGAAGTCCTTTAATAAAAAGTAAAAAACCAATGTCACCCCCTGTGGTGTCGGCGACTCAGCATGCACTGGTCGATGACATCACGGGGGATGCCACATGGTGGAGCAAGCAGATGGCGGGAGCCTTTGGAGCAAGCAGAGCTTTTTTTTAGGTCTGGCGGTGTGGTCTGGCATCGTTATTGACGATGGATCTACATCGGGGGGACATTGTTTTGTTTGACAGGTGCTTTATCAGGGAGCCTTGTCGGTAGCGAACCCTCTTAGGATTAAATGTTAGGGAATGCTACATTTGTCTGGAAAAAGGCAACAAATAAGGTATCGCACACATATTACAGACATTATGGGTGTTATTCGTTATGATTATATAAATGCTGAGACATTTGCAAAGGCCTTATTTTTATAAAAGATGTATTCATTTTTGGTTGTGGTTGAGCCAACCATGAACCCGTGCATTGTTTAAATTTAGACTTTAATTCTGAATGATCATTTTGAGCACTTTTTTTGGTCTGTATTATACATTTTGACCTTCCTTTTACATAAAATACACTCAGTGCTGAGCTAAATATTTTATATGCTACAGTATATAACCAAGAAAATTACATTTCTTTTAAATAGCTGAGAATTTATGACCCATGAAAGGCAGTAATAAATTATACTAATCTTAAAGTGTATCTAAACCCAAGAACAAAAATGTAATACATCCCAGCTTACCAGTCTCTGGATGTGGCTGCTGTATTCATTTTCCTTTTCTGGATGTTCTGCCCTACATTCATGGATTGTTTATATCTTGTATTGAAATGCATCAATTTTTATTGTTCCATAGTATGCTAACATCCAGAGGCAGTTTCTGGTTACTTCAACTATTTGTTTTCTCCCTATGTCTGTCCCCCCTGTTTAGTGCTAGTTAGTTTAGTCCTAGCTAGACCCTCCCCACTTCTTCCATGTTCCATTAGTTGGTGTTAGTTCTTCACAGAGACAGGGCTAAGGAAAGTCATTGCCTTCTTACACTTCAAAAGACCGGAAAACCAGCCTCTGTACTGCAATTTTCTGCAGTAAAATTGAAGAGGATCTGATTTCTGTGTCTTATTGAAGAGCTAAGCTGCCTGTGGATGGTGATAAGTCAATAGGTGACCATACTGTCCAGACAGATTGGATCTAAGGAGATACTGTATGTCAATGCATAATGCTGCATTTGAAACAGAACACTGGCTTTTTTCTTAATTTTCAGCCTTTGAAGCTGCAAAATCCACACTTCTGATCTGAGTGACAATGCTCACTTACTCATAAAAAAGCTTGAAGTATCAACTATGCAATTATTAAAATCATTTAGCCTGGGTTCACACTTTTCCAAACACAGACATTGCATGTGATTCGCACCACATTGCAGTGCAGATCACATGCTATGTCTGTGCATTGCAAATTCAGCCATACAGTTGTATGGCTGAACTCGCATTAGATTCACGTGAAAAAGGTGCAGGATTTTTTTTCCCCTACACTGGAATCAGATCACATAAGTGTTCACACCCGTGTGATCCGATTCCTGTCTGAATTCACAGTTCATACTGCAATCTGCAAACCGATCTAGGGGTGTCATTAACTTTGCATTGACTGCTACAGCAGTTCGCAGAGGGCAGTGTGAACTGCCTGCGGGAGAGATGCGATGCGGGAATGGACACTGGTTGGATGCTGGTTCCGGCATTGCAATAGTCTGAACCCAGGCTAAATGTGAAAACTCCAAAATCGTATGCAACCATCCCTATATATTAGAAGTGCGACCGACCTCCAATATAAAATTAGAAGTTCTGACGACCTCCAATATAAAATACATACATTTTACATGCAATTCTTATAAAAATCAAATCATGTGAAATTAATGTAACAATAAAAATTCATACTGTGCAAAAAAAGTTCATGACAAAACAGTGTCCAGAATTATTCCAAAATGTCCTTTCGACCATTGGTGTATCATAAAAAAACAGTACTGTACTAAATAAACCGTGCTAAAAGTTAAGTCCAAAAAGTGCTGATGAGCAAAAAAAAAGACTGCCTTTTGAACATCAGCACTTTTGAACTTAAAGGAGTTGTAAAGGCAGAAGATACATCACAACCACCTATAGCCCAAGGGACTTTGTGAGTCACATCACAAAAAATGTATTTTCATAAAACATATTTATTATTTACAGAAATATTTCACACATATCAAAACATGAGTATCATATGATCTACAGTAAATATACATTATATATAAATATACATTATTGTATACAAATTTGGAAAACCTTGCATGAGCCAGATTTGTCCATGCTAAGCTCCATTGGCACAGCAGGGTTGTTTGGTGGCTAGACCAATTTGTGTCTGGCTGCTCCCCCTATCCTCCCTCAACTCTGGGAGGGGGGAGATGTTTGAGGACCTGAGAGGGGATTCATCCGAGGCCCTATGATGCACACATTTGGAGCATTTATTTGATTTTATCTACATCAATATCGTTTTGCACACATATGTGGAAATACTCTTCAACTTCTTATTGTTTGCAAAGCAGCATGATATGTCTAAGTCAGGGTTTTTCAACCAGGGTTCCATGGAACCTTAAGGTTCCTCCAGAGGTTGCTAGGGGTTCTTTGAGCAATTTCTACCTCTCAGATAAATTCCCAATGACCTCATTGATCTTTTTAGCTATCTGTAAGGGGGTAATTCTTCCCAATGACCACAAGTGTAAGGAACATTCTTCCCATTGACCATCATACTAATGTATCATGAGTTGTAGATTTTACATTTTTAGCAGGGGGTTCCCTGAGACCAAAGAATTATTTCAAAGGTTCCTCTGTGTTGAAAAGGTTGAGAAAGGCTGGTCTAAGTGCATCTCCTGAGGAAGCAAGTTTATCTATCTTGCAAAACACATCGAGCATTTCAGCACTATTTCTCATATTTTCCAATGGATTTTAGCATGGACAAATCTGGCTCATGCATTTGGTTTTCCAAATTTGTATACAGTAATGTGACTTGTGTACTTTGATTGTAGCTATATTGTATGATACTCCTGTTTTGATATGTGTGAAATATTTTTTTAAACAATAAATATGTTTTTATGAAAATACATTTTTTTGTGAGGCGACTCACAAAGTTCCTTGGGCTATAGGTAGTTGTGGTGTATATACTATATCAGGACTGAGACACATCTTTTTGCTCTTACCCTTCTCACATTAGCACATTTTTTCTTGTGTATTGTAAAGGCAGAAGGCTTTTATCTTAATGCATTCTATGCATTCAAATAAAAAGCCTTCTGTTTGCAGCAGCCCCCCAGCACCCCCCAATACTTACCTGAGCCCCCTCTCTGTGCAGCAATGTCCACGAGACCCTCGGCCATCCGTGACTCTCCCCCCTAATTGGCTGAGACGAAGCAGTGACTTCCGCAACTGTCAATCAAAGTCAGTTAGCCCATCAGGGGAGAGAGAGGACGGGGCCGAACGGCAGCTCCGTGTCTGAATGGACACACAGAGCTGCAGCTCGGCTCAGGTGCCCCCATAGCAAGTTGCTTGTTGTGGGGGCACTTGACAGGAGGGAGGAGACAGGAGCAGCGAAGAGGGACCTGAGAGGAGGAGGATCCAGGTTGTGTCATAGAAATTAATATACGCTATGCATAATCAATTTCGCTTGCGCTAATAAGCGCACTTTTCAGCTCTTTTGGATAATGCATTCGGGTGCACTCGTGTTTACCAAGTAAAACATACACAGTAAGCTGTTCTCACATTGCAAGCACCCAGACCGTTAGTCCTGACTGGCCATGAGTGCTCCGTTTATTTTTACGGCTGAACAGGGATAACAAAGGGACTTGGTGGCTTCACAATCAGCCAATCAGGTTCATGTTTACTTTAAAACAGTAGCTGTTATACAAGACAAGACTCAACCAATGAAAACACATGTTTATATTCAAATGATGCAATAGAAGTGGCATGTATATTCGTGAACAAGCAGGACAATGTATATGAATTCCAGCCGTGGTGGGCGGAGATGCACACACCCCAGATAACAATGAAAGCCATGTGGAAACACGATACATTGAAACGTGTGTATTATCTCATAAACGCTGCCCTGCTAGGACTCGTGCATGCTTTGCCGCAAAAACCATTACAGTGAATCCTATGTAATATAGTTCATAGAACTATATTTAATATTGCGTATATTACTGTTCCATTAAAGGTTAGTTTAAACACAAGGGAATAGCTGCAGTGTTTGAATCATGTGGATCAAACATGACAGAAAGCTGCAAGCCGTTATCCTTACATAAAAGCAGTACTGATTCCACAACACAAGCACATATCCACCAAGCGAATCAACATAATACAGGGGCCCCCGGTTGACGGTTATATACCTGCGCCAAGGAACGCGCATCGTATCTCCATGGATCCAGACTGGCATTCGCTCCAGCGGTAACCGCTCAGAGAGCCTGCCGGCCGGGATGATCAGGCGGGTAGTGTGCGGGTACCAATTAATGGAAGGTTTCTACTGCTAGTGGTCTTTCCTCAATGTCGGTTAAAGCCATATTCACTATACACAGCCAATACCGGTAAACTAACACTGGGTGACAATACATATTAAATGCATCCTAATAACATTTCTACAACAGCTGCTCTGTGCAAATCCACTGCAACAGAGCAGGTAAGTATAACATGCTTGTAATTTAAAAAAAACAAGACTTTGCAATTTAATTGTTCATTGGACTTCTCAATGAACTACCAGGGCGTTTATGAGCGCTCTATGTAGTTCATTGATGTTTCCTGTCATTCGGTAACTGCCTGACCTTGTAAAGGATGATGGTACTTGTAGTTTATTTATTCACAGAACTCAGTCAATGAATATTGCATCCGTGTGGGTGGAGCTCTGCACGGCCGTTTTCTTTTCAAATTGTGACAGCGGGTGCGGGGAGAAGATCCTCAACCTGCTGCCACAATTAGAAGGGGGGAAAAGGTGGAACATGTTCCCAAAGATGAACTTATCCTTTAACGTCTTCATATATATGTGTCTTAGCGTTAGGCACTGTTCACACTTGTGCCACGTGAAAGTCACACGACTTTCGATCCGACTTTGCCATGCGACTTTAATGAACAGGATCTGATTTTGATCCGATTTTGAGATGAGTGTGACTTGTCCTTTGACCAATCAAAACAATTCTTTTGGTTCTGGTATGGATGAAACCTCACTCCAAATGTATTTTTAAAAAAATGGCATGGGGTCCCCCTCCAAATCTATTCCATGCCCTGTGGATGTGGTATGGATCTTGAGGCAGATCCCCATGACAAAATTTAAAAAATAAATGGCGTGGGGTCCCCCCAAGACCATATCAGACCCTTTGGTCTGGTATGATTAAGGAGGGGGGCGCTCCCCCCTTTCCTGACCTGCCAGGTTGCATGCTTGGATAAGGGTCTGGTATGGATTTTGGGGGGCCACACCATTTCTTTTTTATTTTGGCGTGGGGATCCCCTCAAAATCCATGCCAGACCCTTATCCAAGCCTGCAGCCTGGCAGGACAGGAAAGGGGGGGCGAGCGAGCCCCCTCTCCTGAACCATACCAGGCCACATGCCCTCAACATGGGGGGTGGGTGCTTTGGGGCGGGGGGCCTCTTCCCCCTGCTTCAAATCACCTTGTGCCCATATTGAGGGAGACAAGGGCCTCTTTCACATAACCCTGGGCTGTGGTTTTGGAGGTCTGCAAAGGGGGCTTATTGGAATCTGGAAGCCCCCTTAACAAGGGGACCCCCAGATCCCACCCCCTCCCCATATGAATGAATATGGGGTCAATCATGATCTCTTCTGCCGCCCCCAACCGGCTGAAAAAAAAATGTTCCTCCCCCAATGCTGGCTCCTGCCATTCTGTCAGCTCCGGTGTCTAATAGTTATTATATAACTTTGGGAAATGGCCATCTGGTGATGTCATCGGAGACCCCACCCCGTTGTGACGTCATGGACCTATCATGCCCACGGTGGTGCTGTCACAAGGGGCAGGATCTCCGGGTTACATCACCACAT
Organism: Glandirana rugosa; assembly: GCA_018402905.1. Taxonomy (NCBI): domain Eukaryota; kingdom Metazoa; phylum Chordata; class Amphibia; order Anura; family Ranidae; genus Glandirana; species Glandirana rugosa. Next base: position 339,413 of record BLSH010520290.1, on the reverse strand, counting down.
GGCTATGCCCCATAGCTATATAAGAACTGTCAGATATGGAAGCTGCCGAAATGGGGGAGCATTTGTCAAGGGAGGATCATTTTTTTTTTTTTTTTTTATCGGGTTGACGGCCATCATGATTGACATTGGATCTACATCCGGGGACATTATTTTTAATAAAGGACTTGTCAAAAACTGCCTCATGTTTTTTGTTACACTACAGTTTCTTAAAGGGGGCCTCCAGATTACGATAAACCCCCTGCCTGCAGACCCCCCCAGAACCACAGCCCAGGTGTGTGGGGAAGAGACCCCTTGCCCCAAAGCACCCCCCATGTTGAGTATATGTGGCCTGATATTGTTCGGAGGGGGCTACATGCTCGGATAAGGGTCTGGTATGGATATTGGGGGGGGGCCCCACACTATTTTTTTTCAAAACATTTTTCATTGCTAACATTGCCTCTGAGCAAGTCGCAAATCGGATCAGTTAAGATGCTGATCTGACTTGGATGCGACTTCCATTCTATTCTATGGGCTAAAATTGGACAGAAGCCTGACCAAAGTAGTGCAGAAACCTTTTCCAAAGTCAGTCAGACACAAGTAAGACCAGTTAAAACGGCTCTCATAGGGAAACATTGATTTTTACATTTCGTGTGACTTGTGCTCTCAAAGTCGAAGTGATTGTCGCACCAGTGTGAACCGGGCCTTAGAGATTAACTATTCACAATGTAGCAATTATATTCAGCACAGCAGGCTGTATGAAATAACAAAGAGATACCACTGCCAATATCAAGCAGTTTCTTTTCTCTAACGCATACACATGAGGTTTTGGCTGTGTATTCTGCTGTATACATACTGTACAGTATTATAACAGAACATCTGTCAAAAGTATTGAGAACTAAACTCTGAACGTTCATTGCATACTTAGAAGGTTCCCCTAGAGATGATGTCATTCTGGAAAGTGTAATGTCTGCCGTGTAAAAAAACTATCTATTCACTAATTTGGCAAGTTACCTTGGATACTTTTATTTTGGTTACAATGGAAAGTCACATTTATGCATCCATTTAGGCACATAGATCTTATAGCTGCATAACTATTGTGACGGTATGCGAGGCAATGTCATAGATGAATGCTATGTGTCGCTTCGTATGCGTTCATTTGGAGTGGACTAAGGTGGAATTCGGTCCAGCTTTTGCCAGCCACCTTGGCAGGGCTGGTTCCAGACCAGATTTTGTGGTCCACTAATGTCCACACTCAGGTGTTGTTTAAATAGACCAGGAAGAGAGCAAAGTTTGCTTTGCCCTGGGACTCTGATAGCGGTCAGCCAGAGAAAGCTGACACATGGAGCTTTGGCTTTTGGACTAAAAAGGTTTGCAATACATTTGTTTTGTGGGTGTCTGGGAAAAGCCCTACACTGCTCAGTAAGGAATGCTGATGTTTAGTTACAGCCGGAGAGGCAAGGATTTATTTTTTTGTTTTGTTTATTTTTCCTTGCAACCTTTTATAAATAAACCTGGCTGCAAGCCAGATTTTAAGAAAATGCTGTCTGAACTGTCTTCATCCCAGGGAAGCTGATCCCCACAAGAGCTAATCTCTCACACTATATGATGGATTTGGAGGATTGTGATATTTAAATCTGAACTCTGTGCATAAAAATTCACATGTAAATGTATTCTCCAATAGCCACAATTAAAATCCACTTTGTGAGCACCAAATTACTTTGTAAACCCAGTTATTACCTTTAAAATGTAGCAGTGACATAGTCCCTGTAATGCACATAGCCCCTGTAGAGAGCAGAGATGTAGAGGACTCAGAAGCTTCACCCACTACAGGCTGCCTGTAGAAAACTACAAGAGGGGGTGGATACAAGACTAGTCACCCTGCCCCAGGAGTGAGAACAGTGGTTTTCACATGATACTCCTGTTTGAGCATCTACTTTTTCAGACTTTTTTTTGTATGTATTTGCTCATATTTATGCGCATTTTCTCGTAAATGCATTTTCGCTTTTTCGAGCGCAGATGCGCGAAAATGTATTCTCTCGTTCTGCACAATATGTAAATAGACATTTGCGTAAATTACTGACTAAAACAGCAGACTTTTTCTATTTTTTTTTTTTATTTTTAACTGAAGAGTGCATGGTGCTTGTTTACGCGCCTGTGTGCATAGGGCTTAATTAATTAATTAATGGGCTTTATTTTAGCTCAGTAAAAAAAAAAAAAGATGTACTGAGCTTTTTCAAGCTGCAGTGTGCAAGAGGCCTTAAAGTGATTGTAAATGATCACCTTGTAAAACAACCCATTCAGGTCAAAATAGAAATGAAAAGCAAAACATTTGCATATACTGTGATATAAAAAAATATATAAATACATTTTTTTTCTCTTTTCTAGAAGTGATAACATAATCTCTGTTCTCAGTTGCATAAGAGCTGGGGGGAGGAGAAGCAGCAGCAATACACTGATCTTCCCAGTGTATGGCTGTGCAGGGGGTGGGAGTGTAGGGACATGTCTGATCATTGGAGGAGAGTACACTGAGTTCCCAGCATAGCTAGAGAACTGACCATGATGTGTTCTCCTGCTTTGTGTGGTCAGTTTTTAATAGGAAATTAAAGGGACTGGCAGGAACACCAGGGATTTTACACAAAGGAAGCAATACAAAGAAAACAGGACACTTTTTCATAAAAGTACATGGTACAGAAGGCACATATCAAAAATATGACATTTTGAGTTTTACATATTTTTTAAATAAATACACAAAGCACCCGAAGATTCATGTAGGAATACACATGCCTCTTGTATTTAGATACTATTTGCTTATCCCAGAGTTCAGCTTTAAGTTGGATGTGTAATCAGTAAATAGATCTGTAGTAGAGTTGAGCGAACACCTGGAAGTTCGGGTTCTGCTGGTCCGTCCGAACTTCGGGACAAAGTCCGGGTCCGGGTCCGGACGGAACCCGAACGATCGCACGGACGAAACAGGGCTTCAAGCCTGCCTGGTCGTCTTGGGCTTGAAGGTCCACAAGCGAGTTGAGATGATGTCTAGATAAATGACTAATGTGTAGGTTGAATTTCGACTTGAGACCCTATTCGTTTATCATAGATTTATGTTCTCCGTACACATAAGGATGTACTTAGAAGCCCACGAAACACATAAATAAATTTTTTATACATTTTGAGTTTTACAGTATAAAAACTATACACGGAAGACATGGTACATGAAAATACTTTTTCACAGGACAAAAGAAACATAACGAAGGAAACACATTTTAGGGACCACAAGGACGGTCAGGGAAATT
>BLSH010520290.1:308092-324978 GCA_018402905.1 Glandirana rugosa | reverse complement strand
GGGGTCCTGATCCGGCTCCCTGGTGGTCCAGTGGGGTGATCCTGAGGGTGGCTGCGCTGATAAACGTTCAGCGCAGCCCCCCCCTGTCAGGAGAGCAGCCGATCGGCTCTCCGCTGCTCAGGTCTGCAGACCTGAGCAGAGGAAAAGCCGATCAACGGCTCTTCCTATTTACACTGTGATCAGCCGTGATTGGTCACGGCTGATCACATGGTAAAAGGCTTCGGATCGAAGCCTTTTACCTCGGTCGGTAATGCGGTGGGTCAGCCTGACCCACGGCACTACCGATCGCCGCGATGCGCGCCCCCAGGGGCGCGCGATCGCGGATTATCCTGAGGACGTCAATAGACGTCCAGTCAGGATAATGAACCCCCCGCCCGGACGTCATTTGTCAATGCGCCGGGCGGGAAGTGGTTAATGACAAAAAGTAGAAAATATCATTTTTTTTCAAAATTTTCAGTCTTTTTTCTTTATATCGCAAAAAATGAAAACCGCAGAGGTGATCAAATATCACCAGAAGAAAGCTCTATCTGTGGGAAAAAGGGAAGGACGCAGATTTAGTTTGGGTGCAGCATTGCATGACTGCGCAATTACCAGTTAAAGCAGCGCAGTGCCAAATTGAAAAAAGTGCTCTGGTCCTAAAGTGGGAAATCGTTCTGGGGCTGAAGTGGTTAAGCATAATTAAAATCATTGATACATGTCCCCCATGGCAGCACTGAGCCCCCATACCCCTTTTATGGCTAATTGCTTGCATATAAGCCTTTAAAATGGGCACTTTTGATTTTTCCTGTTTGGCTCCCATAGACTTCAATAGGGTTCACCGTTCGGGCGGGTGTGCGGCCCATGTCTGTATGCTACCAATGCTGAAATATTGCTTCATTTAAAGAATGTGTAAACCCAACATTTCATATTATTTCTGATATGTGCCTGCTGTACCATGTACTTGTATAAAAAAAAGTATCCTGTTGCTTTTGTATTGCTTCATTTGTGTGAAATCCCTGGTGTTCCTGCCAGTCCCTTTGCTTTCCTATTAAAAACTGATCAGACTAAGCAGGAGAGCACACTGATGTCAATCTTTAGTTATGCCGGCAACTCAGCCTGCTCTCCTCCAATGATCAGATTTGTCCTGATACGCCCCCCCACACACTTTAGAGTGTATCACTGGGAAACTCAGTGTGCTGCTGCTTCTGCTTCTCAGCCGGCTAGCTTTCGGGCCAAATTGTAGTGTAGATGCACATGAGAATAGTCTCAGTCGGGCCTGCAGGCTATAATAAGGCTACTGATGGCTGAGTGGTCAGTTTCTAAAGGGCCTAGTCTCTCTAGCAGCAGATGGTAAATTCCCACAGCAACAGCTCACCAGTCTCAGTGATATTGCAGCTCACAATCATGTCAAACACAGTGATTAGTCCACTCCCTGCTCTGAACTTAATGGTCTTTTTTCAACTATGTGACTATATATGCTCTGCACCCAAGTGACTCTGGCTGCTGGCACTCCCAACCTCAGTACTCTGGAACCCACTCAGGCTGCCGGCATGCAGCAGTGATTGTGAACACTGGACAGCAATGTGCATTCTCTGGTCTCCCTCATGGCAAGAGGAAGCTGTGTCCTGCACAGCCTGAGAAAATGCTGCTCTTTCCCCTCCTCCTGGCAATCTCTCTCTGGGAAATGCAGTTCAAAAGCTCTTGATTAGAGTAGAGTCTCTCCTCTCTGGACTATAGTTCCCACACTGAAGTGTAGAAGAGTATTTAACTCTTCCTGCTCAGCAGTTCCCTTCTTTTTCTGACATAGCTTTTAACCAGTTCAGCAAAACAGGTAAGCAGCTACAGAGAGCAGCTGCAGTCAGTGTTTCTCTCACTTTCCATACTTAGCCAAACACCTAGCTACAGGTAGTTGCACATCTGTCTCTGGTTTCAATACTTGTGAGTCATGGACCAAGAACAGTAAGTGAAGTCAAATTTCCTGTTCAATTTAGAGTTATTGAAAAAAAAAAACATCAATTCAATATGATAACTAGCAAACAAGCATTTTAGGAACAGATGCTCAGAAATAAAAACCTGCATATTTTTCTTAGTACAAATGTGCTTTTAAGTATTTGTCTGTTTAAATCTGGTAATTTCAACAAAGGGCAGATGCTAGTGCATTCAATTAGTTCTTTATCTCTCACAAAACCCCTAGTTTCAACCTTCAGCATTCATTTTTTTACCTGCTGCAGCTGTTAATTTCTTACTATCTAATGCATATGGACGGGGTCAGGGCAGGTGGACCCTAACACCCGTGTGCCACACATATGTGTCCATGGGGCCCTGCTGTTCTGTGTTGAGAATGCACTCACTGTGTGGTCAGAACACTGACTAAGCTGTCACTGACAGGTCTTGGTCACCATTTACAATCGGCAGCTGGTGGGAGAGGCTACTGATCACATGACCACTGTGGACACATGATCATCAACACATGGTGACATAATCAGGAACTCCATCTCCCTTGTTCAGAACCTCTTAAAGGGCCAGAAGAAGGTGGCAGCAAAAGGTTAAGAGGCTGTATTATGCTCTGCTTTTAAGTTTTCATTTAAAATGAATTGCAGAAAATGTGGCAGCTATAGTGACACTCATCCAATGGCAGAAAGTGGAAGGAGACTCCAAAGCATCATGTAACAGAACCAGGAGTTCCTGTCCCACTTGAATTCCAAAGAAATATAAATAAGAAACTGAGAAAGAACTATGAAAGCTAAGAAAATACCATTTTTGGATGAAGCAAACCCTTTAAGGAAACTGAGACCTCCTGTAAAAGAAACTGTAAAAAAGAAGATATTTATGAATAATAAAAGATTGGCTACAGGAAAGAATGTTATAAAAAAAAAATGAGGTAGATTGAAACTCTGGCATGCTGGAAGAAATGCTTTCAATATAGTGGGTGGTTTCAGACAAGGCTCTGGTTCTGCTTCACCTGCAATGCAATATGCCGGAGAGACTTGCAAAATGCTTCCCAACTCTTTCAGCTGTTTACCTCGTATGGATCAGAAAAAAAATCACTTTTCAGGTTTGTGGGCTATTGATCCTAAAAAACATTTTTAGTACCCAAACAATACATACATTATGTTTTTTTCAGTTTAACCACTTCCCCACCAGGCCAGAGAAAATTTGCTAGAAAATTACTCAGAACCCCCAAACATTATATATATTTTTTATCAGAGATCTTAGGGAATAAAATGGCGGTCATTGCAACTTTTTATGTCATGCGGTATTTGCGCAGCAATTTTTTAAACGCGTTTTTTTGGAAAAAAAAAGTTTCTTGAATTAAAAAAAAAACAGCACAGTAAAGTTAGCCCAATTTTTTGTATATTGTGAAAGATGATGTTACGCCGAGTAACAAGATACCCAACATGTCATGCTTTAAAATTGCGCTCACTCAGGAAATGGCGCCAAACTTTAGTACTTAAAAATCTCCATAGGTGATGCTTTAAAAAAATTTACTGGTTGCATTTTTAGAGTTACAGAGGAGGTCTGGGGCTAGAATTATTGCTCTCGCTCTAACGCACGTGGTGATTCCTCACATGTGTGATTTGAACAGCGTTTACATATGCGAGCACGACTTACGTGTGCGTTCGCTTCTGTGCGCAAGCTCGCGGGGACGGGGCGATTTAAATTATTTTTTTTATTATTTATTTTACCTTTGTTTTTTTTATTTTTACACTTTCTCTTTAAATTTTTTTTTGATCACTTTTATTCCTATTACAAGGAATATAAACATCCCCTGTAATAGGTATATTGCGTGACAGGTCCTCTTTATGGGGAGATATGGGGTCAGTAAGACCCCACATCTCCCCTCTAGGCTGGAAAGACCGAGATCAGAAAAAAACCCAGCGATCTCTGTCTTTTCAGCCGAGTCCGAGGCACATAGAGATGACTGGTGACCATCTGGTCATCAGTCATCTCTACGCTCAGCTTCCGCCGGCGACGGATTTGTTCTACGGGCCGCCAATGGTACAGGCGGCCCGTAGAACAAATCCGTCGCCGGCGGAAGCTGAGCGTGGAGATGACTGATGAGCGCCGGAGGGCAGTGGGAGGGGGGGATGACCCCTCCCGCTGCCGATAAGAACGATCAAGCGACTGAACTGCCGCTATGATCATTCTTATGGTGTAGAGAATCGCCGGTGGAAAAAATTATATCTGAATGATGCCAATCATTCAGATATCACCACTTGAACAGAAGGGCGTCTATAGATGTCCGGCGGTCGGGAAGTGGTTTAAACAGTGATAGTTTAAAATAATTTGTGCTTTTGTAAATACATAGTACAAATGTACCCTTTTGAAATCCCGCATTTCATAGGCAGGCAGAGACACAATTTCCAAAATGATTCTACGGTCGACCATTCTATACTACTTCAGGACTTTCCTTATCCCCTCCTTGCCTCCTTTGTCAAACAACTGCAGCCAGCTCTTAACTTATATCTGGGGAAAGAAGAGTCCTATAATTAAAAATGCCAACCTATACAGACTAAAGAATATGGCTGGTATGGAAGTTTCTAATCGTAAAATGTCTTACGTATTACGCAGGAATCCCAGATCAACTACAATATTGGTGGTCTCCATCAATGGACTAACTGTATTGAACAAACCTTTCTCAAACACTCTCTGCAAGAGATAATGGGAGCTATTATTCTTGCCCCCCCACCCCACTATTCCTTACCTTATTTTTGATAGTGGCCATTCAGTTTGAAATTCAGACTGGCAATACCAAACTAACCCTGCAACTTCAAACATCTTCTTATTACCCATTCATTCTTTGGGGCCATTCACAGATAACCTTTCGATTGATAACAGGATACTTTCAAGACTTTCCATTAAAGGTCATCTGTTTGAAGGCAAGGTTATGAGTACTTTCTCAACACCTCTTGCATATTCTGGACAATGCTGCAAAGGAGGGAGGCATAGTGGGGCGGCACGCACCTCACATCCGGTCCCTGGTCAAGGAACATCCAGTGAATGGAATGCATGCTGGCTCAGTTAGACAGAGAGGCGTGTTGGAGATTCATATTGGATTGCTGGAAAGACTGATTGCAGGTCTCGAAGCACGTTAATGTGTGAGTAAGCATTTGATTTATGGCAGTGGATTTTAATCTTAATAAACATGTTGTGCAATGATGGGCTTTTTTCAATTGCATGAGTGAATGAGAGAGGTGCCTTATCCCACTAAATGAGTAATCCCTGGAGAATTGAAGAGAGAGGAGGAGATTAACAACGCTTTTCATTTATCTGGTGAGTGAGCATTTTGTATGGTGGAGGACAAGCACTTTCGGTTTGGTGGTGAAATGCATGTTAAGCACGGATTGAAGATAAGAAGGCAATGGTGTATGGACATTAAGGCGTACATATTGATTGCACTGATGGATATTTAACCACTTCAGCCCCGGAAGGATTTCCAGCTTTAGGACCGGAGCCCTTTTTGCGATTTGGCGCTGCGTTGCTTTAACTGACAATTGCGCGGTCGTGCGACGTTGTACCCAAACGAAATTTGCGTCCTTTTTTTCCCACAAATAGAGCTTTCTTTTGGTGGTATTTGATCACCTCTGCGTCATTTCTGATCGCCGCTATAAACAAAAGAAGAGCGACAATTTTGCAAAAAAACCCAAATTTCTTACCTTTTGCTAAAATACAAATGCAAAAAAAAAAAATATAAAAAAACATTTTTTTTCACCGTTTTTGGCCGATTTATATTCTTCCTCATATTTGCGATAAAAAAATCACAATCGGCGTTTATTGATTGGTTTGCGCAAAAGTGGTCGCGTTTACGGATGATGAGAATTCATTTTTGGGGTTTTTCATTTTTTTTTATTTTATACTAATAATGGCGGTGATCTGCGATTTTTAGCGGTACTGCTATATTTCAGCGGACATGTCGGAACGTTTTGACACTTTTTTGGGACCATTGGCATTTATACAGCGATCAGTGCTATAAAAATGCACTGATTACTGTGTAAATGCCATTGGCAGTGAAGGGGTTAACCTGCAGGGGGCGCGCTAAGGGTTAACTATGTTCCCTGGGCGTGTTCTAACTGTAGGGGGACTTGCCTAGCTGGGGAAAGGAAGTGGTCACAGCCTTCACTTACAAGAAGGCTGTGATCACAGCCCTTCCCCCTCACACAGAGCGGAGGTCCGTGTTTACTTACACGGACCTCCGCTCATTCGCTCCGGGGGGGGCATCGCGGGTGGCCGGCGGCAATCGAAGCCGCCGCACCCGCTCCCTGGACCCCCCACGCTCACAGTGGCTCTGTATCGCGCCCGCCGTCGTATGACGTCGATTTGCGTTACAGAGCCACTCTGTCGCCGTCAATTGCCAACCAGCGGTCGGCAAGCGGTTAAAAAGAATACTAACATTTGTGATTGTGGACTGTTTGCACTATAAATATTATTGATTACATTTGGGATGCAATGGATTGTATTGATAGTAGGTAAAGAGTGGGGGGGGGGCTACATCTTTATATTTTTAACATTTTATATTGCTTCCGTACAAACAGATCTTTCACTAAATCTATTGATAAGAAAATATTGCAGGAATCTGGGTTTGCCTGCACAAAATTATAACACACACTTAACACCCTGCTTTTACAGTCCAAACCATGGCCATGCTGGTTTTGAATGCTGTCGAAGCTTGCCATTACCTCCTACTCCCACATGTTCCTGTTGGCCCATCATTATGATGGGCAGCCTCATCGACCAATAAGAGAGTGCAGGAGGCAGGAAGAAGTGGGCAAGATTTCTCACAAACACATGGGATTTGTTTGAAAAAGCAGGGCATTTGAGCCTGCTGCACATATATGCTTCAGGTCATTTATTTTTTATTACCAATTCTCTTTGGTAAGCAATTGACATTAATACCAGACATTTGCATAAAACAGCAGTAACTAATTACAATGTAACAAATTAGTTTCATTTTATCTATAAGTGATCACTTTAGCAAGTTGTTATTTGTACAAAACTTGGACCTTGGTTGTCAAGTTGACACTAGGTGTGTGCAAGAGCGTGTTAATAATGGAGGGGGTATAGGGCATACTAGGAACACCCTGAAAGCTTAAAACTGTACTCCAGCTTTACCTTGTAAGGAGCCTGATGAAAGAACGCGACTGCCTTTACATCGCGGTCTGTACGCTCTGAAACGTACGCAGATTGATGACATCACCCCGCTACGACCAGTGCAGCCAAGCCTCGTTCTGGAATCCCCCGGCTGTCATCGTTCCTACCATCTACGGATGACTCCACGAATGGACGGTTCCACGAACGGACGGCTCTATTTGACGATCTCATCCACACGGATGAATAGCTGCCTACTAGATCTCGGGAACTGATGCCATTTTCTTTACCGGCCGAGCATTCTCCCGGTTCTATGTGCCATACCCTTTAAAGTCATGTGAGTAGCCATTTGGCTGATGTTTTAATAATAAAAATTTCTTACGGTTTACACTTGGAGGCACCTCCTTTTTGTTTCTTACTTTACATGACCCGCCCCTTTCATTCATTGGATTGCAGTTCATTATTGAGGCTCAGCTACAAATGTGGGCATTACCTAAGGTAGACTGCTTGCAATGGGCATTACCTAAGGTAGACTGCTTGCAAATGCATTCTGTCTAGGAATGCCCACACCGTCAGGCTGATATCTACCCATCAAGGCATGTTGATATTTTCATAACGTCTCCCATGGCCAGCCCATTGTGTGCATTAGGCTATTGAGAGGAGTAATGAGATAGGGTGCTGTGATGTTTTCGGGGAGCTATGTACAGCACCTTGCTGGCCCCTCCCATCGACCATAATTTTCCTGCATTGCACAAAGAACACAGAGCATGTAATTAAACAATCATTATTCCAAAGCATAACTAAATTAGTAAAAATAAAGCAAGGTCTGCTTGTTGTGTAAAAAAAATGTAATTTACTATACTCTCCTTACTGGTCTGGTAAAGTCATCATCCTTCTGATGGGATTCCAGGGAAAGGTTAAGTAGCCCAAATGTCGTGAGATGACACTAAAGGCCAGTTCACACCAGAACGTGGTACGAGAAACTAGTGTTCCATGTGCATTTCCTGCATCACGTTCAAAATGCACTGCAGTTGCAATCTAAAGTGACTGTCAACATTTACTTGATGACAGCCAAATGCAGGTCGCAAAAGCAGTGCATTTGTCTGCACCGGATCACATGGTGCAGTAGTACCATGCAATCTGGTTGCTGTGCATTTATTAAAGTAGAGCACGCACTGCTTTTTGGTGCAGTCCGGCTCGATTTCAACCCATTCAAATAAATCCCGGATAACATGTGAATCATGCTGTGTATTCCTGTGCGATTCATGGTGCCAAACCAGCCCTAAAGCACAATGCAAGAGCTTCTTCTTGTGAGGTTTGGACTACTTGGTATTCCCCAAGATCTCACTAAAAGATTGTGACACTACCTTCACCTTGGTAGGAATGGGGGTAAGGTAAGTATATTAACTAGCTTTTTCACCAACAGGTTATTTTTTTTATTGTAATGCAGTATGGTATGGAGGGTCATGGGGAAACAACATTAAATCTTTAAAAATTCTAGCCTGAAAAAATAATGATTTTATTATCTATTTTTATATGTTCCTAAAGTGGTAACTTTTTTCTTCATGTGTAAAAGAATAGCTGTGAAGAATATAGCACAGTTCATAGCTTAGATGCATTGGCACGGTGAATACCATACACTGTAAACTGAGAACTATTTTATGATAAAGTTCTCTAGCTGACTGCTGATTAGTGACTGAATCCAAGAAACGTTTATACAGGAAAAAAGTAACTTTCATTGCTTCCAAAGAGGTAGACCCCATGGGCAGCTGGGTAATTAGCATATAACTGGAAAAGTCCCATCTCTAATGTCCTGTATATAGTGTTCTTGGAATCCACAGCAAGTTTTCCAAGAAACCCAATGTAGATTCAAAAGCAGTACCATATTAATCTCAGCATTTTCCCCAAAGGAACGATATCTTGTACTCAGAATCTAGCACAGTCTGTTAACCTATTAACTTCACAAATAATATTAACTGTTTGCATCCATTTTACCCACTGTCATTTTAGACTCCACAGTCAAAGCAATGAAAAGTAGTTTAAAAATGGATCACTTAGTAGCAATTTAGGTTCTTCTTAGCAATCATTTTGATTTATATTTATTATTTTGTTTGAAATACAAAACCTGGTTATTTGCTTTGGCCAACTGTTCCACTTTCACTAGTTTCATTTCCTCCAGTCTTTGAAAATGTAGTGCACAGTGGAAAGAACACTGGCATATTGCTCCATGGAAACCATTTAGGTGTTACTTTTTAGCAGTCAAGATGGTGCCTGGAGTTACGGCACATCATGACTTTTGCATAATAGCATTAGATAAGCCATGTGCTGTGTGCTCTACCTCTTCCTGTAGCAGCAAGGGCTGAGCTCAGCGTTGCTGTGACAAGGGGAGAGAGAGCACACTCTTGACCATGGTAAAGCCTTCTTTCCTGTGATGCTGGGGGTGAGTACTCAACATATGCCTCATATATATCAAGTAACCACAATGAGGGAATGCTAACAGTATGAAAATTCTTCCGCCAGGCTTTAGGTGTGGAGATGTCACCAAACTACAGCGCAGGCCAAATTAGGCCTACTGCAAGGTTTCTTCCTGCCCTTTGACATAAGATTTGATTCCAATGGGGATCCAGATGTAAGGGGGAACTCTGATGGAGAATTTGCTTTGTTTACTGAAGTTTTTGTCTTAAATCTATTATGCTGATTACACAAAAAAAACTCAAGGAAAGCATGTTCATTCATTTAAATTTGGTCAGTTAATTTATAAAACAGATTTTTTTTCTTTTAATATTTGTAAAATATATGATGTGGCCCTCATACTGAAAAGTTTGGAGACCCCTGGGCCATAGTTATGACAAATCGCTAGAGAACGCTAACAACTTGGGAGTTTTTCTGCCGGGCTTGTCACAAAGAGCCTATAGTTATTTTAATTAGGGGGGCGTGTTTGGCCGGCGAGATAGATGGCTGCTCTCCTGTGAGACTCTCCAAACCCCCAGAGACATAAGCAGCAACACACCGACCATCGCGGCAACATCCACACCCAGAGCTGTGGCCAATCCTTTCCTCTCTCCAGCGGCCTTGTCCCGCCACAGAAAGAACCCCGGGGCCCGCAGAAACTCAACCCGGCCCGTGGCCCGAATCCCGGCCAAGATGGCACCGGCACTGCACGGCGATCATCGCCATCTCCTCAGGCACAGGAAGAAAGAACCCAGGACTACAGACTGGCATTTCCTCTCCTGGTGAGTCATCCCCTCCCTTGTCACCCACCTCATGCAGCCCACTAAAATCCAGGCCCTGGATGGAAGGCCCTAACGAGAGCACAGCTGCACACTCCTCTCTCTCATTCCCCCCATGCCTGCTCTGCAGATGGACTCAGCCATTGATTCTATCCCTGCATCTGAACAGCCACTATCAGAGCTAGCGATGAATAACATATAGATTTATCTGCAGTTCTATCCCCTCTCACACAATCTATACAGGAGCATGATATGAGAATATCACATATAGAAACCAAAATGAGAAATGTGCACTGCCCACAATGATTTAGTGGACGCGCACACGGATCATGACACAAAATTACAAGGAATACGACCGAAAATTGCGGATTTAGAAGACCGCTCGAGATGAAACAACACCAAATTCCGCAGTATCTATTACTCCAGATGCACTAATTGCTTATATTCAACACATGATGAAGCAGCTAATCTCACCAGTTACGGATCTTGAATTGGCCATTGACAGGGCACACAGAATGCCCAAATCTGACTTGCTTCCAGCTACAGCACCTAGAGATGTCCTGGCGTGCATACACTTTTACCACGCCAAAGAAAAGATTATGCATGCCACTAGGAATAACTCGGCACTTCCTGCACCATATACACCATATGGATCAAATTGTATGCTGATCTATCCAAAGCAACACTCCTAAACAGGAAAAATCTCTCCACCATTACTGAGGCCCTCCGCAACAACAATATTGCCTACCAATGGGGCTTCCCTATCAAACTTACGATCAAAAATCAAGGGAAATCCCACACGATCAGGAGCCTGGAGTTAGGATTAGCCCTGCTCAAAAGATTGGGGAATCATACCTACAGAAGATCATTCTCCCCCATCTCATCAACCACATCATATGGAGACGGAATGGTCCGAAATACTGTCACAACCCACACATCAGCAAAGATGCCTTGTCCTAACCATACTGCTTGCTGGGGATACTCAGCCTCCCCATTCAATATTTCTAGTTCAATATTGTTTTTGTATCGTTATGTTAATGATATGGGTACTCCTCCCCCCCATGTTACTAGTAGCAAAGTTTGCTACCCATTGCTCTTGCCTTTTCTGCAAGTTCTTCTTAAACTCCCCCCTTCTTTTATGCAGTAATCCAGTCTCGGACTGAATACAAACTCTAGAAAGAGATCACTCACTCCACAGGCTCAACTCCCTATGAACTTTACAGCCTCAGTGACCACCACACTCATTCCTCTCTACAACAATCTATTAGTCTATGGTTGAAGACAAAGTATTATCAAAAATACACAGAACACCCGCCAAGTATGAAAATAACCACATACCCACCAACTTTCTACAACCTTATGTCTATTAAATTTGCCTCCCTAAACATACGTGGCCTTAACTTACCTTTTAAGTGATCATCTCTTGCAAGAGAGGCCCGTTCACTAAAGGCGGACCTTCTCCTCATTCAAGAAATGCCCTTTACTGGAGTGAAATCACCTACCCTTACCTTGGAACAATTTCCACATGTCTTCTTGGCATCTAATCCCCAAAAGAAAAACGGAGGTCTAACAGCTGTTAAAGACTCAGTCAAATTTCATCTTCACTCTGAAACCGCTGACCCGCTGGGCAGGTACCATATCCATCAAGTGAGGTTCACCATTCTAAATGTCTATGCCCCAAATATTAAACAATTGAAGTTCTGCATACGTCTATTTACAAAAATTCTCTATATCAAAAGTGGCAGACTCATTATTGAAGGGGACTTCAACACGATCGGCAATAACACCCTGGACTCCACAGGCAAGAGAACTCCCCACCAAACCATAAATCATCTCCTACATACTTTATGACATCTGCCAACACGGAGCAGAAAAAGACTTCTCCTACTACTCCCCTACTCACCTCTCATACTCTCGGATTGACTTTTTGCTCATGGATAAATGGACTCTCCAACTGATCACAGCTTCCCAAATTGGCACGATAACATGGTCTGACCATGCCCTAGTTTCTATAAAACTTGGAGATGCTAAAAGATCTAATCTCACCCGCCTTTGAAAACTGGACTTCACCCTTCTAACAAACCCCGGCCATTGCCCAACAATCTCCCAAGCCCAATCCCTTTTTTTCAAACAAACACTGCCCCGGACATCCCCATTCCCACATTATGGGCCACATACAGTATAAGGCCTTTATGAGAGGTTTTTTGATAAAACTGCAAGCTAATGTGAAAAACCAGAGGAGAAAGCAAATTGAAGAGGTTCTAATCTCAATCAAAACTAAGGAAGACCAAAATAAACAATATCCATCTCCTGTACTATACTCCTCCCCATTAAAGAACAGAAACAAACTTCGCTCCCTTCTGCTGCATCAATTTGATCACAACTTGAAAAAATCCAAATCAAACTATTACTCATTAGGGAACAAAGCTGTCTCTTTATTAGCAAAGTCAGTCAAACCACAATGCTTGAAAACTAAAATTAACTAAAATTAACTCAATTCACCACCCCACTACCAGAAAACTGAACACCAAACCTTCAGATATTGCTGACACTTTTGGTGACTTCTACCAATGTTTATACAACCTTAAAATGACCAAGATACTCCACAACTGAAACCATCAGACATTCAGGACTTTCTACAGTCAGTTAACCTACCTGCCCTATACTCTACCCAAATTCAGTCGTTATCAGATCAGTTCTCCCCAACAGAAATTGAAAAAAGGCATTAAAACTCTTTGTTTAAAAAGTCTCCAGGAGGTGATGGCTACACAAATGAGTATTACAAACAATTGGCCATAGTGTCTCCTCACCTCTCTAACCTCCTCAATTTTGCAGCATCCCCCCCCCCCCCCCAAGAGATGTTACAATCTGTTATTACAACAATACCCAAACCTGGTAAGGATCCTCAAGAAATGCAAAATTATAGACCTATTTCTCTTATCAATACAGATGTCAAACTGTATGCAAAAGTCATAGCTAGAAGACTCATCGCCTTCACCCCCTCACTAATAGATCCAGAACAGGTGGAATTTGTTTTGACAAGCCCTAGATGCCACGAGAAGACTAATCTCCTTAATTCATGACTTAGAAACCAAAAAACTGCCTTCTCTGCTTCTCTCCCTAGATGCAGAGAAGGCGTTTGACAGAATAAACTGGTGATTCTTGCAGGCTGTATTAGAAAAATTCAGCATCACAGGCTGGATACAAAATGCCATAATGGCACTTTACTCATCTCCTTCTGCCAGAGTATTAACAGATGGGGTACTCTCTAAGCCATTTGACATATCAAATGGCACTAGACAGGGATGCCTGTTATCCCCTATAATATTCACACTCCTTATAGAACCCTTTGCTGCAAAGATCAGATCGGAACCCAACATATGAGGTATTTTGTTCTAAGAGACTGAACATAAGATCAGTCTCTTTGCAGATGACATAATCCTGATGGTCACCAACCCAGTCCAATCCCTCCAGTCTATTCGTAACATTTTATCCCAATACACTGCGGTCTCCTATTATAAGTTGAACAAGTCCAAATTTGTAATCTCAAATCTTCATATACCGCCGAAAACACAAACAACCCTGACAAAAACATATCTGTTTAGCTGGGCAAATAATCCATCCCATATTTAGGTATCAACTTAACCCCCGCAACTGCTCAACTATTTGAATGTAACTATAAACTGTGACGTTATGCGATAATGGACGGGCGATACTTGTCGCCTCGCATGCTTCACTTGGAGGCGACTAGAGGGAGTTTTTCCAGCCACCATAGCAGAACTGGTTCCGGCCTGGACTTTCTGCTCCGCCCAAAGCTCTCTCCACCTGCATTTACTGATCAGGAAGAGATCTCACTGGAGCTCGATCCTGGATCTCAGTGGAGGAAAGCTGAGAGAGCTCTGTGTGCTATTTTGGACTCAAAAAGAAGGTTTGCATTGTGCTCATGTTTTGTGGGTGTCGGGGTCAGCACCACACCGTATAGTGAGGAACCACGATTGTTAGTTTAGCGGCAGGTGGCGAGGTTTTGTTTTTAGGGCTCATGCACACTGTAGCTGATAAAGGACAGTTTTTGGTCGTTTGGGCATTTTTTTGACAGCCCAAAAATGCCCCTTTATGTTATCCTATACGTCCATGCACACATGGATGTTAATTGTCATTTAACAGCAGTGGCGTTTTTGGGCTGTTATCTGAACGCCCTGAATTGGCGCTCAAAAGTCGTTCTTCTGACCACAAAAAATGGTAAACGCCGATTAACGCTCATAAATGCCGGTAAGCGGCCATTTATCGGCATCTGGCATTTTTTGTAGTCAATGGAAGCTAATGAAGTAAAAAAAAATGCTCAAAAATGCAGACGCCGATAAACGCCGATAAACACTGCTTACAAAACGCTGCAAAAGAACGTTTTCTAAGCCGCGTCTCCTGCCCGATGCCCAGAGAGCCCAGTTAGCTTCCAGTGTGCATGGAGCCTTATTTGTTTGAACCTGCAAACCATTTACAATAAACCTGGCAAAGCCACCAGATTTTAAAGAAGTTGGCCTGCCTGCTGAGTATTTTCCTGTGAAAAGTGATCCCCATTAGCTAATCTTCCACAAAACCTATAATGCAATCTCTGCCCAAAGATCTAAAATCCTTTTGCTCCTTTGGCATGTCAAAATTAGGACGTATAGCAGTTGTCAAAATGTTCATACTTTCTAAAGTATTATTTCAACAAGAAACACCGCTCTGCTGCACAGCTGCTGATAGATTAGAGAGGCTGAAAATCTCCTTTGTCCAGGTGCTCTGACTCACAAGAGCCCTCCAACTCTTGTAGACAGTTGCAATGAATTCCAAAGGTAGTAGAGTCGGCACACTGGAAAATCTTGCAAATTCTTTATTAGCTATAGACCATGCACATAAAAACAAGCTGACACATTTCAACAGTTGCACCTTGTTCACAGCTAAAGTATTATACCTATTCAGGACTCTCCCCATCCCATTTCCCCTTAATTTTTTTATATTATCCAAAAACACATAAACCAACACGTCTGAGAACTTAAACACCCTAGATGCTCCTCCCACCTCTTACATAGACCATTGAAAATGGTGGAGCCGCCCTTCCTCATATTCACCTATACTACATGTCTACTTGATCAGATGTATTTTTGGTGGCACCCAACCAAAGAAAAAACTTGGTCACAGATGGAAATACCATAATTTCACCCACTTACCCCATATAACTTCCTACTTTTAACCTCTAAAATCCCTTAACATTGTGCCTTCAACCACCCTATGCCTATTGATGTCCCTAAAGGGGTAATACCCGGTATAAACCTAATACCCTGGATAAAGTGCAGGATTTAGACCATATAGCACATCTATAATAATGGTAAACTAATTCCGTCCCGCACCCTGCAGAACAATTTTGCCCTACCTTCCTCTGAATACTATGCCTACATAAGAATCAACCATTATTTACACACCCGAACAGTTCTTCCTAACACCTCCCTCCCGGTGCAAATATCACAATTCTATCAATCTGATATATACGTGGGACATGGAATATCCTTCTTTTACTCTTATCTTAATAACCTAAAAATTCCTAATAGATCCCCATCCTTAAAGAAATGGGAACTGACCCTAGGTAGCAATATATCTGACCACTCCTGGCACAAAATATTATCCTATACAGCAAAAGCCTCCAGATGCACAAACAACTGGGAATCTTACTTAAAAATACTCCACCTATGGTACATGACACCCTTAAAGCTCTCAAAAATCTACTCCAATAACTCACCCACTGTTGGCACCAATGTGGAGAACAAGCCTAATTACTACATGTCATGTGGGCTTGTAAATCCCTTACCTCATATTGGCACAACATTTTCAAGTTACTAGCAGGGGTAACGGGGATAATTACCAACCCAGACCCTAAACTGGCACTACTTCACATGGGCATAGAAGCACTTCCCCCAACTCTAGAAATATCACTATCCACATTCTATATGCGGCAGACCAGGCTGCTTTATCCAGCACTCAAACTTTCCCAAATGGTATCCAGAGCTCTCAATCTGAGATATTTTCTAATCTAAATTCAATTTTGGAAAAACCCGCAGTCTGTTTTGTTGGGCATAGACTATGTAAGTTAATTTTGACATCCTGAATGCCCCCACCTACCACACTGTCTTGGCAGAGGCAGCAGGCTAGGCAAAGCTGAATGATATACAAAGCAGCCTAGGTATGAGCCTAGGGTCCAATGTATGTCCAGGGGATCCAGCTGCACCCTTCCTGTACTCACAGTACACCAGGGGCATAGTGCAGTTGGTCAAAGAAGTGCAATTACTGTTACTTTACAAAAGAGGATGCACTGGTAGGCAATTAATGTATTGTGTGGCCACTTCAGTACAGACAATGAAAATGGGGTTGTGGTCCTCCTCTATTCAGACCTGGGACCTCTATTCACACCTGGAGATAAAGTCTGCTTACTATATACAGTCCTGCTCACCATTATTGGCACCCCTTCATGTTTTGCATAACTGAGTGAATGTCTTCAGAAATAAATGGAAATGTACCAAATTTATATCAGCAGGATCCTGTCACACCATCCACCCCCGT